>VWZF01003765.1:35775-50901 GCA_013396755.1 Sclerurus mexicanus | reverse complement strand
CTCCCTCCCGTAGGTAGCACGCCCGACTGTACCGCTGCGGCTCCACCGGCGGGGAAGGGAAGCTTAGGAGCTAACTGCACATGTTTTTATTCCGGATATTTGGGATGGGAGGGATGGAGGGGAGGCGACGGCCTCCGATCCTCGGCGGAGCTGGAAACCGTGTCAGGGCAGAGCCATCCCCCTTTCCCAGCGCTGCGAAAAGTTCGGCTCCGCGCTCCCAATTAGGAGCGATCCAGCCTGGATTTNAAAGGAAATCATAGTAAATATATATATATATTCACATATGTTGCAGTTATATACAATTAAACACTATGAATATACAGAACAAGAATCCCAAACAACCCCAAAGGGGAAAAGGGGGGAAAAGGACAAAAATGGGTAAAACCAAAACAGATATACACACTCAAAACCTCAAGGAATAGCTCAATAAAGTAACTAACACAATAAACTCTCGCCAACTTCCCTCAGGAAAACAGTTCCTTCACCTCAACAGCTCTCAGGCCTCAGCTCACACAGGTAAGAGAGGTCAACACACTGAGACCTGCTGTCTTCTGAGCACCCAAAAGGAAGGGAGAGAAGAACCTCCCCTCCTCATCTTATATACACACCTGATTATGTAAAGGAATGGGATGGAATACATCCCTAACTATGACCCTGTTACCAGGGAAGGCCTAAACTAAAAACCAAGAAAACTAAACCACCACAGAAACAGTCTCAGGATATATGAAGTAAGAAGAGAGCACTGCAGAGAAGTGATAACTGTGACTGTACCAAAAAAAAACCAATTCAAAACGGGAAAAATTACCAATAAAGATATTCCAGCATCACTCTTAAATCTTTGGGTGCTGCTCAGCCCTGCCAACACCACTGGAGGATAAGGACTTCTTAGGATGTTCCCTTTCAGAGGTGTTTTTCCATGGAGCAGGTGAGCCCAGTGCCCGTGCCCTTCTGTACCCTTTTGTTTCACCATCTTCAGATCTTTGGAACTTTGTACCTCCCTACCCATATAACAGCTGAACTAAGTCTTTGCATTTATGCATCTGTTAAAGAAGCAACCTGGCACTTTTGGAGGAAAACCTTCCTGGGCATCACAGAGCTCTCGCTCAGGGCAGAGAGAGCCCGGGACAGCACCCCAGGCTCCCCTCAGTGCTCCAGCCCCGTGCCAAAGGCTGGCTGGCAGGGACAGTGTCCAGCTCCTCATTTCATTCCAGGGCTAAGGCAGAAAGCAAAGGAACAGGAATCCCACTCTGGGGCCCTCACGCTGGCACATCCTTTCCCAATAACCACTTGGCTTTAAAAGCGCTGATCAAACGCAGCAATGTTGGCAGGATCGGGTCCCAGAGCTGCTTTTGTTAATTCCTTACCTGTGCCTCGTGGATCTTCTTCCCTTCAAGCGTTTTATCCCAGCTCTCCGCAGGACAGCGAGGACAATGTCGCCCTGTACTTGTCCTAAGTGACGCTGAGCTTTATGTGGGGCTGCCAACACGTTTTACCATGTAAAACGCACATTAAATCCGGATTATTATTACTTATTACTGTCTTCTCACCATCAAACCGTGCCAATCATCCCCGTGCCCCTCACTGCCCGTCTCACCAGGGGGATGGATTCTGCACACACTGCTCGGCTCGGCAGGAGGATGTCCCTGGACGGGGAGGTCTGCACTTTGATCCCGATCTTCGGGGCACAGTCACACCTGCTGCCCCTTATCTCTCGCCCAACCCACTCCATCCCTCACCCACCCCACCCGCGGCTGGCGGCGACTTTTTGGGAAGTCGGCGGGGCAGGTCCAGGGGCGCGTCCGCGGCCGAGCGGGATCGCTTTCCCACGGTCCTACCTGGCGCCGGAGGCACTGGGAGGAAGGCGCTCCTCCTCACCTCGGGCTCCCGCAGCGCATCCTCCAGGCTCCAGCCGTGCAGCGGGAGCTTCGGGGAGCGACGGGCTCCTCTTTCCCACCGGGATCGCCGGCTACAGCCGGTGGGGTGTCCCCCGATTTCCCATCCCCAGCGAGGGCTCCATCACCGGCTGTGCCTCCGGAGCCCGGAGCGAAGGAAGGCGGCGATGCGGCAGCGGTAACCTGAACTCCCCGCCTGCTTCTTNTGTTTTTATTCCGGATATTTGGGATGGGAGGGATGGAGGGGAGGCGACGGCCTCCGATCCTCGGCGGAGCTGGAAACCGTGTCAGGGCAGAGCCATCCCCCTTTCCCAGCGCTGCGAAAAGTTCGGCTCCGCGCTCCCAATTAGGAGCGATCCAGCCTGGATTTGCACAGCGGGAGAGAAACCCCCCCGCTTCTTTCCGGGCACTGAGGCCACCCTCGGGGGGCACTGAGGGGATTGTCTCTGATGAGGAGTGACAAGCTGGCGAAAAGGGCAGAGGGGAGCGCACACCGCGCTGGGTGCGCCCCCCGGGCACCGCCGTCGCCGGGGCGGCACATCCCTTCAGTGTCCACTCCTTTCCCCTCTCCCGGGATCCCTGTGCTTGCTTGACCCCCGCCCCTGTGCTGTTTGGGCTCAGGACAGCGCTCAACCCCGGGATCAGCCAAGTTTTTTCTTTAGGGATGCTCCGAGTCCGGGCGAGGTGTGCGATCCCTTGCCACGACCGCTTCCAATACTCCTCGGAGCAGGTGGGGAAGTGCAGCCCTTTCACCTTTGGGTACATGCAGACTGTCCCTCGCTGTGACACCAACAATGCCAGCTCCACATGGCAGCAATTATTGCAGCGAATGGCTTCGGGGGAAACACATTTCTCTTCTGGGGGGCTGCAAGCTCGAGCAGAAGAGAACGCTCCCAAAGAAGTGTTACGGGGAAAGCAAAATACCCACTGGTAATTCAGAGGACTTGGAGTTTCTGGCAAGAAATATTCGCTTTGATTTGTCATTGTCATTTTTGAAACAGGTTGTTCCAGCGCAGCATTGAGGGGAAAAAAAAAAAAAAGACAAATCAATCACTGGGAGCTGCTGGCAGCTCCCTTTCTCCTCCCCCTCCACTCCAAGGCTGGGGATGGATACGTGTAGTTAAGGAGACACGCAAAATGCTGTTTGCTTGTACTTTGCAGGAGAAATACAAGTGAGAAGAGAAGTCCAGATCCGTTCCCAGATTTGCTGCAGAGAGGACTGCCTCAAAAAGCATGTGGGGTTGCCTTTTTTTATTATTATTACTCAAAAAAACATGCCCAGGTAGCTCAAGTTTCCTCTAATGAGAAAGCTAAGGCATCTCAAGTGCCTGTGCCTCCCTCTGGGTGCATGACTCTCTCTTTTGTGCTCCGAGTTCCTAAAAAAACCTTGCATTTAGTTTTGAGAAACTGCTAAAACTTCCTTTGTCAGAGTCTGACCTGCAAAGTACAAGAGCTACTGGAGACACAAAAGCCTCTGCAAGCAAATTGCCTGCTCTCTACCTGGAAATGGGATATTTTCCCGTGCAAAATGTGGAAACAACAGAGTACTGGGGCTCTCCCCTCTGCCCACACCCCATTGTTCACTGTCTGCCCTAAAATGAGAATCATGGAATGGTTTGCACTTGAAGGGACCTTAAAGATCATCTCATTCCATCCCTCCTGCCGTGAGCAGGGAGAGTTTCTACTAGCCCAGGTTGCTCAGAGCTCCATCCAGCCTGGCCTTGGACACTCCCAGGGATGGGGCAGCCACAGCTTCTCTGGGCAACCTGTGCCAGGGCCTGCCCACCCTCACAGCCAAGAATTTCTTCTTCATATCTAATCTAAACCTGCCCTCCTTCACCTTAAGGCCATTCCCTCTTGTCCTATCACTACATGCCCTTGTGAAAAGTCCCTCTCCAGCTCTCTTCAGGTACTCAAAGGGGCTTAAAGGTCTCCCTGAAGCCTTTTCTCCAGGTTGAACAGCCCCAGCTCCCTCAGCCCGTTTTCAACCAGAGCTGCTCCATCCCTCTCACCATCTTCATTGCCTCTTCTGGACTTGCTCCAGCAGCTCCACATCCCTCCTATGCTGGGGACCCCAGGGCTGGAGGCAGCACCGCAGGTGGGATCTCACCAGAGCAGAGCAGAGCAGAGGGGCAGAATGCACTGCCAATTCCTACAAAGCCTCTTTCCTCTCCCCCCCAGCCAGGCCAGTGACAGGTTCCTGCTCCCAGCTTGCTGTGTGGGTTTTAGCAGTTTGATTCCCCAGGGTTTTTACCCTGCCCAGCTGCCAGCAGGGCCAGGGAGACTTGAGGGCATTCGGTCCCTGGCAGGACCACTCACTGCAAAGCACACACTGAACTGAAATAATATCTAGGAGGGGCACAAGAGGGAGGAAAATGAACTCTGGAATATCTAGCCTTTCTGCTGGGGGAAAAAAAAAAACAACCAAACAACCAAAACAACAAGCACAACCTACTTCTCAAAGCCTCTGAGGCGGGATTGTGTTTGCTGTGTGAGTCCAACCCTACACCAGCAAAGCATTTAAGCAGAGTAATGTACACATATGCCTGTATTTCATTAGCAGTAAATTTAAGCCAGCATGTGTCTACGTAAAGTCAGGCCCCAAAGAGTGAGTCAGTGCCTAAATCAGTGTTGTAATTGAACTAAAATAATCTAAGCCTGCTCTAAATGCACATAGCTTTAACCTGTCACATCACATGAAAATTATGTACTTAAACTGTAATCTTCCTGTTCCCTTAGTCATCAAAAGAGGCCAGTTCAAATTTTAAAAGAAGCGCCCGTGGATGCTGCTCAGCTGGCTGAGGAGGAGATGGGGCTCATGGAGACAGAATCACAGAATTGTTTAGGTTGGAAAAGACCTCCAAGATCATGGAGCCCACCCTGTGCCCGATGCCCACCTTGTCCCCCAGCCCAGAGCACTGAGTGCCACGGCCAGTCCTGCCTTGGGCACCTCCAGGGCTGGGCACCCAACCCTCCCTGGGCAGCCCCTGCCAAGGCCTGACCACCCTTTCCAGGCACAAATTCCTCCTGATGTCCAACCTGACCCTCCCCTGGCACAGCTTGAAGCTGTTTCTCCTTGTTCCCTGGGACCAGAGCCCAACCCACCCTGGCTCCCCCCTCCTGTCAGGTAGGGAGCAATGAGGTCCCCCCTCCTTTTCTCCAAGCTGAGCCCCCCCAGCTCCCTCAGTTCCTCATAGAACTTAAAATCCAGCTTGAACCAAGGGGTATTTCTGACTTCCAAGCTGGAGTCACCCCCAAGCTCAGGCACCCCCACCCATGTCACTCCTTTCTTCCTCAAAAAGAAAATGGGCATCTTAAAACTGATGGTATGGGTGGCTCTGTGTTGTCATCTCCTCTGACATCTGGCTGTGGCCTCCCTGAGTGGCAGTTGTTGCTTCCACAGACAAGTTTGTTGGAGCATAAGGGAAGCAGAGATAAGGCCAGGCTGCAAACACCCATCCAACGATGCCACTGTTTGGTTGGGCTTTGGGTTTGCCGTGTTTTGTTTTGTACCACAGTGAAGAACATGCAGAGGAGCTCTGTCCTTGGGCTTCTCTGAGCACATGTGACGATAAAACAGGAGGGGAGGCAGAGAAGCTCTTGCAGCTGAAGAGGGTCAGTGATTTACAGGCAGCTACTGAGGGCAGGTAGGGGATGTTTGAACAGCTTCATTATCTGGCTGCATTGGAAGGTTCAAGGCTATTCACCTTAATGCAACACTAAATCCAATTTTCATGTGGAACTTTTCAAGATCCTTCTGCAGAGGATCTACACAGATTTTTTTTCAGTCAGGAGGACTTGCGTTGAAATAACAGCATCAGCCCTTCAACGGGCACAGTTTGTGATGTAAAGGCACTGACACCAGCGCAGATTAAAATGAGGAAGATTTTTTCCAATAAAATCTGTCTGTAAGGCAGCAAAATGGTTTCTACCCTCAGATTTACAGTGTTATAATCCCACTGATGCAAAAGTGATGATTGTTGCCCAGAGAAGTTGTGGATGCCCCATCCCTGGAGGTGTTCAAGGGTGGGTTGGATGGGGCTCTGAGCAACCTGGTCTAGTGGAAGGTGCCCCTGGCCATGGAACTGAATGATCTTCGAGGTCCCTTCCGACCCAAAGCATTCCGTGATTCTAAAGCCATACCTTTGGCAGACAGTGCAAGCTCTCTTCTAAACCGGACACACCAGATACCTCACTGTGCATTAAGCCTGATTTATATAACAGCACCCTGCTAGGGGGAGGGTTGGAATAGTGCTCACTTAATTAGAACAAAACATGCAAAGTTCTACAACAGCTTGTGCAAACAAGGCTGAAATACCTCTCAGCACCAGCAGTTAATGAAGTCAGTGGGCAGCAAGTGTTGCGTACTGTTCCCCACAGCTGCCTCCTGAGATCAGTGCTCCTGGGGCTGCCTCTTGTCCTTCCTTAATCCCTCGGAGCACTGAAGGGTTTTTCCTGCTGACAGAATCATGTCCAGGCAGGTTTTGAATATCTCCAGAGAAGGAGACTCCACAATCTCTCTGGGGAGCCTCTTTCAGTGCTCTGTCACTCTCGCAGTCAAGTTTTCCTTCATATTCACATGGAACTTCCTGCGTTGCAGTTTTTGCCCCTTGTCCTGTCACTGGGCACCACTCAAAAGTCTCACCCCATCCTTTTGGCACCTGCCCTTAAGGTATTGGTGTGCATTGATAAGGCCATAGAATCACAAAATGGCTTGGGTTGGAAGGGACCTCAAAGATCATCCAATTCCACCAGCCCAGGTTGCTCCAAGTCCCGTCCAACCTGGCCTTGGACACTTCCAGGGATGGGGCAGCCACAGCTTCTCTGGGCAACCTTTTCCAGGGCATTGTCACCCTCATGAGGAAGAATTTGCTGGGCTGTTTTCTGAGGTCTGGGTCCCATTAACTCTTCTCATCACTTCCATGTCCCTCCTCAAGCACGGGAGCAGTGCCAGACAGAGCACCCTGAGCAGAAGTATCCCACTGATGCTCTCAGGTGCCACTGAACCCTTCCACGTCCCTCCTGTTGCACCTGGGGATTAGATTTGGAGCCATTTAGGCTTTTTACTAAGACATGTGGCTTATTTAAACAAAGAGTGCAGGTTATGAAATGCCAGGGCCATCAGGAAGGTGCAGCAGAGCCTTCCCCTTGCACCGGTGGCCTTTTGGCTCTCCTGGAGGGAGCCCTTGGCACATCTCTGTGAGGAGTGGTCTGGAGGGACAGGGGCTGGGGACAGACACCATTTCTGCCCCCCTGAGCCCCCCCCCAGGGCTGTCCTCTCCCCCAGCAGGCCCTGGGCACTGCCTTAGGACAGTGATGATAACCAAATCACACGCTCCAAGGAATCCAACTGCAGGAATAAGGAAAGCAGGGGGCGGGTTTTGGCCCCTGCTCACTGCACAATTAACTGGAAGCATGTGGAAGCTTTTCACGTGTTCATGTCTCTTTGCCCTGTCTCCCGTTTTGAAGGGAAAGGAAAAGAGAGAAAGAAAAAGAGAAAGAAGGGAAGGAAAAGGAAAAAGAAAAAATGAAAATTAAAAAAAAAAAAGAGAAAGAAAAAATAAAGAGAAAGAAGAAAGGGAAAATAACAAGAACAAGAAAAGAAAAGGAAAAAGAAATAGGGAAAAAAAGGAAAATAGAAACTCAAAAAGAAGCAGAAAAAGGAAAAGAAAGACAACCCACTCTGTGTCACAGCAGCTGCAAAGCCACGAAGTGTGTGTCCCACTCTCACACCCCCATTTCCCTTCAGGAAGGGATTTTTCCCCCCAGCCCCATGGCCTGGGCACAGGGAATGGCTGGGACAGACACAAAGGATTTGCCTCCATCCCACCCAGGGGTTTTGGCTCAGCCATCCCCCTTCCAGCCCCAGCCTCGGGTTCCACCCTGAGCCTCTCATTATCCCCCTCTGGCACAGCCATCCCAACAGGGGCTCCCATGGCACAGCCTCATGGAAGGGTGGATTCCTAAGGTGTGTCTTTCTCCTGCTTTTCCAGCACCGTGTTGTTTTCTCCCTGCCATGGGGTCATGAAAAGCCCAGGGGATGGGCAGGGGTCACCATGGAGCTGTGCAGGACAAGAGGAGGGAGCCCAGGCATGGGAATGCTGGTTATAGGCTCAGCTTGGGCCAGTCAGTGCCTTGGCCCCCTTGTTGTCCCCTCCTTGCCTCCTGAAGGAAGGACAGCACCCAGACAAGGGTGTGATCCCCAGGAAACAGTGATTGAAAACCAGGTTTAATAGAACTCCCACTCCTTCCCTTCCAGCCTTATCTGTCTGCAAATGTTTTCCCAGCACTGATGGATCTGAGCACAGTTAGCTGGTGCTTAGTTGGAGATGAAGGTTTTGATGGAGCTCGATTGAAGTGCCAAAAACTGTTCTGCTCAGTTATGGCTCTGACAAATGGATCCTTCTGAGCTGCTGAGTTTAATGCGCTGCTTTTTTTAAAAAAAAAAAAAATTATTATCAGCATGTTCCTGTTCTGGGCCAGCAAGAGAGTGAAAGCCAAGGGGAAGGTATCCAAATGGCATAGTTTTGATCTGGTTGAAAACAAGGGCTTGTCAAGAGGAAAGTTTCACGTCGTTCGGGTTAAAACTAAATCTAAAAAAATATAAAAAAAATAAAAAAGAAGTACTGTATTCTCCTCTTTTTGTCTTTTCCCTGTATTTTAAAGAAACACCAGTATTTCTCAGAGGGAAAATAGTCCTTGAAACATTTCCAGCATGTTTCTAGAACACTTGCAGGATGCTTTTTCTCAAAGCATCAACAAAGGAGAGTCACCTCCTTGAGTTTACCAGCAAGAATTAAGCCCACGGGCCAGCACTGCATGGCCAGTGAGGGCCAGGGCAAGTGATGGGGATGTGATGCCCAGAGTGGCTGCACCCTGACAGGACCTGGGCTGGCAGAGGCACCACTGGGAGAAATGGGAGGTCTGTCTTGCAAACACAGCCTGGGAGATGAGATATCACACAGACTGGGTGAGGTTGGAAAGGACCACTGGAGGTCGTCTGGTCCAACCTTGCTGCTCAAGCAGACCCTGCTTGAGCACATTACTCGGCATTGGGTCCAGATGGCTTTTGAATGTCTTCAGAAAAGGAGACTCCACACCCTCTCTGGGCAACCTGTTCCACTGCAAAGTCATGAAGTTCTCCCTCCTGTCCAGGTGGGACTCGCTGGGCATCAGCTCCTGCCCGTGCCTCCGGTGCCAGGGCTGTGCCCCCCGAGCAGAGCCTGGTCCCTGCTCTGCTCCCACCCTGAGGCACTGACGGACACGGGCAGGGCCCCTCTCAGTGTCCCCTCTGGAGGCTGAACAGCCCCAGCTCCCTCCGCCTTTGCTGCTCCCAGAGATGCTCCATCCCTTCGGCATCTCTGCAGCCCAAGATAAACCCATTTCATGGGCAGTTGCCCACCCCACCTGCAATATTCTGTAGGGTCCTGTGCAGAGCAGAAGGCTCCAAATCCAGCTGAACATCAGCTAATCTGCTGGGCACCTCATGGGTATTAGATGGGATGAAAAGGAATTGTGGTGCCTTATTGCCTTCAACGAGTTTGCAAATGTAAAAAAGTTCTCCTCAACAGAAATGAAATAATTTTTCACATCATCCTTCCTTGAAATGTTTCCACTTGGTTTCAATGAGAATTCCAAGCAGTGAAACATGTTTTTCAGAAAAGAAAAAAATGCCATTTGTTGAACACTTATTTCTTAAAAACCTGGGACTGATCTATAATGTATCGCCATGTCAGCATCTGAAATAAAATTATTTTATACCATGTTTTTAAAGGAAACCTTGTTTATCAGCACAGTCCTCCTGCAACCCTGCTCTACTAGTTATTTTGTGTTCCCTCAGAGTATTGTTTGCAGTGATTCTGTAAATTGAATAATACAACTGGCTCCACAAATATTTATCAATGCCTTTTAAATATTTATGCATTTAAAGATGCACTTCTTTTTTCCATGTTAGGATTTCGGATGGACTTTTTTTGGGTGTATGACAGTGATTATTGGTCAACCAGATGTTCTTCTTCCCCATGATTTCCCAGGTACTCAAGTCACACTTGAAATCTCCTGTATGATTAGCTTCCAACTTTTTCCCTTTGTTGTGGAGGGTTTTTCTGGCATGTGAAGCAGGGAAAACATGGATGAGCACCCAGCCTGTGGAGCAGTGGGTGTGAGGCAGCTCCAAGAGGACCTCTGGTAGCCACAGCACTGAAACCCCCTGTGCCAACAGGTGCCTTTGGTGTGTCCTTCACCTGCTGCTAAAACACAGAATCTCAGAATCACTGAGGTTGGAAAAGACTTCTGTGACCTCCAAGCCCACCCTGTGCCCAATGCCCACCTTGTCCCCCAGCCCAGAGCACTCAGTGCCACGGCCAGTCCTGCCTTGGGCACCTCCAGGGCTGGGCACTCCAACCCTCCCTGGGCAGCCCCTGCCAAGGCCTGACCACCCTTTCCAGGCAGGAATTCCTCCCCATGTCCCCCCTGCCCTGGCCCAGCCTGAGCCCGTTCCCTCTGCTCCTGTCCCTGTTCCCTGGGAGCAGATCCCAACCCTCCCCTGGATCCATCAGGGACTTGCAGAGCCAGAAGGTCCCCCCTGAGCCTCCTTTTCTCCAGGCTGAGCCCCCCCAGCTCCCTCAGCCCCTCCTGCTGCTCCAGCCCCTTCCCAGCTCCATTCCCTTCCCTGCACACGCTCCAGCCCCTCCGGGTCTTTTCCATGAGGTCCCAGAACTGGACACAGCCCTGGAGGGGTTCTTCTCTCCCTGCTCCCTCAGCAGCCGTGGTTTTGTCTCTGCCCCATGGCAGACACAGAGCTCAGGTCTCTCCGGAGCCAGGATGTGGTTAGCTTTAGCCCTCATGACTCTCCCCCAAGAAATAAGAATTGAGATGCGATTTAATCATGAAAAAGCGTTTACAAGTGAAATGATGATGACAGGAAACACCTCCAGTTGCACGTGGGGACGTTCAGAGTAGATATTAGAAAAAAACCCAGTTTCAGTGCAAGAGTGGTCTGGCATTGGAATAAGTTGCCTGGGAAGATGGTAGAATCACCAACTCTGGAATTGTTCAAAAGGCATCTGGAGGTGGCACTTGGGAATATGATTTAGGAGTGACTGTGGGGGTTCTGGGTTCATGATGAGACTGGATGATTTTGGGGTCTTTGCCAACCTTGATGATTCTCCAAAAAGGATATTTAAAGAAAAAAGACCCACCAAATTTGCATGTATTACAACTTGTTCTAGTTTATAAGCATTTTATCTTATCTCTAGTTTATACCCCCCCTCTCAGCCCCTCTTTTTCCAAGGGAACAGAACCCCAAATCAGGGTGTGTTGTGCTCACCCACACACAGGGGTGTCAGCACCCCCACAAGTTCCTCTTTGCCCCGTGAGTCAGGCCAGAAGTGGCTGTCCAGAACTTCAGAGCTCATTAATCTTTCATACAGGGCAGTAAAACACCGATGAGCAGCAAATGTCCTGTCCTTGTTTCCCCTCACCCACTAAATCACCCCCCTGCTTTATGGCGTTCAGTCAGGATCGGGATTCAAATACAAAACCATCAAATCCTTAAGAAATCAAAGGTTTCCACTTAAAATACATGTTAGGCAGCGAACTTCCACGTGTTACAGTCAGCAACAAAACCAAAATCAGGGCTCAGGGCAGCCCCAGTGAGATGTGGGATCAGGGTCGAGCAACAGCCACCAGACCAACAGGTAGTTCCATCTCAGAGATAATTCCTCCCTAAGTGGTGGGACCGTGGCAAGTACAGATGAGCTGCACTCTGGTCCAGGCAGAAGCGAAAGCAGACACAGGTCATGCACCAGTGCTGAGCTCAAATTTGCTTATCCAGAAGCACAGAGACTGATGTGGGGTGGTGGGCAGGGCAGGGCAGCTCCTCCAGAAGGGTGGCTCAGGGGGCTCAGGGAATCCCAAATTGCCTGAAGATGCTCCTCTCTTCCTGCTGAGCTGCAGAAGCGCGAGGGGGCTGCACCCACCTCTGCTCCTCCCAGATGTCCCAGGGGCAGAAACCGCACACAGACACAACACCTGCCCGAAGTTCCCTTTATGTCACCACCCTGCCACTCAGGGTTTCTCTGAGCTCTCGCACACAGACAGGAAACAGTTCTTCTAAAGCTATTTCAGGCGAAATTTGAAGAGACCGTCGAGCTTTGCTTTTGTGAAGCTTTTTATTTTTAATCAAACTTCCTAAAGAATTGCCTTATATAAAAAATTCATCCGACTCACAGAAAAATTATTTTTTTTTTGCCAACACAAAGCAGCTGTTGGCTTTTTTTTATCTTCTGTGAGTGAGCCACCATATCACTGAGAGACAGAAACCTCCACACTTCTTGCATTCATCATTTGCAGATAATTTCTTCCGCCACAACATCTTTATCACCACCTAATTGGTGTGTCGGTGAGGTGGGGGTTTTAGTGTGTCAACAACTATGCATCTTACCAAGCTTCTGCCTTTACTCACTCTGCTGAGTTAGGGAGAGTTTACACAGTTCACAAGCGATTTTCCAGCAGCCCAATATGAGGCTTTAGGAATTGCTCCCCCTCAATGGCAGTGTCTGGTGAGGGCTCAGGGAGTTTAGCCCTCTCCTGCCACCTTCCAGGTGAGGCTTGGTCGTGCAAAAGCAAATGGGCATGAGCCCCTGGCCCCAAACGGGAAAAGGGATTTGCTCTCCAAAGGTTTAATTAAATATAAGGGATAAGTCACTGCTTTGCACTGAAGCATCTGTCTGATAAGTCACCTCTTCATGTCATAGAATCAAAATCACAGAATTAAAGAATGGCTTGGGTTGGAAGGAACCTCAAAGCCCATCCAGTGCCACTCCCTGCCATGGGCAGGGACACCTTCCACCAGCCCAGGTTGCTCCAAGCCCCATCCAACCTGGCCTTGGACACTTCCAGGGATGGGGCAGCCACAGCTTCTCTGGGCACCCTGTGCCAGGGCCTGCCCACCCTCCCAGGGAAGAATTTCTTCGCAATATCCAACCTAACTCTTCTCTCTCTCAGTTTGAAGCCATTCCCCTTGTCCTGTCACTCCATCCTTTGGAAATAGTCTCTCTCCATCTTTCTTGTGGCTCCCTCAGGTCCTGCAAGGCCACAGTGAGGTCCCCCCAAAGCTTCTCCTCTCCAGGCTGGACAATCCCAGCTGTCCCAGCCTTTCCTCCCAGCAGAGCTGCTCCATCCTCTGACCATCCTGGTGTCTCCTCTGGACTCTCTCCAGCAGCTCCATGTCCTTGCTGTGCTGGCCCCCAGGGCTGGAGGCAGCTCTGCAGGTGGGGTCTCACCTGGGGGGACAGAGGGGCACAATCCTCCTCCCCTCTGCCCACCCTGCTTTGGATGCAGCCCAGGACACAGATATGATTGACTTTCTGGGCTTCCAGTGCACGTGGCCAGGTCACACATTGCCAGCACATTTCCAAGGCTGCTTCCTTCCACACACACCCTGTGACAGCGCAGAACTCCAACAGGTGACCCACGAGTTGTTTTCCTTCCCATCCCGCCCCTTGAGCAGGTAAAATGTACTAAGCTAGTCATAAAGCCTTGGCTTACAGCAGTGCCTGGGACCCAAAGAGGCTTTGTCACCTCCCGTGGGATTATCCCAGCGTGTTCCCAAGTCCCACCCGCTGACGCCACCGGGATCGAGTGTCTGCCAGGCTCTCGTGATGCTGCAGAAGCAGCAGACAAGACCCCAGCAAGAGCCCTGAAGACACCATGCACCGAAGAGCTGTGGTTTTCAGCAGGAGTCACTCTGAGGGGAGGTCGATGCTGGTATTAGGGATAGGAACAGGCAGGCAAAGAACACCACGGGTTAAAAGCAGGGCACTCAGGGCAGGAGGGCAGAACGCTTTGCTCAGGACACACAGCACTGGTGAACTCACTCTCTCTGCCTCTTCAGGTACCTCTAGTGCACTACAGGCATTCCCAGTTCCTGTACATCCAGTGTGTCCTGTCCAGGCTTTGTTTTCCTCACGGCATGTACTGTACGATGTCCACTGGGCACCTGCTGAAGGGCCATTATTTCCCCTTCCTCTGGACTAAGTTCCTTCTCCAGCTTTATCTTTTCTCTTGTCCTGAGCACAAAACAACTTTCGTTATCCACCATTTTGGGGAATTCCAGATTTGGAAATTTGGAAATTTTGCTGCACTTTCACCAACCAAGATCGCGACCCTGCCTCTCAGAACTTGGACAGTGCAAGACCTTGATAACTGGAATAGCTTTACCCTGGTCTCTTTTTTGATCTGGAATCAAACACTGCACAGTACCTGCCCCAAAGGAGGTGCCAGAGCAGTGCTTTGCCATGTGACTTGGTATTCCCTTTGCTTCTGAAAATAACTCCTTAGCACATCCCCTCATCACAGCCACCACTGCATCACATTACAGCTCCCCAAGGCTTGTACACGGACCTGTGCACACAAGCCTTTCCTCCTCCTGTTCCAGTCCTAGGGGCTCAGGATCCCAGTTTCTAGCAGAAATCTTTATTTCTTATTCCCCCCAAAGCATGTGATGTTGGGACTCCATACCACCAAATTTCATCTCACATCTCTACATCAGGATCTTTTGCTTCTTTCTGGGCCACTTTGCTGTTCTCCTCCACTCCTCAATGCTCCTCAACTCTGCCAGTTCAAACTTCAAACCCTGTGCTGTGGCTGCTGCTTAAACACAGTGCCCAGGACCCATCCTGGGAGGTCTTCACTACCATGGGCATGTCCCTGCTCCCTTCCCCTCTCCCAGTGCGGGGAATGAGGTGGAGGTGTCCAGCCAGGTGCTACATCACCCACAGTCAGCACAGCTGGGTGACTCCCCACCCAGGTTTGGGCCACCCAGGCCTCCCAAGAGCTGCTTCCTCATTTGTCTCTGGATGGGCCACACTTGCAACTGCCCTGAAACCAGCCCAGGGCTGACCAGAAGCTGAATATAATTTTCTTTCCGTGACTTATCTGATTAGGAGCACAGGAATGCCAGTATCCCACCCACTCAAGTGGGATGCAGCCATCAATAAAATCCAACACCACTATAATGCTTATGGAAAAGTACTGGAGTGCACAGAAAGCCAAAACTCCTGCTCCATCACCAGATGCTGGGGATGGCTCAGGTGCAGGGATGTGCAAAAACTATCCCCTCCCAGGCCAGGGGGATCCTGGGAGGGAATGCACCTGTTTTTGTGATTTCTTTGGAGCCTGTTTGTAAAAATTAAACAATAAATCAACAGAAAAAGAAGGGAAGGGAAGGGAA
>VWZF01003765.1:0-35581 GCA_013396755.1 Sclerurus mexicanus | reverse complement strand
AAGGGAAGGGAAAGGAAGGGAAGGGAAGGGCCCACATGGTCTGGGGAAGGGCATTACAGGCTGGGCAAGAGGAAGGAAGGCAGCTCATGTGCTTGGTGCTGCTTGAGAGGCTCTAGGACTGCAAATTTGACCATGGTGATGGGACTGTGAAGGCTGAGGTTGGCAGTAGCAGCTTCAGCACTGCTCTGGGTGCTGCCCCAGCTCTGTGCTCANAGCGTGTTCCCAAGTCCCACCCGCTGACGCCACCGGGATCGAGTGTCTGCCAGGCTCTCGTGATGCTGCAGAAGCAGCAGACAAGACCCCAGCAAGAGCCCTGAAGACACCATGCACCGAAGAGCTGTGGTTTTCAGCAGGAGTCACTCTGAGGGGAGGTCGATGCTGGTATTAGGGATAGGAACAGGCAGGCAAAGAACACCACGGGTTAAAAGCAGGGCACTCAGGGCAGGAGGGCAGAACGCTTTGCTCAGGACACACAGCACTGGTGAACTCACTCTCTCTGCCTCTTCAGGTACCTCTAGTGCACTACAGGCATTCCCAGTTCCTGTACATCCAGTGTGTCCTGTCCAGGCTTTGTTTTCCTCACGGCATGTACTGTACGATGTCCACTGGGCACCTGCTGAAGGGCCATTATTTCCCCTTCCTCTGGACTAAGTTCCTTCTCCAGCTTTATCTTTTCTCTTGTCCTGAGCACAAAACAACTTTCGTTATCCACCATTTTGGGGAATTCCAGATTTGGAAATTTGGAAATTTTGCTGCACTTTCACCAACCAAGATCGCGACCCTGCCTCTCAGAACTTGGACAGTGCAAGACCTTGATAACTGGAATAGCTTTACCCTGGTCTCTTTTTTGATCTGGAATCAAACACTGCACAGTACCTGCCCCAAAGGAGGTGCCAGAGCAGTGCTTTGCCATGTGACTTGGTATTCCCTTTGCTTCTGAAAATAACTCCTTAGCACATCCACTCATCACAGCCACCACTGCATCACATTACAGCTCCCCAAGGCTTGTACACGGACCTGTGCACACAAGCCTTTCCTCCTCCTGTTCCAGTCCTAGGGGCTCAGGATCCCAGTTTCTAGCAGAAATCTTTATTTCTTATTCCCCCCAAAGCATGTGATGTTGGGACTCCATACCACCAAATTTCATCTCACATCTCTACATCAGGATCTTTTGCTTCTTTCTGGGCCACTTTGCTGTTCTCCTCCACTCCTCAATGCTCCTCAACTCTGCCAGTTCAAACTTCAAACCCTGTGCTGTGGCTGCTGCTTAAACACAGTGCCCAGGACCCATCCTGGGAGGTCTTCACTACCATGGGCATGTCCCTGCTCCCTTCCCCTCTCCCAGCGCGGGGAATGAGGTGGAGGTGTCCAGCCAGGTGCTACATCACCCACAGTCAGCACAGCTGGGTGACTCCCCACCCAGGTTTGGGCCACCCAGGCCTCCCAAGAGCTGCTTCCTCATTTGTCTCTGGATGGGCCACACTTGCAACTGCCCTGAAACCAGCCCAGGGCTGACCAGAAGCTGAATATAATTTTCTTTCCGTGACTTATCTGATTAGGAGCACAGGAATGCCAGTATCCCACCCACTCAAGTGGGATGCAGCCATCAATAAAATCCAACACCACTATAATGCTTATGGAAAAGTACTGGAGTGCACAGAAAGCCAAAACTCCTGCTCCATCACCAGATGCTGGGGATGGCTCAGGTGCAGGGATGTGCAAAAACTATCCCCTCCCAGGCCAGGGGGATCCTGGGAGGGAATGCACCTGTTTTTGTGATTTCTTTGGAGCCTGTTTGTAAAAATTAAACAATAAATCAACAGAAAAAGAAGCTGCAGCCTCTGCTCTGCCCCCCCAGAGCAGGGGCTGGAACTTGGAACTGATAGAACAATGGAATCCATGCAGGATCCTGTCCCTAAATTCAGCAGGGCAGAAAACTCCACGCTTTGCTCCCAGCTCCACATCCATCCCTCCTTGTCGGCAGCCACAGGGAGTCAGGGGCTCTGCATTCCACAGCCACTCTCTCCCCAGCTTTGTGCATTCCCAGCTCTGCTGTGTCCCGGCGTCTATCTTAGAATGATGGAATCATGGAGTTTTTCAGGTTGGAAAAGACCTTTAAAATCACCGAGTCCAACTGTTAACCCAGCACTGCCAAGTCCATCACTAACCCGTGTCCCCCCGTGCCACATGTACATGCCTTTTAAATACCTCTAGGAATGGTGACCCCACCACTCCCGCCCCGGGCAGCCTCTTCCAATGCTTGACCACCCTTTCTGTGAACAAATTTTTCCTAATATCCAGTATAAATCTCCCTTGTCCCAGCCTGAGCCCGTTCCCTCTCCTCCTGTCCCTGTTCCCTGGGAGCAGAGCCCGATCCCCACCTTGCTCCAAACTCCCTTCAGGTTGGTCCAGAGCCAGAAGGTCCCCCCTGAGCCTCCTTTTCTCCAGGCTGAGCCCCCCCAGCTCCCTCAGCCCCTCCTGCTGCTCCAGCCCCTTCCCAGCTCCCTTCCCTTCCCTGCACACGCTCCAGCCCCTCAGGGTCTCTTTATTGTCATGAGGGGCCCAAAACTGAACCCAGCACTCGAGATGTGGCCTCACCAGTGCCCAACACAGAGGGACAATCACTGTCCTGGCCCTGCTGACACAAGTCAGGGTGACATTGGTTTTCTTGTCCATCTTAAAGTCATCTCCTTTGCTTGCTGGAACCCCCAAGGTTGTTTTTGCAGCAGGAAGGATGAAGTTCCCCCGGCACAGAAAGGAGAACGGCCCTCAAATTCCCAACTTGTGCCACCAAGTCATCTTAGAATATTGTTGTCCAGAGGGGTTTGCAGCAGTGACAGGGCAGGTTTTATTCTAACTGTGACAGCAGTGTGCTTCCCCAGCTGCCAGCAGAGAGAGTCCACAATGGGAGAAAAGCTCCCCTGTGCTCCCCTCCAGCTGTGGGTACCTCCCAGCCAGGAGAATGACCCAGGATATGGGATCCAGGAGAATAATCCTCCCCAGGAGTCTCCTTCTGCTGTACTTTAACATGGGGTGGGTTATGACCAGCTCACCCTCCTAGGAAGGTTTGTATTTGATCCACCGAGCCCAACTCGGGTGCTACACAGATAAGGAGGAAAAAAAAAGAAAAAAAGTGGGGGGAAAAAACACTTCTTCTGGGCTCTTGCATTGTTTTCTGCCTTCAGGCTTCTCTTTCCCGGGCTGTATTTTCCTGAGGGATTATACTGCTGAAAAAGTAGGGATGCTAACAGCTTTTTTCCACACCTCTCAGCACAATCCCAGCTAGGCTGGTGGGAAGGCACTCTGTGTGACATCCTTCCCTAAAAACATTAAGAAGTAGCCTCTGCAATGTCAGAAATAGGCTCTAAAATCTTTCCTTGAAGGAGGAGACAGAGATAAGTTCTGTTCTGCTTCAAAATATCCCAGAATCAAGGCTGGAAGAGACCTTCAAGCTCATCCAGTCCCACGCTCACCCAGCACCACCTAATCCATGTGCCTCTGGGACACTTCCACAGACAGTGACTCCACCACCTCCCTGGGTGCTTATTCCAAGGCCTGACCACTCTTGTAGGGAAAAAAAAAATCCAATATTTAATCTGAATCTCTTCTGGAGCAACTGAATGATGCTTCCTCTCGTTCTTTCACTGGAGAATATATTATGCAGCAAACACTTTGCTTAGTAAATGGGGAAGTCATGACTCTGACCAAACAACTGCAAACATTTGTGTATTTTGGAGGACAGCTTGTGACACAGGTTAAAGCTTGTTAAAGTCTGAGAGAATGGAGACACAGCTGATACTTCCCAAGAGGAATCCCCAAAGAGGCTTTTTTTGGCAAGTGCAATTCTGATCTAGTCCAGTGAGCAATGAGGGAAAGGACCATTTTCTCAGCCATTTCTTCTGTAGGATCCTTAAGAAGAGAGTTAGGTGAGAAAGAAGTGAAGATATAATGTGAAGGAGAAGGTGGATTTGATAGCTGACAGATATCAAGATGATAAAAATCCCAGAGTTACCATTTTTAAAGAGGAGTGGACAACTCAGAAGCAAATAACCTTATCAAAGGAAGGAGGTGCAGTTATACTTTCACCTTTCAGTCAGTGCATTGATACTTTGATTTTATTCCCACAAGTGTTTTCTCACTTTCATGGGGAAAGTGAGGTGCAAGGAAGTTAACTGGATAGTCTGTGGTCAGAGATAGGTTTGGATGAACTGGTATCAAAACTCAGCTCCTCTTAAACCTGGTGACAGTGTTACTCCTCACTATTCAAACACCTTGAAAGAGAAAGATTCTGTGCCTCAAAGAAACTGTGGCCACTAGAGCAGTTCCAGGAGTCCTCAGAAATTCATCCTTTGTCTCCCTGAGATAAGGACTCCACAGTTTCCTCCTATTTTTACGCCTGGAAGTATTTAAAACATGCGTAGAGTTGGTACTTAAGGACACAGTTTAGTGGTGGGATTGGCAGTGTTAAGTTTCTGGTTGGACCCAGTAAACAGGGTCTTTTTAACCTAAATGATCCAAAATATTCAGCGACAGAAAGTCATCACCACATGGAAACCAATGGTTGGTGTGTTCTTGAGCAGGGAATGTGCAGCACCTCATCCACATCTAACGTGGACTCTGCTGCCCTTGATTTGCAGAAGGAGATGTGTCATCCCAACTCCACACCTTGAACAATCAAGGAGTTGCTTTCCCAGAAGCTAAATGGAGACAGTAACCCATTAAGATGAGCCTCAGCTGAGATTTGTTGTTCTCTCTGTGTGCTTTATGCTTGGCAATGACAGGAACAACAAGCAATATTTGACATCAAACCTAAAGCTTCCAATCTGCTCTCTGAAGAAACTGCTATCTTGAATTTTCAGCTTCCCAGATCGTTTGTCAAGCAAATTTCCAGCCTTCTGAAGTCGTCAAAGGATGCAGATAAATAGACTTATCTCCTCTAACACCGAAGAGAAGACCATAAGCAAGTTTTATTACTTGGAAGGTGAGTGAACAGATGTGGTGGCTGAAAGGTGGCCAGGAACACCCACTGGGGGCTGGTACCATCTGGGCAAAGCTACTGAAAAGTTTAATTTCGCTCTAATGAATCTCACTTGAAGTTTTCTTAGGAGAAAACCTCTGACACAATTTGTTGGCTCCAAAGTGCTCTCAGCCAAGGGACAGCACAGCCCAGGTTGCTGGACTTGCTGTTCCAAGCCCTTTACCACCAGCAACACAATGAAGCTCCTAATAATTATTTTTCCTAGAAAACAAACAATTCACTAACTCCATCCACTTAGTTGCTTTGCCATGAAACTTGAAACCACTTCTTCTAAACTTCAGCAGCCTGTTAGATTTGACAATCAATCATTCCAAAGTGCCAACAGCCACATCCTATGACATATATGGATCTGTAGGAAGCATAGCTTGAAGCCTTTCTAATTTTAGCTTGTTTCAGTACACCAGAAGTTTCTAGCATCAATCATCCAAGGAAAATTCTTTACATACCAAAGTGTCACTGAAAAAAAAAACCCTAGTTTGTGTTTAACTTGGGTGCACTGGGATGATTTTGCATCCCCAGATTCCACAGCATACTGGGAGCACCGTGTTGACCAGCTGCTGTCGCTTTCTCCCAGTCAAATAGGAATGACATAAAAGTGCAGATAATGTGATTCCAAAGGCAGGGAAGTCAACAGCCCACAAATTTGTTCTCCTGATTTTCATTCAGCTGTAGCTAGAAAAGACTTAATTCTTTGCCCAGTGGCACTAAATCACCGCAGGAAGTATTAAGCTTATGTAAGCAGAATTAACAGTATGGCTCAAATCACGGAGCAGCGGCTCCCACTTTATCCTTTGCGTACTCACAGCCTCCTTTTCCTCTGGCAGGAAGGATGAGCAGCACCTGCTGATGCCAAGGAAGGTCCCAAGGAGCTGCTCTGGGAGTGTGACCATCCGCTATCCCGCCGCCCCACCACACTCTGAGCACCCCAGTCACCAGCTGAAGGCCAGGGGGGAGGTCACTCCCACATGGGAGGCTTAGCATTCCTCACATTCCCTCCCAGCCTGTGCGGATTATAACCCCTGGAGAAGATGGTGGCTGCATTTCTGCCTTAACAATACCCCAGTACACAAGGTGTGCTGGTTTCTGTGGTGACCCCAAACCCTGTGGGCCTGCCTGATGTACTGAGTGCACTCTGGCTCTTTGTTCTGGGGGGCAAAGCAGAGCCTGCGGCTCATCAGCCTTGGGAAGCTCATGGATACATCCGGTTGGATGTACCACAGTTCCAGAGCGACTGACTGTTCTGTGTTCGTATTGTCTGCCACACTCTCCAAAGTCCAGCCTTTTGCTCCAAACCACTGCAGCAGTGACTGGCACCTCAATCTGGCTGCTGGTGGGATGGGGAACATCTTCCTCAGGAGAAGAATCCCCTGCAGGACCATAAGAACAGTGATCTCACCTGAGCTGGGACTCAGCCTCTGGAAGTGGAAACGGGCAAAGCTATTTAGGCACAGCAGGGCTGCTGTGCTCAGTTCCTCCTGCCCTTAGTGCCCAGCACCCACAGCTTATGGGATTAGGGCTTTTGGTGGACACATCCCAACCACTGCCCAACACCTTCCTGGCTCTTTGACATTGTCAATATCTATAACATCCTGTGACAACTAATTCCCAGATTTCCCGACTCACCACTACTCCCTCTTATCTCTTTTAAGATGATCTACAAATATCATTGTGTCCAGTAATTTTTGTTATAGTGTTGCAGGACTTCTTGACTCAGTTCTGCATTCATCCTGTTCACTGCCTTTATGATTTTTTTAACTTGGCTTCCTCTCCAAGTTGAAGAGTCTTTCCAATCTCCTCATGAAGCAGCTTTACATCCTCTCCAAATGCTGTTTTTCCTACACCTCTTCTTACATTCCCAGGTCTTCCCTGAGCCCAAAATGCACAAAGTGTCAACTCAGCAAAGCTTTATGTGGCAGCAGAGTCCTGCTGTCCTGCTGACAGTGCCCAGCATTTTCCTAGGTCTTGGCTGCTGATCCATGGTGAGCTGATGATTTTGGAAGGACATCAACCTGTTGGAGAGAGTCCAGAGGAGGCACCAGGATGGTCAGAGCATGGAGCAGCTCTGCTGGGAGGAAAGGCTGGGACAGCTGGGATTGTTCAGCCTGGAGAGGAGAAGCTTTGGGGGGACCTCACTGTGGCCTTGCAGGACCTGAAGGAGCTCCAAGAAAGATGGAGAGAGACTATTTCCAAGGGATGGAGGGACAGGACAAGGCGAATGGCTTCAAACTGACAGAGAGAAGGATAAAATAGATATTGGGAAGGAATTGCTGGCTGGGAGGGTGGGCAGGCCCTGGCACAGGTTGGGCAGAGAAGCTGTGGCTGCCCCTGGATCCCTGGAAGTGTCCAAGGCCAGGTTGGACGGGGCTTGGAGCACCCTGGGCTGGTGGAACATGTCCCTGCCCATGGCAGGGGGTGGGAACAAGATGATCCTTACAGTCTTTTCCAACCCAAACCATTCTACAGTTCTATAATTCCATGACTTTGCATGGCCTACAACAATGGAGAAAACATCTGCACGCAGGGTGAAATTAACACTTTTGCAGACAAAGACCAGAACATGACATAAACCACATTTATTTAAACCTGATGCACAATGGAAATCTCAATCATTTTCAAATGCCAGCTGAGGGAGAAGTGACTCACATGGCTTGTGTACAGGAAGCCTCTTTGCAGCTTTGAGTGCTGAATTTGTTTTTCTCTGGAGACATCCGTGGTGTGAGTGCCGTTGTGCTGAGTGGCAGCAAAGAGTGTGGCAGTGTAGAAACACGGAGGAAGACATGGTTCCTGCCCTGGGGAGCTCACAGGTGAAAATGTGACATGGACAACACTATTCCAACACGTAACAGTCCACTGAAATAACCACCTGTCAGACATAAGATCCATTTTAACAGGCAATTGGAATACCAAATATATATATAAAGGGCGCAGGGAGGACAGAGTGTTATATATTTATATGTTCATAAGTCTACAGGCACAAAAGGGAGTGGAGGTTTGCTTGAGAAAGGGATTTTAGTTTCTTTGGCGGGGCTGCTCCAGCTTGTGCTTCCTGAAGAAAAATAAGGAAAATCAGGTTAGAATTCAGCAATCCTTGTGTGATGTTACATGTCTGAACTCTGGAAACACTGGGATGAATTCATTCCCATGCAAGAGAGGAACACAGATTTAGGGAAGGTAGTGTGAAAGAAGTGATGGATTTTCTGTCCTGGCGAGGCCCCATCAGTATCTGGTTGGTGAAACCTTTGGCAAGGTCTGAATGAACTGAGAATGCTGTCCAGGCCAGGTTGGATGGGAGGGGGTGTGGAAGTGGATGATCTTTAAGCTCCCTTCCAACCCAAAGCATTCCATGATTCTATGGATCCCACTAGTTCTAGAAAGAGCATTTTTCACTTTGTGTCTGTGACTGGGAGGAAGCTCCACCACACAAGGGAAAATCTGCAGGAAATTCCAACTCTCTTGTAGTGATTGTGTGATCTGTGTTTCAATGCAGAGGAGAAGAGACAGTAGGATGAAGAAGAAAAGCTGAAAATAAAAAACTTGAAACCACAGAACTGGGCAGAACTTGAGCAATGCTGGACCCTCACACACCTATACAGGCACTTACTGTTTTGAATTAAATTTGGTCTAGTTTCTAAGGCAACGAGAAAAAATTTCTATTGTGTCATATTTCTGGTCAGGCTCCTCTCTCTTAACCAGTAATTATTTTTTTTTTTTTAACTTTTCACCTGAATTTGAGAGAGGGCTTCATTTGAAGTGAAATTACTATCTGAGTAAGGGAGGAGAGGGACAAATTCTTATTCCAGATGAAAGAGAAGCTGCAATGAGTCTAAGATTAAATATACTTTTGGCTTATGAGTTGGGTACTTAATACTGACCTCTTTTTCAAGTTTATGTTACTTTAAGACTATTTAGAAACTGTTCTCGATATCTCAATAGTTACCTGAAAACCTGTTCAAGAAATAACGTGTCACAAGGAACTGTACTAAGATTCTTCTTGCTCCTCCACCTCTTCATTTTCTTCTCCCTCTTCCTGCTTTTCTTCTTCTTCCTTTTTTATTTTGGACAAAATAGGTGTAGTTACCATATAGGAATTGAAGGAAAAATAAACATTTTTTTGGCATGCAGAGCTCTGCTTTTGCAACTGCTCTGTTTCTAGTAAATGCAGTATTTGAGATTAAGAAATAGAATGAATGTATAGAGCATTTAATCTCAACATCTCTTTAGACTGTGGAGTGAATAGGCAAGTGCTGGAATATAAGAACTCTAAATGCTCAAGATGAAAATGAGAATAGGAAATACATGGAAATATGGCAAAAAGTTTAGGTTTTTTTAATTATATGCTTTCTTGGAGCAGCAAACAAAAAGATTCATGGCACAGGAACTGGACTCCTGAGTAATCTAAAAATCATTCAGAGTCAGATAATACAGCCTTAGTTTTATTGCAAAACTTCTTATTTCTCTCTTTTATGTCAAAGAAATGGCGCAATTTGAAGACAACAGCCCTTTGCTTCAGTCACCCACACGAGCAGTTATCTGAAAGCCTGAATTTGTGCAACACAGACAACAATCTGTGCTTATTGTCTTTCAAGGGTAAATGAAGCCTTGAAGTGTTGTTCGCCCCTGAAAAACAACTGAAAATTGCTTTGTTGGCTCTTCTGCTCCTTCTCTTCCGGGAAACTCTTGTCCAAAGACACTCCTGCTCTGTGTATAAATAAGCTTTATCTCAAAATGTCCTATCTTCATATAATGTCTGGACTGCAAAAGCGATGTGAATTTGTTCCTGGCACAATGTACCAATCAAGCAATATAGAATTAGCTTTCAGTCAGGACTGCAGGTCCTATATGAGCAGCACAGAGATTTGGGGTTCCTCTCAAACACCTCCTGTCTGTCCAAGAGCCAAACCTGAGTTGGTGAAGTAAAACCCGGCTTAAACACGTGCTTGGGATGGACCTGTTGGAATCAGATTCCTGGTTTAAATCATTGTTTTTCAGGGGAAAAAACCACTGCACTAAGGGATCATCCCTGCAAAACCAGGAATGTGTTCTGAACGCCCACACAGGTCAGCTGGATTAGAAGTTCTTGTGCCAAAGGAATATCACTTTGTGCCAAAGGTGTCTTTCCTGAGCAGTCTTTGAAACAGGGCTGGGCGAGCCCATGGACAAGCAAAATCAACTTCTGGTCAAAATTCAAGTCAGTTAACTTTTACACAAAAAAAAAAATAAAAAAGGGTATTTTTCTGCTTGAAGTGTTATTTGGTGGTGCTAGGGTAACCAGCCTTGATGGCCCTCACCACACTCACCAAGAGCCCTACACTTTGCCCACGGGCACAAGAGGTTTAAGGTTTAGAAAATGTATTTTATGAGGAGCAGCTGAGGGGGCTGGGGGTGTTTGTGTGGAGAAGAGGAAGCTCAGGGGGGACCTCATTGCTCTGCACAACTCCCTGACAGGAGGGGGCAGGGAGGGGGGTCGGGCTCTTCTGCCATGTCCCGAGGGACAGGGGGAAAGGAGATGGCTTCAAACTGCACCAGGGTAGGGACAAATTAGGAAAAAATATTCCCTTCCAGAGTGGCCAGGCTTTGGAATGAGTGTCCCAGGGAGGTGGTGGAGTCACTGTCTCTGGAAGTGTCCCAGAGGTGTCTGGATGTGGCCCCTGGGGACATGGATTAGGGAGGATTCTGGTGGTGCTGGTGATGGTGGGACTGGATGATCCTGAAGGTGTCTGCCAACCTGGATGAGTCTGGGATTCCATCTGAGCTGCCAGGTGCACCAGGCACAGCTGTGACAGAACCCTGGGTATGTGCACACACAGCTACAAGCAGGTACTGCATTTTGGAAGTGGGAAGATGTGAACGTGCCCTCTTAATAATTGCAGATTTGTAGTGGAAAAGAGCCCAAAGTAATATTTAATTTTACAGGGCACAGTGTAAAATAGCCAAGGCATAAACTTGCAGTGCTGGGCAAAGCAAAAAAGTGTATCAGGATTTGCACCTGGGCCTTACAAATTCTGGCAAGGAAAATATCTCCTTCACAGGCAGAACTGCCTAAATTGTCTGAATGAATCTTTCACACTCAACACTGCAAATGCCATCAGCGTGGTGTCATTGATTGGCAGAGATGGAGCTGTCTTGGGAGCCCTTGGCAAATCTTATTGAAGAATCTGAAAGCCATTTTTTCTTCCATTTACAGTTTTTTAATGAGTAAAGGCTTATCTTTGTTCCAGGACAAAAAGACTGTGAGATGACCCGTAATTATCTCTAGGAGAATATGATTTATGTTTAGTTTCATGAATCGGAATTAACTCACTTTTGAGTGAAGCAATGGGGCTGAAAAGGAATTAAATGCACATAAACAAAAGATGAAATTAAAATGTCCAAGTGCACTTACCCCTGTTGCTGCATGTTCTTCCTTGCTTTCCTACATAGGAGATACAAAAGAAAATGTTAAAAAGATAAATCAAAGAAAGAATAGCAGAGGTCATACAGGAAAAACACAGCAGAAATGAAACACTGAATTTAGGAAAATTATGTGGCATTCAGTGGTTTCACTTTGAGATAATGTTCTCCAGATGAACTCATAAAGCACATTTAAAATAAGGTTTAAAGTTGGAAAAGGGCTATAAAATCATTAAATCGAGCTCTCCTTTTCTCAGTTACTTCAATCAGACCTTCTTCATTGACAAACAAAGCCTTAGAGCTGAGGTTCTGTTTGCTTGTTCAGGTGGAGTTTTTGTGGGTTTCTCTGGTAATCAGCTGGTCTGCAAAATGCAAGTTAAATCAGAATTACTGAGAGTCCTATCTGTGTTAGTTTTCATCACTCAGAATCTGGCTTGTGCTTCTGTGAAGTGTTGTAGGCTGGAACAGATGCCTTGGCTCAACAGTGCTGGGGAAGAAGGAATAATACAAGCTGGTTTTAGACTGTACATTGAGCAGAAGTGATGAGAGAGATAAAAGATAAATGAAATATAAATGTGCAGTGAATAGGACTTAACTGGGGGAGAAAAGAGCTGATCTTACCCAAAATCCCAAAGAGAAGGGGCAAAAAAATCAGTGGTTGATACGAGTTTGGATAGAATGAGTTGAGATAAGGGAGGGAGCTGCAGTGCCAAGGTTTATATATGGCCTGGGGAACTGCTGAGACAGGATACAGACTTGCATTATTGTATGATGT
Organism: Sclerurus mexicanus; assembly: GCA_013396755.1. Lineage (NCBI taxonomy): Eukaryota > Metazoa > Chordata > Aves > Passeriformes > Furnariidae > Sclerurus > Sclerurus mexicanus. Next base: position 23,378 of record VWZF01003765.1, on the reverse strand, counting down.
TTAACATGTTTCTAAAATAATTCTGCCCTGAAGGGAGCCTAATCTGTGCTGCAAACTGATTTAACTGGGGCACCACTTAAAAAATATTCAATCCTCCAAGCTAAAATCAGTGAAAATAAAGAAAAGTTATTGCCAGCACATGTAGTGACCAGCAGAGCCCGTGCCATGTGGCTCATGGTCTTTTCCTAAAAAAAAAAAAATAAAAAAAAATAAAATCCAAAAGAGGGACAAAGCAAGAAAAAGGGACACTGCATCCAAACAAAATGGTTCTCCATCAGAGAATGGGGATTAGGACTGGAAAAAAGAGATTAGAAAGAAGTTAAAGCTAAATTTGATGAAGTGATTAGGGGAGGAAAGCGTGCAACAGGTTTAAGGTGGAGAAAAACTCCACAATCCAAAGAAATTCTTGTGCAGTTGTCCCTTGGTGGCCCAGGCTGAGAGCTGTTCCTGTCACTGCTGGATCTCTGTAAGGGACTTTCTATTTCAGCATCAGCTCTGGGATTCTTGTGTGGATGAGGGGCTGGAGCTGCTGGAGCTGAGGAGTCTCATGGGAGGTGTGTCAAGCACAGCCCTCGTTGCTGCCGCTCTCAGGAGGCACCTGCTGCCTTCAGAGGTTTGTTTCTCGCAGGGTTGGGGTCTCTCACTGTCACACCAGCCCGAGGCAAAAACCTGGAGCTTTCTGGGTTCCTGCATGTCCCAGCAAGGGCAGCAGAGGAGTTGGAGAGGGCTGCAGCCTCCACACACGCCCACGTGGACCATCACCTGCTATTCCTGCTCCCAAGGCGTTGGAGGAGCTCCCTGAAACCTGGGACCCTCCATGGAGACCAACAGCTGAGACAGTCCCAGGGTTTATTCGTTATCTGTCTTGTGCTCGTTGGCAAAGGCTGAGGTAACTTCACCTCGCCAAGACTCCTCTAGAATTTTTCCACAGCGCTGGCATTTCTCCTGAGAAGTCACTGGAGAAAAGCTGGCTCGGTGACACCCCACATGAAGGAGTCCTTTCTGGGATGGTTTGAAACAGTGCTAAATAAGGCCAAAATGCCAATATTAAAATCCCACTGGCAGATTAATTCAGACACAGAACATAAAACCGCCACCTTTCAATTTTTTGTGCTGATACCACATGTACCCTTTAGGATTTAATATCCAGTGGAGATACTCCAATGGCAATCTGACAGTCTTAAAACGTATTTACCTTCATAAAACCTTGGCCAGGTAAGGGAATGTTATTATAACTTTCTCTTATGAGCATAAAATGAGATGCAGAGACAAAAGGTGCAATTCATCTCGCTGTTGCTGTCTCAAAGTTGTTCTTCTCCTCTAAACTCGCCCTCTGTGTGCTGCCTGCAGTGAGTGAGAACACCAGAATTCCTGCAGAATGATTCATGCCATCCCAACAGAAGTGCTAATTGGGATGAACTATAGCAGGCAGATGCCACATCGCTGAAGGGATTTGTCCTGGGTGACACGGGGAGTGGGTGGCAGAACAGGGTGAAAAATGCTCTTTGAGCCCTCTCGTCTGCCACTCCCCTCCCTGGAAAACTGAAGGACAACCTCTTTCCCACTTCCAGCTCCAACCCATTCTGGAGCAAGAATGGAGAAAGGAGAAATGGAGCAAGGTGCTGGCTGTGCAGGAGTGGTGCTGCATGATGTCACTGCCAAACCTCTCAGGCACAGCTGCTTGACACATTTGCAGACGTGTCCCAGCATTCTGCTCTCATTTGAAAAACATCAGAGCTCACTGCCAGCCAGAAGGGCAGGAAACCCAACCCAGCCAGGGGATGCACTGCACTTCTGTGCTGGGCTGCTCTTGAGAGCCGAGGAAAAAGCAGTTTGGTGGCACTCGTGTGTCAGCTGAAATTCACTGAGACACGGAAAGGGCTTGGATAGCATTCAATGAAAGACATGATGCATTTATGACAGATATTCCCCCTGGGATTGTCTGATCTCCAAGCCACAAAAGAACCTGCTAAATGTGAGTGCTGGATGCAGCAACAGGCCTGACTCCTTGGGAAGAGTCACCTGACACTGCAGCATCTAAATAAAATAAAATCAAATCGAATCCTTAAATGCCAAGCTGCACTGCAGTTTGAGATGTGCCCATGTGGCTGTGATCCCACAGAAAGGCAAACTCCATCCCTGCAGTGCCCAGGGGGTTCTGCACGCCCTGGAGAGGACACTCAGATCTGCAGCAAACATCAACAAGGAGATTTACGAGCACTGCACATGCTGGCCATTGATAGCAGCAATTTTTTTTTCCACACAGGCAGCACTCAAATGTCTAGTCCTACATTATTCTCCATAACTGGAATCTGGTTCCAAATGGCCACTAAAAAAACAAACCCTATGGTAGCAAGTGGCAAAGGGAAACTGTTCAAGTTATTCAAGATTCAGAGCAAAGTTCCCTGGAGGTTTATCTGGGTCTCACAGATATCTCTTTTGATTTCTCCTGATACCAAAGAAAATGCATCCAAAAGAAAGCAGGACCACTCTGCCATCAGTCTTCCCACCCCCAGGCACACGGAGGAGAACCTGTGGGTTTATGTTTCATGTGCTCTTCATGTCACAAAGAGAGAGGAAAAAATACCTGTTGATCTTCTGCTGGTGCCTGATCAGGCTGAGCCTCTTCAGGAGCCCCTTCATCTGCCTTGTCTTCTGTGTGGGCCTCAGACTTCTCCTCCGTGGCCTCAGACTTCTCCTCCGTGGCCTCAGACTTTTCCTCCGTGGCCTCAGACTTCTCTTCCATAGCATCCGACTTCTCTTCCATGGCATCCGACTTTTCTTCCTTGGCATCAGACTTTTCAGTCTCCTGGCAGCAAAGGAGAAGTCACTGTTACCTTCAGGGCACATAATCAACAATTAATTTCTGTCAAATTCTTGACTTTACCCTTTGGGGAGGTGTTTTTTTCTAGTGTTGTTTCAGCACTCAAATGAAAATCAAACCCTTTAGGGGTATGTGTCACCTGTGAAGGGAACACTCGCTGGCATGTGGGTCTGCTGGGGTTTGGGTAGGGAAAACAAGACTTCAAGCACTTCTCAGCAGAGCAGATTCCAATTAAAGGTCATCAAGAAGCTACAGAAAAACAGAAGGAATAGAGGATCTCATACGCACTCTCAACTTTCTTGCTTAAAAACATCAGGAAGCTGCTCCTACATCAGTCAGTCAAGTCTAATTATTCCAGCGCAGTGCCCAAGCACCTCCTGGAAGGCTCTTTATTTGAAGTCCTGGTGCACTTTCAGCCAGGAGGCTGTGAAAGGTCACCCCAGCTCACACACTGTGTCAGATAAAAGGGGCCTCTATGGCCTCAAGTGGAACAGCAGAAACAGGATGAAATGCAACAGCAGGAAGAGCAAAGTCACATTATTTGGGACAAGCAGTTCTGGGTCAGAGATTAGAAACAGATTTTTTTCTATTGCACTTTGGGAGCTTGTTAGTTGATGATCATCAAGGAGGAAAAAGGTGGATGTATTTAAATAAGCACAGAATAACTGAGCCACCATGAATGTGAAAAGAGTCACTCAGGCTCAAGAAAGAGAAACTCAGAGTGGAACAGGTGCAGAGGGGGCTACAGGAATATCTGAGGGAGTGCAGAGCCTGTCTTATGAAAGGGTGACAAAAAAAGCTTCATTACTTTAATCTATTGAAAGTGATGCTGTGAGAGGATATGATATATCCCAAAATAGATCAGAGTAAACATCAGGGAGGGATGGGATAAAGAAGAACACTGAGGTAGATGCAAAATGAGTATAAATTGGCTCTAAAGAAAAATTCTAATCAGCATCGGTGTGAGATTTAGAAAGAGATTTATAGCAAAGAAGCCAAGGCAAAGGACCTAATTCATTAAAGGGAAATTTGACCCCTTCTGAGAGGTGTTATCTCCAGCAACAGAGAACTGGGCTCAGGACAGGTCCTGTCCTGTGTCATTCTGAGTCCTACACCCTTTGGGCAGGGCAGCACATCCCTGAATGGAGACAGGCTCCTTTCTCACCCCTGTGGCCGAGCCCTTACAATTCATCCCCCTGGTCAGGTTGGGTTTTGCTGCTTTCCCACAATTTCATTTGTTAAACAAAAGCCCTCAGTCATGTTCGCCAGTCCTTTGAGCTTCACAAGTCCTCCTCCAGTGCCCCCATCCCAGATGATTTCCTCAGCCAGCGTCGTTATCCTGCAGAGCCATGACATGGGCACAGCTATCCAGCTTCTATCCCCAGGCAGGCTGGGCTGAGCGCTGGCTTAGGGATCTTTGTCCCATGATGTGGTGTGGGACATCAGGCGTGTCCTCCTGCAGACAAGCTCTGCTGGATGGGGACACAAATGAGAGACAGGAGCTTAGGAATGTTTGGAAGCAGACATGGCAGAGTGAAGACGGATAAAATACTTGTGCAGTTTGATATTTTTCCTGCAGCTTAGCTGTCTGTAAGGCTTGGTGCTCTCTTGGCAATTTTCTCCTGAATCACGAAAAATAAGTTTTACATGCAAGGAACTTGCAGTGAAAAGAGAGTGGGCACAAAGGCTCCCAAGTTCCCCCTCCTCTCCAACTGGAGCAGGAGCCTGATGAAGATTAAAGCTTTAAAAAGCCAAACATTTCTATCCCACACCATTTTCACACTCTGTTACACAGCTGCATGGATGTTTTTGCCAGCACGTGGGGGATGCTCAGGAAGAGGAATGAGCAGCTGGGATGGAGCAGGAGAAGCTGCCGGAAGGAGGAAGGAGAAAAGATGATTCCTTTTTCTGGCAATATCGTCTCAGTTCAAGCACACGTACAACTGTGGGCTCACTGCACTCTGATGCTGGTGGCATTGTTATTAAAATCAGATCTCCAGAGGCTTCATTTGGCTTAATTTATCTTTTCCTTTTCCCCAACAGGCCACCAAAATATTTGAAGATTAAAATATGTAGTCACACAAACATATGTTGAAATTCTCTTATGCAACATTGTGTTAATACTTTTTAAGCAAATGATAATTTCTTAGACATACTTTCTTTGCAGAAGTTTCTAAGCTGAAAAGGATAGTGTTAATGAAAACTAAATTTATAGTATTATAGAATGGTTTGGGTTGGAAGGGACCTTAAATATCTCATTCCAACGCCCCTGCTGTAGGGAGGGAACCTTCCACTAGACCAGGTTGTTCAGAGCCCCACCCAGCCTGGTCTGGAAATTGTTTAAATATTTCTTTTCACATGAACATTAAGATTTAATTTTAAAACCCATGGACTCAATATTTTTGGCAGGCACATAAAACACATAAAGGCCAAAGATGGCACTCTAATTAAAAGGAACCCAGGGTGTAAATCTACCTCAGATGAATCATAGACTTTCTCAGATCAGAAGGCAAAAAAAGAGTTGTAGCTGAGAGCACCAAACTCCAGAAGCAGCATGTTATCAGCCAGAACACACACACACACACACAGAGTTCTTGTTAATTATATAGAGAACTCTGACATTGGGAATATCATCATTACGCTGACTCTCCATAGAAACACAGAATTTAATTTTCAACTAATTCAAAATGAAGTACCATTTATAAAGACTGCTTGGCAGGTCATTTTCTCTTTAAATAAAATGCACATACTCTAAATTTGTAATTCAAAGCAGACTTAGTAGAAGCCTTATTCCAGTAACAGACTTAAGCTCAAGTATCTACGGATTTGGGGATATCAAGATTCTGGATTTTAAGATCAAGAATACTAATACTAAGGCTTTAAATACTTGAAAACAGACCCTCAGCTCAAGTAAATCACTGAGTTCACTGAGTCTCAGACCAAGTAAAAAAGTGATGGTGGCTTTAAAAAGAAAAACATTTGGGGGCAGCTGAGACTGACACACCTGACCTCAAACACACAGACTACATTGGTTGTAGCTCAAAGGTACACACCTCTTGTATTGGGACATCACTGCTCGTGTCACTAACCTAAGATTAAATGGGATCTTTCAGAAATCCATTATTACTTTGAGTGATCTTTGAATGAGAAATAAAGCACAGCAGACCTTCAATGCCAGCATGCCCTGAAATGTGTTTAGAAGTATTCCAGACCAGATATTCTTTCAGGTGAGAAGGTATTTCATATCAGTAGCTTAAATTACTTATAAACACAAGCACTCTGCCTGCTTCTCCTCTTAGAAATATAAAACTGCTTCTCAGCCCAGTTAAATGATGCTTTAAAAAACAGGAGAACCAGCGTGATGGGGAGGCAACAGGAGAGAGGATGATGTGAGCTCACTGTCCCTCTCTGGAGTACCACAAATATGTATTGATTTCCTGTAATGTCACCAAATCTTATGGGCTGAAGATGTACTTGGTTTCATAAAATCACAGTCATAGAATCATGGAATGATAGGGGTTGGAAGCAACCTTAAAGGTCATCCAGTGCCACCCCCTGCCATGGGCAGGGACACCTTCCACTAGCCCAGGCTGGTCCAAGCCCTGCCCAACTTGGCTTTGGACACTCCCAGGGATCCAGGGGCAGCCACAGCTTCTCTGCCCAACCTGTGCCAGGGCCTGCCCACCCTCATAGGGAACAATTTCTTCCAAATATCTCATCTAACCCCACTTTCTGGCAGTTTGAAGCCATTCCCCTTGTCCTGTCCCTCCATCCCTTGGAAATAGTCTCTCTCCATCTTTCTTGGAGCTCCCTCAGGTCCTGCAAGGCCACAGTGAGGTCGCCCCAAAGCTTCTCCTCTCCAGGCTGGACAATCCCAGCTGTCCCAGCCTTTCCTCCCAGCAGAGCTGCTCCATGCTCTGACCATCCTGGTGCCTCCTCTGGACTCTCCAGCAGCTCCATGTCCTTGCTGTGCTGGCCCCCAGGGCTGGATGCAGCACTAGCTCACAGAGTATACTGACATATAAACCCCAGAACCAGACAGACTAACTTTGGTGTTGATTTGATATTTCCTCCTGGAACAACTAACAGTTTTTTTGTAAGTGGGAGGATACTTAAATAACAATATTCAAGGACTACTTTGTGCATGTGCTGCTGATCTGAGAAGATCTCCTTCACATCTGTGTGTGTTCAGAGCTTCTTTACATGTGTCTCAGAGTCAGTGTGCACCTTCGTGACAACTCTGCTGTGCCCCAGACATGCCAGGCTCACCCTGTAAGTGTAGATCAGCTTGCACATGGAGCTCTGGCACCATCCCAGCTCCAACGCTGGGCAGTGACTGTTCCATGTAAACAAGCAGATCTAGTGACCAGCTGAAGCCACATATCCCAGGGGGAAATCAGGACTACAGAGAATGTGTAGAACTGAAATGTGCCTTTTGCACTGAGCAGTGGCAATTAATTGGCAAAGAATTTCACTGCAAGTTTTTTGTTGGGAAGTTATAATTTGTTGAGGCAGCCACAAAAGGTTCATCTGCTTCCTTTAGGAAATAGGCTCAAAATCCCGAATCAGGATCCCATTGGGCTGTTCTGTGAAGCAGCATCATGGTCATTAAAGAGCTTCTCTACTCCTGCTGGGGTATGAGACAGAAGGTGGATGGAAAAAGAAATAGAACGTTTTAAGACAAGAGTATAAAACATGGATCACCTTTGTATTAATCTTTGTCATCCCTAGAAAACAAACCCCTAGAAAACAAATGCTTACTGACTTGTGGTGATTCTATGCTTCAGAGTTGGCTTCTTTTAGGAATTATCACTGTATTCCAGGGAAAAAAAATACAGTTATTTAAGAAGGGATTAGAAGGGAACTCTGTCACATGTGTCACCATCACCATCTCTTCCACACCTGACTTATTATTCCAGGTTTCTGCTGCTGGAAATGGCTGTCAAGAGCCACCTTTTGTACCCGTGCTGAGGTCGAGGTGACAGCTGAGCGAGGGGGAAGGTTATTTGTATGACAAAGCACAGGCAGCCTCTCATGCAGAGGTGCTGAGAAACACCCCTGCAGTAAAGGCTGGAACACTTGGATATGTCTGTCTCAAACTGCAGCAGATTCTAAAAGGGAGGAAATAGAAATTCCAGGTTTCACACGGACTTTTTAAAAACACTCTCAATTATTACCACTCTCTGGACTGAAACCACCACCAAGGCAGCAGTTAATCAGTGTAAACCACACTTGCCTGCTACCAATGGCACTAACACAAATCTGCCCAGCAGAATGTACCAAACATATTGTTCTCAGCATTCACAAGGTTGTCATGAAGTAGAGACTGTAACAGCTGGGAAAGAATGAATTCTAAAAAACTGTTGCTTCCCTTCATAGATGTGGTATCTAACAGAGCCTTGCATGAAGGAGCAGATAATCTATGAAGGGGAAGACGGAAAAATGCAATTTTCTTCATCTCATTGATTCTCCACATATCTTGTATAATGATTATAATACATAGTACCTGCAGCCCTTTAAGCCTTTCATGGTTTTGTGGATGTTAATTAAATGAATTCTCACAAGACCCTTGTGAGGTAGGCAAGTCATTTTTATTTCCCTGGGTTGGGAGATGGCACAGCTAAAGCAGAAAGTTTAAATGACTCTTCTTATCACACAGGGACTTGGTGTCAAAGACATTTATAACAACTGGGGCTCTCCCCTGGGTGTCTTTTCAACTCTAGCTCTCAAAGCACTTAGCAAAGGCTGCTTTTTCTCTTTGCTTGTACAGTAGAGGATAAACAGAGCCATTTACAATGGTGTTTCACTCCAAGCTGGCAGCAGAGCTGGACCAGGAGGCAGATCTCGTGCTCCAGGGCAACTCCTCAGCCAGGTCACCACAGTGCAGCAGAGTTCTCTCATCACTCTGGCTCATCACTCTCTTGATTAACTTCTTTTGTTGAATCATCCACCTTAAAAGGTGGCAACATCTTATCATGTAACATGACCTCAGGAGAAGGGAGCCATAATTCTCTGTTCTAAAACTTCTACATAGAAAACTCTGATAAAAAGAAAACACATTGATGTCTAAAAAGAAGGCACAAAAAATGGGAAAAAAACCCAACCCAAACCAAAATAACACGTTTTTCTTTTGCCAGAAATACATTAGAACATTGTCAAAACACAGTGGATGGAGAGCCATGGGTAGATTTGCCAAAGGGACTTGGGAAGTCCTGGGTGAGCCCTTATCTCCTCAGACCCCAGCCCTGCTGGTGGTGCCCAGGACAAACTCTGTTTGCTGCAGTCAGAGGGAAGGGGAGGCTGCTTGTGACTAGAAATCACATCAGGAAATTCTGCATCATTTAGAAGCTGAACATGATAAAATACTGCTTGGTGTCAACAACAACAAAACCATCAGCTGGAGCCATGGTAACAAGCCTGCAGTGAAAGAAGGGAAGAAAGAAGGATTTTCTAGTATTTACTGAACCAGCCACTTTTCTTCCCTCCTAACAACACTTGGCTGCTCTAGCATCTAATATATGGCTTGTCATAAGTGCCTCTTATGTGGCATGCTGAGTCACTGCCTATGTTCATCTTTTATTAAAATCAAATAAATGATCCCCATGGAAGGACAGCAGCACATACCTTGGTGCCTGGAGGAGGAGCAAGGCCCAGGAATGAATAAATAATATTTTCTTCCTTAGCAGAGAAAAAGGATTCAAAATCCTAAAAAAGGAACAAACAAACAATAGAGAATTGGCATCAAACACCAGATGAAAAGCACAGGAGGATAAGACCAGCCCAAGTAAATCTTATATTGATGAGAATGACCACGCATCTGTACACCTGCCTGCATTATCTAAGCCCCAGGAAGAAAACACAGATAAAGGGAGTTTCACATAGGCAATAAAATGAATAAATGGGCAATTCTCTCCAGAGACTTACACTTTAATTATATCCCATGGATGCCAGAATCAGATAAAATTAAGTGTCTCATTTTAATGTGCCTCAGCTGCACACTCCGAGGCAAAGCTATTCCCACGTGAATGTTAGAGTAAAACTTGCTGTGAGTAAAAACACAAAACAGGCCCTCAAACCCCTGGACATCTTCATGGCAAATAAAAGACAACCCTCAACATTACAGCACAAGTGAAATGATAACAAGGAAACTTCATCTTAAAGAAAGGCACTCTGGTTAGAAAATGCAGGTACTTTTCAGACCAGCTTAGCAAAGTGCTGTGCTGTTCCTTTGGACATATTTGTACCAGCCAAAATGCCTTGTCCACACGTGAATAGAAGTTATAAATCATTATCTTAAAAGCCTGTTTTCAGTGCTAATATGAGTGGAAAGATGTGAGGGAGGCCTCCTATCCTGCCATCAAGAACTGGAAGGTCTTTACTGTTTTCACCTGTACAACTTCCCTATCAATTAAGAAAGCTCTGCTGTCACTGTTTTATTACTGGAAAGCTCATAATTCACACCTTGCACAGGTAAAAATCAACACGTGTCCAAGATCTCAGCAGAAACTCTGGTCAGAAGTGACTGGCCCACAGTCCCACCACAGCTCTAGGACAGGGGACTGAACCTGCCTGCTGAGTCCTCCACTACTGCCTTGGTCATGTTATCATCCTTCCTCTAATCCCAAATAACTCCCAAAATAGAAGCCTGTAAATAATAAGGTGCTGAGTCATCCCTGAGACTTGTTTGTAAAGCTGGGTTAGACCCCAGTTGTTTTATTGCACTGTTTCCATGTTTCCAGAGAATAAATTATTGGCCAAGGGTAATCCCAGGGAAAAGCTGGAGTGGATGGTTTAGGAGTCACCTTAATGTCAACAAGGCTGGAATCGATGACATTTCAGTGCAGTTTGGAAGACCTAAAGAGATGTGATAAACGACAGTCCATTTCTCTGATTTATCTCAGGGACAGATTGGCTTTCACACAGTTGCAGGCAGTGGAACTGCCCAGGGTGGGAGAAGCTCTGGAGCACATTTTGGCCCTACCTGCTGCTGCCCCAGGCCACCCATTGCTCAAATGATCTGTTTGCTGTTTTCCTGTTGCTGTGAGATTCTCTTTCTCATCTAACCCAGGCATTCAGGGTCTGCCATCTCCCCCATGAACTCCAGAAGCAATGCAGCAAACAAGAACAGGAGGAATTTCTGCGATTCCAAGGGCTGGAGTTTGACATGGCCATGAAAACTCAGGGAATTTGTGTTCTCCACACACCACAAACTCACAAAACAGCCTGAGCAAACTATGGCCTGACATGTCAGGAGCTGGGAAACAAAGAGAAGACAATAACAAGGGAAGGCCATGAAGTGAACTTGATATTTTATACATCTTTTTGAGGAAAAGCAGCAGATGGCAAGAGTGTTACAAACCACCAGAAATCCTCAGCCTTGGAGATAACCAGACCTGAGGGCAAAAGCAAGGTGTGTGAATGACCAGACAACTCCTTATCAGAAGGGGATATAACTTCTGTCATATCAGGTGCTCTTTGGCAACAGGGAACGTGCAATGACATCCCACAGTAAATGTGGCATCTCACAGCAAATGGAAGGTCATTTATGCCCTCACACTGAGCAGGAAGCTGTTATGTATTAGGTAAGGGATAAAGGAATGATTGCAGTGATCATGGAATAGTTTTTCTCTTGCATATTTGTACTCTTGCTTTCCTAATGGTGACCTAAGCAAATATTCCCAAGGCAGGCAGGAAGAAAAACGAGCAGTAACAATTTGTTTCAGGTAAGCAATAATATTATATCTGTGTGAGAAGAAATAAATGGTGTAGGAGGAGGGTGGTGGTGTCATTTGTCAAATGAACATCAGTGGAAAGTTCTTCCCCACATGCCTGGTATGACACCAGGTCAGAGAGCACAGAGAGGGCATGGAAACACCACCCTTGGAGTCTTTTTGAATTCTGATGGCCAAAGCCCCAAGCAACACCAGCCGACTTTAAAGATATCCTGCCCTGAGCAACAGGCTGGACTCCAGCCCTCCAGAGGTCCCTCTATTTCCATATGTTGGACTGCAGCAGTTACAGGAATGATAGAATCACAGAATGCTTTGGGTTGGAAGGAACCTCAAAGATCATCTTGTCCCACCCCCTGCTACGGGCAGAGACACCTTCCACCAGCCCAGGTTGCTCCAAGCCCCATCCAACCTGGCCTTGGACACTCCCAGGGATCCAGGGGCAGCCACAGCTTCTCTGTAAAACCTATTCCAGTGTCTCACCACCCTCAGAGTAAAGAATTTCTTCCTAATATGTAATCTAAACATATTCTGTCAGTTTGAAGCCATTCCCCCTTTTCCTGTCACTCCATCCCTTGGAAATAGTCTCTCTCCATCTTTCTTGCAGCTCCCTCAGGTCCTGGAAGGCCACAGCGAGGTCCCCCCAAAGCTTCTCCTCTCCAGGCTGGACAATCCCAGCTGTTCCAGCCTTTGCTCCCAGCAGAGCTGCTCCATGCTCTGACCATCCTGGTGCCTCCTCTGGACTCTCTCCAGCAGCTCCCTGTCCTTGCTGTGCTGGCCCCCAGGGCTGGAGGCAGCTTTGCAGGTGGGGTCTCACCTCGGGGAGGACAGAGGGACAGAATTCCCCCCATGTCCTGCTGCCCACCCTGCTTTGGATGCAGCCCAAGACACGTTTGGTTTCTGGGCTACAGGTGCACTTTGCAGCATCAAATAAAATTCTGACCTAAAAATTCAGAGATTTTTTTTTAGAAGTATGTATATGGGTACTCATTTCTTCAGATTTCAGCTTACAAAGAAAAACAGAAGTTTACATCCCATTTCTTTCCTAGTTTTCTAGGGGTTTTGTTAAGCAAAAGCAAAGACAAGAGCAACAGAGTACTCAATATATTTAGCAAGTGACACAGATGCAGACGCCTGTCTAGACATGAGCAAAGAAGTAGCTTAAGAGAAAGATCAAATAAGGACATAATTGCCAACACTGATGGATACTTGAAATTGATGCTGTAGCTGGGCATACAAAATTAATCCATTTGTAATCTATTTCAAAAAGTGGCAATACCAAAATCTGAGAGAAAAATAAATAATTTGAACTATTTATAAGAAGGTCTTAAGCTTCTCTGACCTCACTGGAAAGCTGCTCCTGGTTCATGTATCTTCATAAAATGCACCCCTAAGAAACCTCCATTTTACAGAGCAAGTTGGGAAGTGGAGCAGCTCTTTGTGGTCATCCAGGAGATGCAGAGACTTTTACACATCAGCAGAAAAGCAGATTAGCAGCAGGACTGCATTTACTCGCTCGTTATGTCACTCTGTTCCAGCATGAAAAAGAAGACTCCTCACCTGTCCCCAGTATCCCCTCTTTCCTTACCACCACCACTCCCCAAATGTCCCTGAAGTGCAGGACAGGACATTGGAGAAGGTCTCAAAGGACCATTTCTCCAAGGCAGGAGCCACTACACTATTGCTGACAGGTGTTTCTCTGATCTCTTGCTAATGACCTTTAATGAGACAATCCCCTGAAAACTATAGTTTTCTGATGTCTGACTTCAGCTTTCTTTGCTGCATTTTTTCCCCCTGATACATCCTGCCTCACCTTCAGTGGGTGTGGAGCAGAACATATTTCACAAAATCCTGGAAGCATGGGATAGTTCAGGTGGAAAGAAACCTCAGGAGACCATCTAGTCCAACCTTCTGCTCAAAGCAGGGTCAATACTGAATTCAGACCAATAATCAATTCCTTTTTGCTGCAGCCCTTAAAATACTAGAAGGTTGTCATGTCTCTCTCCAAAGCTCTCTTTGTCAGGGTGAGGAAGGAAAAGAGTGAGCTCAGAAAGAAGAATGAGCAGAAATTAAATGTATCAGATTTGACCTAAAATAAATAGTACTACGCAGGAATAAAGAAAGGAAAAATTAGTAGGAAGGAGAAAGAGAAAATGTCCTACAATAAAAAGAAGTGTAAAAAGTTTGACAAGTTAAGCACAGCAAAATGAAGATTAATAGAGGATATGACTCCTGTTCACAAACACATTGAGCTGTTGAAGGTAAAGGATGTTTTGGGCACAGCAGGAAATTGGTACAAACTGGCTGAATATAGCCAGGGTACAAATTCAATGTCTCCAAATGTCACAAGACTGAGGCCCTTGAAGACTCTGTCCTAACCAGAGCAATATATTTTGAAAGGCCTTTCCTGAATTCAGGAGACTGGACTGGAGGCCGTGACTCAAGATAAACCTTTGCAATTCTCAGGCCTATTTTTAATAAAGCGCATGAGGACAAGCTAAGTGGGACATGAGAAGCATCCTGTAAACATTAAGCAGCATAAAACAATTGTGGATTTCGGCATGACAGGTCAGCTGGACCCGCACAGAACGGAAATCCCCAGTTTTACATTGTAGATGTTTTGCTTTATATTGAGGACATCCCATCGCCTGGGGGGTTTGCAGCAGCCTGCCAGCCCCCAGCTATGTTCTCATGCCACCTCACACTCACTGCGCAGTTCCCCTGGGGCACCTTCCCCTGGGGAACAGGGTGAGGCCGGTGCACTGACATGGATCTCATTACCTTATTTATTTGGAAATAATGATGCTATAAATTATCTTTTGCCAGGCACCCACTGGGATCATTGGCTGTGGGATCTGGGTGCATTAGAATTCTGGAGACTTCTAGACTCACTGTAAATTTGATTTAGTTCTTAAATCAGTAGCTGCAACTCCTTCCCCCACGGAGGTGTCTTTGCAAAGGACTATTTCCTAACTTAAATTTGTTTCAAGATGTAGATTATTTGGCTTCCTGAAATAGCTTCAGACGTGGAGTTAAAACTGTGTATTTACCATGTACTGGCAAGGCTGGCCAGCTGCAACACTTTATAAGGTAATTATTCTTTAATTCCCTATGTAAACTCTCCAGGGAACATCAGAAATATTTATTGCAACACTGGCTGCCACAAACCCCAGAGTACAATATATCAAATTATATTTTTCATTGGTGCAGACTGGCTGCTGAAATGCACGTGAACTCCAACACACCAAGTTGTCCTTTAAGAATCCTGTGGGGAAATGGGGAAACACCTGCCCTCCGCTATTTGTGCTACCACCTGTAGCCCTGGGAGCACTGAAATTAATTCGGAAAACTTAGTGGCATGTAAATCCCTCCTCTCTCCATACAACCTTGCAGTAGTTCACACCGGATTTGTGCAGTAACTTAAAACTGGGCTCACTATGTGAGCTGCATTTCAGGGTACTTTGCAGGTTCATTCCAGCGATCGTATCACAGCACTTTCCAGACTTTGTATTTCCACCCAGACTATGAGAAAAACAAGGTCTCAGATTATCTCTTTTGATTCCCAATCCTAATATTCATGCTGGCACAGTACTCTCTAGCTGTGATTTGAACAAACTGTCTCGAGAGAAAGAAGCTGTTACAAGCACATAAGGAAATATAAAAGTATCTGATGAGCACTACAATGTCTGTTATGAAGAGTTGGACATTAGTTGAATAAGCAATATAATTTCAATAATTCAAACCACATACTACAACTATTCCAGTAAACAATCATTCTTATTTATTTGAATAATACAATGGGAAAAAAAAGATTCCTGGTCCCAGCCTCTGGTGCCTCAGATGTCTACTTGGCACGCCAGAGGAGCTTGTGTCAAACAAACAAAATATCAATACTTGCCATGCAAAATTAATTCAGGGGTTTCCCTCTATGTGTACTCTGCTCTGGAAAATAAATGATTTGTTTTGTTACTTTTCTATGCTAAAAAACCACTTCATAAGGATTGTTCTTTCACAGTGAATCTTAAATTGTCTTAAGGAGTTTGTTTGACACTTTCTACCAATGGAAGAGTCACTTCCTGTGCAAAACAACTCTCTGAAGGTATTTAAATATCCAAACAGTTTCTTACCCCACAGTACCGCTCCTCGTTGAAGATCTGTGGAGGGAGGGGAATTCCATTTTGAGGCTTTTTTTCACCTGGGACATTCTCTCTCATCCATTTCCTATTGTCCTCATCCCCTGCTATGTCCATTTGCTGAAAGTCAATCTTGTTGGCCTCTAAAAAGCCCACAACTTCTTGCTGTTTCTTTTTTATCTGGGTAGGAAAGAGGAAAAACAACATTCCTACTTGAAAATCACTGTTATGAGGAGAACTCATACAAGTATGTCAAGCTCAAGAAAATCCAGTACAGCTCAACTCCTGTGCTTCAATATTTCCCACATCACAGAATGACACTGAAGGTGGACCAGGCAGAGCATGTTAGATACAATTAAAACATATTAGGCACAGTTTCTGTGACTCTTAAAAATCATTCCTGGCCTTTACTGCCTTTGATGCTTGTTCTGTATAGACCTAGGATGCAGGAGGCATCAAGCCTCTATCCTGTCCCTTTACTCTGAAGATGTAATGCTCAGTGTAATTCCCCAATAAAGGAATGCTGCTCCTAAGCAACACTTAAAGAACTTGTCGTCAGATGTAGCTAGAATGATGCATCGAGGTAATTTTGACCTGTGAGCCATCTCATGATTTGAAGCCATGTCTCCTACACATCAGACATCTGAGCACCTGAATTGAAAGTGACACCATCCAAGTGTTAATCAGTCTGAGACAGGCAATGGGATGAGAAATAAATCATGGATTATATATTTTTATAATCCAATAAAACAGAAGAGCTGAAGTAGAGTGAGAATTTATTATGCTGGAAGAATGAATTTTCATGAATAAGGATAAAATTTCCCAGAATATGCTGAGTTGGAAAGGACCCACAAGGATCACTGAGTTCAACTCTTAAGTGAATGGCCCACATAGGGGCTGATCCCACAATCTTGGTGTTATTAGCAGCATGTTTTAACCAACTGAGCTACTCTCAGGGTCAAGTCTTCTTGTATAAATAAAAAAGCATCTAGGATTGCTTGTAAAAAATAACAAACATAAAATGCTGTACATTTTTATGATAAAAACAGAGGTTTACAGTGAGATGAAAAATTCCAACACTTTGAACACAACCACTAATCCAAAGTGGTCAAAAGCCATAAAGTCGTCAGAGCTCAAAGGTGCTTATTTACAGTCTTATTTTTATTGTCACTTTTTAAACACAGATCATTTTATTATTGGCTATTTAGCTATTTGCAGGACATGTTCAGGTGGCAGAAAGGATTGTTTGAGGGACACTTCATCAGAGGAAGTGGCAGGATAATATTTGTATAAATGGTTAATAAAATCTGCCCAGGCCACTCCCAGAAGTTTCATCACATGCTCAGACTGCCAGTGACCTCCAGTGTTGTCAGCTGCAGTTCCAGTGTCAGCTTATCCCCTTGGACATGGGCACTGCAGTGGATATGGCTCCTGGAATAGCTGCAGATGGATAGTGCCTCTGAGGAGATCATGGAAACAGATCTACATATCCTCTGCTCCCCAGCTTATGGCTGTAGCTGTAACTTTTAAACCTGGCTTAACAATTCTTCTTTCAAAAGGTCCATAATACACAGGAGGCTCAGACAGCCCCAGGTGTGAAAGCAAAAATCAGGCGAGGGTTGTGTGGAAAATTAATGCTGAGTTAAAACAGGAAATTACATGGAATTATGGTGCATAAGGAAAAGACAAGATGTTTCTTATTAGGACAGCCACAACAAATCAAGCAGAAGATGTGCTGTGTCTTAAGGCTCACCATTACCAGGGTTTAGGCAGAGCAAAGACTTGGGACACACACTGAGTCTGAACGTATAAAGCAAACTTTTGCTGTGAGTGGCACAAAGTGCTCAGCATCCAAAAGAATCTCTCTGGGAAGCAGGACTCAGGGAGGGAAATTTAGGATGTAACAACACAAAGCACATGCAAAGGTTTTCCCAGAATGGATGAGATTGCAGGAGTCTGTTTGTGTCCTCACTGGTGTTTGATGGCATGGGAAGAATTCAGATTACTTGGCCATAGATGACTTGGAAAGTGGTGGTGAGCAGGATGGTATTTCATCAATGCCATTTTCCCTTTCAACAAAGCTTAAGTTCCCCACCCCTAGCTGCTAGTCCTCTAAAATAAGAAAAAATTGTTTTAAATAATTTTGTTCTAGCTACAGGGAAAGAGTTTACCAGAGAAATTGTGCCTGCCCGGCCCTTGGAAGTGTCCAAGGCCAGGTTGGACAAGGCTTGGAGCAACCCAGGCTAGTAGAAGGTGTCCCTGCCCATGGCAGGGGGTAGCACTGGATGTTCTTTCAGATCCCTTTTAATCCAAACCATTTCATGATTCTATGAAGAGCTACAGATAATATTAGTTTCACCAGATGCATAATTAAATACTATCATCTATATCCTCACAACCCAGTTCATTCCCGTGGATCAGCTGCTCACAGCAGAAGCAAACAGTGAATAGTCAACAACTCACAGCAAGTGGAACAGTCTGAAGCCATTCCCCCTTTTCCTGTCCCTCCATCCCTTGGAAATAGTCTCTCTCCACCATTCTTGGAGCTCCTTCAGGTCCTGCAAGGCCTCAGTGAGGTCCCCCCAAAGCTTCTCCTCTCCAGGCTGGACAATCCCAGCTGTCCCAGCCTTTCCTCCCAGCAGAGCTGCTCCATGCTCTGACCATCCTGGTGCCTCCTCTGGACTCTCTCCAGCAGCTCCATGTCCTTGCTGTGCTGGCCCCCAGGGCTGGAGGCAGCTCTGCAGGTGGGGTCTCACCTGGGGGGCAGAGGGGCACAATCTCCCCGTGTCCTGCTGCCCACCCTGCTTTAGATGCAGATTTGAGGGGGAGCGTGCTCATAAAATGTCACCAAAAACATTGGGATTAATGGATTTTAGAGGTGTCCTAACCATGAGCAGCAGTAAAGCAAGACTTTGGAAGAATTCCTCTCTGTAAGACATAAACCTCTTTCTCCCATGATTTAGAACCTTGAAGGATATTGCCAATTCCTAAAATTCTGTGACCAGAGAGAAAATTATTTTAGTTTCTTACTGATTGCTCCAAGCCAGGCATTTAGTGCTTTTTAAAGCTATAAATAGGTGTCTCCACTTAATGAATAGTTCAATATCAGCTACATTTGGAGCAGAAAGATAATAAAGCTGAAGATATTTAAAATAAATTTCTGAATCCCTGAGGAGAAAAATACAGACAGCAGATTTGCTCTAGAGCCACAGTGAACTAGATCATTCAAGCATCTGATCCAGAGCACCACAATGCCACTGGGTTCACTGCAGTCACTTTTACAAAGTATTTATTAACACAAGAACCAGTTGCAATGAGTAGGCTGACCATATTGTGCATGGATTAGAATCATTTTTCATTCTTTACCAATTTCTGACTTAGACCAGAAGGGGCTGGGCACATCTCATTTGAAATTCAAAATCAACACCATACATTAGGTGGAGATCAGCCACATTGAGGAGATCACCAGTGCTGCTAGGACAATTTAAACTTCCAATTTAAACTCTTTAGAGATTAAATTAATTCCTTCTCAGGAACGGCTGTACATGGCTGATACAAAATTTATTTTTAATAGGATTTTGGTGATACCTTGAGGTTTGTGCTAACTCCTTGCATGAGTGAATTTTATTTTATGTATACTAAAAACTCATTAAAGGTTCATTGAAAGGTTCATTCCATCCACGTTCATCAGTAAATGTGGAAAATTACTCCTGCTGAACACTGGGTTTACTTGGCATTACAATTCTGAATCAGTAATGGGAACACATGCTGCCTTCTGAGATTGCTACAGCTACACACACAGCCAGAAAGGAGGACACACAGAGGCACAGTGCCATGTGAATATTCCACATTTTTCTTTTGGAGTCTCCAGAGGAGACCAAAACAGGCCAAACTGTGCACACTGGCCATGCAGAGTGTATGGCAATTTATAAAGCTCCCTGATCAGTAAAATAACCATTACAAATTACCGAATCTGAAGTTTCCAACCTCCTCCTTGGTGTTTTTTTTCCCGCTCCCTTACATTTTATTGTTTTAAAAAAAGGAATGCTAAATGTCAGTAGTAAATTTAATGCGAGAACTGCAAACCTCCTCAGCAGTACTCCAATTGGAATGCTGGTGAATTACCCCCGGCTCACTTTCTAGACATGATGGTCCCATGGACGGGGGGTGGGTTTTGGAGCTTTTCCACTCTGGAAGCTTCTTAAAGAAATGGAGCTGGTGTCAGGGAGATAGAGATGTAGTTACAGCTCTGTGCAAGCAGCAGCAAGTTTGTTTAGCCGTGTCACTGGGAGGGAGTGAGTGCCAAAGGAAAACTGAAATCTGAGCTCATCTGGGAACTGGATATAAAAGGAAACAGTCCTTTCCCGGTTCCCACCTCCCACAGACTTCCAACCTCCCTACTATTCACATGCCCTTCCCTTCAGCTGATACGCTCTGCTGACAGCTACAGCAGTAGATCTCAATGCTAAAAATCAGTGTAGCATTTCAAGACACACACAGGCACCCCAAAAAGACAAACCACCAAACAAACTAAAAAACTCTCCAATCCTAGGGAAAGGGAGGGGGGTGGGGAAGAAGTTTTTCTGCGTTACTCTATTCAGCTCCAGGCTCCCTCTTAGCCAGAGTTCCCTTTTGCAGGAGCAGAGTCTTAAAGTCTCTTTTAATAACAATACATTATTTTCTACTGCAGACAATCTGCCTTCACTTTTGTGCAAATGCAACGTCCACTTCGTCGTTATTCAGTGAATACATATTGCATATCCTTTTTCAAACAGCAGTAAATCTGTTAAACGACAGAAAATTGATACGTAAATGCCATAACTGTGTAAAAGCCCTCAGGAAAACTAGCCTGCACTAACAGGAGTTCTCCATGTCTTGAGCAGCTTTCAAGCATAAGGTGGGTCAGTGCACAATGAAACCAAGGTTTATTACTGCTAAGAATTCCAGTGGTGTTTTTCTCCCATGCAAGCTCTGTCCTTTGAGGCTAATTCCCCACCCTGATCCTAGCAGGAAGGGGATGGTAAGGGAGTCACCTACCGCTGTAGACCCCGAGGATGTGGCCACAAAGACTTTGATCACCATGTTGGCAGCGATGGAAGTCAATCAGCAGTGCACGCCTGCTATCCACAAGTCACCACGATCCCAAGAGGAATTCGGCAGCTCCTGGGCTAAGCCGGGTCCTAAATGGATGCTCCCTCCCCCCAGCAATCCAGCAGCTTTGCCCTCTCCCCAGGGTCCCGGGTTTCCCCACTCCATTGGCTCTCAGGTATTTTGGGACGAGGATTGGTCCGTAAGGGGAGCCACAGCAAGAGGTTTGCACCTGCCCCTGGCCTTATTGCATTAGATTGACAGGCTGGCAGCCCAAAAAAGGCAAGGGAGAGTAGTGCACCAATGAGACAGGGCTGGAGAAATATTTGGGAGAGGGGGAAGGGACAAGGGAGAAGGGACAGGGAGCTGGTGGCAATCCCAAAGCTGTCGGGTCGCGTGGGCACAGTCACTGCTGTCTCCTGCACTGAAGAGCTTGTGCCCTTGCCCTGATCACAGCAAGGCTTTGGCGTTTCAGCTGGAAATTTTAGATTACGGAAGGAGAAGGAAGAAGGGGAGGGCAAGGGGAGCACAGAAGTAATTATAGCAGAGATCACGTTGAAATAAGCGTTGGTTACCGACGCTGTCAGCTTTGAAGAATTCAGACCCTCATCCACGCTGCAGGGCTCAGAGATTTCCCCAAAATAAATGTGTGTCAGGACACTGCCTGATACTGAGGGGGGCGATTTGGCTCACTCGGTGTATCCAGCACCTCTTGTTGCCTTTTCTCCTTCCTTTTGCATCACCAGTGAAAATTTCCAACGTGAAAGAAGAGGTTCAGAATACTTGGGGGAAAAAACCCAAAACATTCTACTCTTAACATCCAGGATGCTCTTTTTGCATCTGGTTGTCTCTTTCCACCCCAGGGATGGCCACAATTCAGTGGCTGCCTGCACATATTTGCTTAAGGAGATCTCTGAGCATGAGAGGTATTTTAGGAATGTTCAGTGATAACACACTACTTTCAAATTTTAAGGGCAAAGTTTGTTTCTGCTGTAAGTGAGCAATGTGAGCTCGGTAAAGCTGACCCTATGCCAGAGGTGAAACTGGCCTAGGTTTTAAAAAGTGCCTACATTTCACACATTAAGATTGAATATAGCAGAGTCCTGAAAACACTGAAAATGGAATATAATACTTTATTTCTAGGATTGAATCAGTAGGACCAAATGCACTACTAAGTAAAGATGTTGTTGGTAGGAAGCTTTTTTGGTCTGTGCAAACCCTTATGTGAAGCTGGAAATGCAGTAGTCCATGTATGGAACTGAGATCCTGGAAACCCTTAGTGAAAACTAAAAATAAAAAGTATGGATAGTTTACACTGTTTGCTGTGGCTCACCATCTGTCATTTCTTTTTCCTTTTGAGAGGCAACAGGAAGTCCAGCAAAAAGCCTGTTAAAAGCAGGTCTTTTCAGAGCATTTTCCTGTAAAAAAACAATAATAAAATACTTAAGTGAAAAAAAACAAACAAACCACCAATTATTGCCAGGAGTTATTACACATGCTTGTTTCCCAGGAGATTTCGCATGTGAGTGTAGCCTAGGAGGTGTTGGGCCATTTGGAATAGAGCATTTCCAAATTCTTTGGTTATTAGTGCTCTGGGGAGGTACAACCAAGGGATGCAGTGGCTTCAAAGCACACGGACAAGCCTTGGGATAGGGATGCTGATGATCCCACAGACTCACAGAGCGGGGAGGGACCCACAGGGATCATCGATCCAACCCCCAGCCCTGCTCAGGAACGTCCCCAAGAGTCACCCCCTGTCCCTGAGAGCATCACCCAAACCCTCCTGGAGCTCTGGCAGCCCTGGGGCTGTGCCCACTGCCCTGGGGAGCCTGGTCAGTGCCCAAACACCCTCTGGGAGAAGAACATTGTCCTGAGATCCCACATAATCCTGCCCTGATTCCAGGCCATTCCCTGGGTGCTGTCCCTGCTCACCCCCGGCAGGGATCAGTCCCTGCCCCTCCCCAGGAAGGTGGATACTCAACTCACGCTCAAAGCAGTAAATATTTGCACCCTCAAACACCCACGGTCAAAATTCCGGGGCGGAATTCCACCGAGCCCTCATCCCTGCTCTGCCTCACCCCTGAGGCGCTCGCTGGAAACGCCATTCCCACCTGGGGCTTCCCATCCCAAGGAAAACATCCCTTCATCCCAAGGGGATTTTTTCCCCCGTTCTTTCCAGCGTGAGAATGTTCAGTTTAAACCGAGTTTGGGGTCCGTTGGATCCAACCGGCCGCTCCGAGGGCCCAACAGACCCACAGACCCCACAGTGCCCGATCCCCACGGACACCCTGTCGGGATCGGGAATGTGAGGGGGAAATACACACACGGGCAGCTCTGCCGGGTGTGGGGAGAGGGAACTGGGAGGGAACTGGGGGGGAACTGGGAGGGAATTGGGGGGGAAGGGGTGAGAGCCCGGCCTGAGGGCGCTGGGGCCTTTTGCTGTGGGGACAGCGGGGGAGGCCGTGAGGGGACAGCACACGGCGGGGTGGGAACCGGGAATTTGGGAATGGGAAGGAGGTCTTGGAAGGGCAGAGGACAAGGTGTGATCCCCTGCCTGGGGGGGACAGGGGAGAGCAGAGCAGGGGCTGGGTGTGGAATTGTCCA
>VWZF01003764.1:766787-787803 GCA_013396755.1 Sclerurus mexicanus | reverse complement strand
AGGGAAGGGAAGGGAAGGGAACTGAGACCACCACAACATTTGTAAAAATAGAATTGTCAGAGATAAAGGTGCAATCCACAGTGAAATTTTCCAGAATTTCCAACCTACCTTGCTGGAACCGGGAGCTTCAGATGAACCAGTTACTATTGCGGGAAACAGTAGGTTGGCAGAATAACTATCCCCCAGTCCTTGATCACAAATTGTGAAACCTCCCAATGAATTTCTTCTGCCCACAGAAAAGTCTACACTGCTTAAGACCCTTATTTCCTTAGAGGCAATATTCTATGGCTCAGGGTATTTATGATCGTTTCTATAATTTTTTCTGGAAGTCATCAGAATTATTAGCAAACTTACAGAACTCTTGGCTTCACACTGAATGATAAATAATTGCATTTTTTCTCTAGACCAATGAAACTTGCTCTCTATGCTTTATTCATTAAAGTTCAAGCAAAGACCCCTTGGCATGTTGCAAGCACTTTTACCTGCAGAATAATAACATTTCCTTTGATTAAAGCTTGGCCATCTTAAGATCATTGATGAATAGGAAAAAAGTGTGACAAGACTTTCTATGGAGTAGATATTGAATGGATCTCAGATTTTGCAAAACACTCACATTTTTCTTTTTTAATAAGGATGAGTTTCCAGGTAAAAGATGGAAAATAAATCAATCAATTATTTTAAAAAAAATGCTCTTTCACTCACTGAGATGTGTGTTTTTTATATAAATACAAGTTTGTTTAGCTCTCACTAATTCTCCTACTAAATTCAATATCCTTGCAAGATGAACACAATTTTTTTTTATTAGTCAGTCATTTCATAGCTCCAGAGACATTTTCCTTTTCACCTGATCATCCTTTTCCCCACCTTTTTCCTACTAAATCTTCATGTACCTTTGGAATTTGTCATCTCAATAATGCTTCATGGTTTTCTGAGACACAGCCTTTGTTTGTCCTGAAGTCTTTTAAACTGACTCACAGGTGAGCCCTCACTAGGCTACAAGTGTTATACTGATCTACTGACAGCAACAGAAGGTGCTAATTTTTCATCTTTTTGAATAGTTGGCCTTTATTCAACTGCTGAAAGAGAGGCTGATGTTTCTTGCTGTTTCTACAAAAGGATCCTCATGAGAGTTCAGGGCACTTCATTTCTTGGTTGAAATGCGTACAGCCTTTTGATACTTTTTGCTGCCAACTAATTTATACATATCTCAGTATCACATGCACAAGAATTCTCTAAAAATCATTTAGAGATTCATTAAATCTAAACACAGAAAGGACTATTAGATTGTCTAGTCTTTGTATCGCAGGCCAATTTTATATCACTTCTACATGGAGCCTAAAAACTTATTTCTGACAAAAGTGTAGCTTCTACAAAGGTATGAAATCTTGATGAATACACTAAGCAATGGGAAAAAAATACACCTCTCCTGAGAATAATCAGCTGTAATGGAAATCCCTGCTAAAAACCTGCACTGTTTTTTCAGGTTAATTTGTCTGCTTTCTGCTTCCAGACATTGATTACAGAGGAACCTTTTAGGAAATTCTATTTTTTCTTCATTAAGATATTTATACACTGTCACCAAGTCTTGTGTCTGATAAACTGAGTTTGGTGGGTTTTTCTTTGTGAAGCATTTCCTCTGCTTCTCTCATAATGTCTTTCTATCATCATCTCCAATTTCTCAACAACTTTTTAAAAATGAAGGTGCCAGAACAAAAAACACTATTCTAGCATTAATCTTATTCTAGCACACGGAAGTTAAAATAATTTCCTCATTTTTCATCAGTTATCTCCACTGCATACATCCCCAAGTGGCAATTCTTGACATATTTTTGAAAGCAGTTTTGGTATCAGGACTTTATATCCCTTAGACCCACTGAAGAATCCCATTCACTGACATTTTTCTCTGTGCATTAATTCTTTGAGATCTAT
Source organism: Sclerurus mexicanus (assembly GCA_013396755.1). Classification (NCBI taxonomy): domain Eukaryota; kingdom Metazoa; phylum Chordata; class Aves; order Passeriformes; family Furnariidae; genus Sclerurus; species Sclerurus mexicanus. Next base: position 785,874 of record VWZF01003764.1, on the reverse strand, counting down.
CATTTAGCCAGCATTTAATTCCATGTCATGTATTCAATACTGATATTATAAGATGCAATTTTTTTTAATAATGGTCAAATGTAGTGTTAAGTCAAAGTCTATCCATCTACCCTGATAAACCAAACCTAAATTAAAAATAAAAAAATACATCAAGTTTGTTTCACAAGACTTCTTTGCCATAAAATAATGTTTCATATTTGCATATTTTATCACTTACTTCTTTCCAGATTTAATTTTTCATCAGATTGTCTGCCTTTCCACCTTGTTCTGACAGCAGGTTAGCCATTCTCTATGTACTCTATGCTATTCCTCTCTTTTTAATTTATTTTTTTTTAGTATTGCCATAAATTTAGTTTTCTTCCAGCCATCTTTCTTTTGCCTAAGTTTCTATGATACATTTCTAGCCAGCTCTTTTGGAGAACTTTGAAAATTTCTCGTATTTTTTATACATGTATCTTTAATAGACACTACCATCTTCCTCAGTCAGTAATGAGCTGCACAGTTATTCATAACACTAATGCAACAAAGTACCTCTTGCTCCTTTTTTAAAATACTTCAGTGCCTGTTTCCCTTTAACAAAAGTGTCAAATACTTTATAGGCCATCTCCTCACCTTGTCAAAATACTTTTTCCATGATTCTTTTGTTTGCTGGAGTTATTGGACAAATACACAGAGTGAGGTGTTTCAGCTTGCTGCCAGTACAGGATGAAGGGTCTTATATATCTGTTTATTGACTAAATCTATTAAACAAAAACAATTTTTATTAAACATTGACTTGATTTGGAAAAGAACAATCACAATTATAATTCAATAACCCTTTTATTGAATTATAAACTCAGACTTCTGTTTTCCACATCCCTCTGCATTTTCTATCTCTGACACAGGTGTCTTTTGACTCATCCATGGGTTCAGAGTTATTGGGAGGTTATACACAAATGTATGCACTGCAGGTGCAACACTGTCAGATTTACTACAGGTGGAACCACCTAGAGTGCTGTTGGAAAGGGAGCTGAGATAAGCCATACAGGAAGAGACACAGAATTTTTGTTTGTTTTGCCTTAGCAAAGAGAGTCTGAAATGAAATTTAATAATATTGCATTTAATAAATATGTCTTGGGAGATGGGCCAGTATGCCTGAAGGAGAAAAGCTCATTAAAGTAGCAATGTTGACACCAGAATAGATGAGTCTATACTGGCTAGAAATGGATGTAGGCTGAAATCCCTGATGGGATGTGGCACATTGCCATATCCTGGCCCTGGCCCTCATCCTCAGCAGTTCACTTTCAGTGCTCTGTCCTGCGTTTTCATGGTTGACATAAACCCCACACTTTTTGAAAGTTATTCCAGTCTACACCAATCTCTACAGTTCTTGAAGAAATAACCCCAGTTACAAAGCAAAGACCGCTTTTTGTCACTCTGTTTATCAAATGACAAAAAATGCATTTGGACAGAAGATAATTTCTAAGCAAAAGTACCCAAAGCACACAGTAATCTGTCTCAGCAATTATGTGATGCAAATAAGGATTTTACTAGAAAGAATATCAGGATTGCTTTTCATATTATTTCCTTTTGTTTGCTTGTGTTTCTTTTTCCTTGTTAAACCAAAAATATTTTTCTTCTCCTTTGAATAATCACGATTGCTTCAGTACCACCTGTGACAGCTGTAAACATTATTTCATAACAAAATAGACAGAAGGTAGTAACATTGTCAAGTGTCTGTGCAAGTATAAAGAAAAAGAGAGTTCCTTTACACTTGACAAGTGCAAAAAAATGAGTACTTGTTTCAATATGTATTTTAGAAGTGACCTTTCTTCTTCCAAAGTTGTACCTTTGCTCTTTGTGTCCATCAGCTATCTTACACTGAACCAAGTAAAGTATGGGGACACCCAGAAGACAATATCAGAAAAGAGTAGCTAAAGAAAATCAAATGGTCTTATGAGCCAGCCAGAGAAGACACTCAGGTTTGAATTTGTGCTAAATTCTTCCTAAAGTAAGGTTAAAACCGCTACATATGAAAAGGGGAGAATATGTAACTGCTCTCTATGAGCTATAAAACAAAACTAGATTTTCACAAAGCTGTTTACCATTAGCATGGGAAGGGAAAAGAAAGAAGAAACTTTGAGAAATCTCCACAAGCAGATTTTAACTGTTTGTATTATATATGTCATTCTTAATCATTCATTGGCTAGTTTTCTACTGTAGCTTTTAGTCCATACCTCACTTAGAAGCTGTTAACTGCAAATATTAGAGCTTTGAGGACTTTTAATGAGAAACAACTCCCACGTTGTGAATAAGAGGAGCAGAGTTCTTAAAATTGAAACCACTCTGGAAAAGACCACTCTGATATTAATGTTATAACCACTCTTTAAAATACCACTTTGACAAGAATGTTCACAACTTGGAAGGTTATAATTTTATAGTGTTTGTTTTCCACATGTATTTTCTCAGGTAACTGCAACAGATAAATTTTATCTTGTGGCAGTGACCAAAATGTTCCTGTATTCATCAGCAGAGTATGTAGCGACTGTCCCAGCACTTTCTGCAGACAAGAAACAGGACAGATAGCAGAATACTGGGACTTTTCTTTCCATGCAGGTAATTGTAGATACCCATACTTGTACACTTGAAGTCTTGTTTAGACCACTGCCTGTGTGCAAAAGTCAGTGTGAGGTCTTCACCTCACTAGCCTGCTGTTTGATGACTGACGAAAGCGAAGTCTTGGTAGTACCCTTTGTATGGATGAATTTTCACTTTCAAAGCAAAGAGCTCAGTAAGGAAATATTGCATCACTTTTTATCTCAAAATAATAATTGCACAAGTTACAGGATGTTAAGGTTGTGTCACAGCTCTTAGTAAATCTGAGATGGTTTTGGTGTCTTTCTTCTACCTATAAAAAGCCTGACTGTTACTTCTACTTTTCATAAAACACCATATTGCCAAGGTGTGGATGTCCCAATATGTCAAATATTTTAGGTTTTATGCCTCCCAAAGGCAATCACATCATCACGACTTTTTAATTTAATGACAGTGGCCTTAATTAGATCAGAACATCAGCTAGAAAATTAAGCTACCACAAAAGAAATGTGTCAACACAGTGGGAAGAATCCTGCCTGCAGAGTGTATCCAGCACTACTTTGTTCTTGGATTCAGTCTCCAGTTTGACTTCACATGCCTGTTTCCAGTTGACAAGGCTACAAAAGCAAGTTGAATGCTCACTAACTGTCCCAGGCACCAAAGACCTTTTGGCTCTACAGGTGATATTCTGTCGGAGGAACATAAAAATGAAAGCTAGAAAGCCCACCAAGCTGTAATGCAGCTCAGTAGTGGAGTGCTTACAGTTTTACCCTGCATAGTGACATTTATTCTGACCATCAAGACTTATTCAGTCAGTTACCTGATTCAGCTATTTGTAGATTTTAAGATCAGAAGGTATTTCCCTGTTTGTTTCATTGACAGCTACAATCCTGATGAGGTCAGGGTACAGCATGTAGGCTGTACCTTCCAGGTGACTTCTAGCTGTAACACATAACTCAGAAAAACATCTAGTTCTTTTGAAAGACTTCAAATGGAAGAGTTACATTTACCAAAGACCAGTATAAGGTTCAAATATGCAAATAAAATAACACCCAGTATACACTATTTCTTCCCTGCAGAGAAGCTGAGAAAAAGAATGAACCATAGGTAATGTGTATCATTTGCCTTGCCTAATATGAAGGTGAGTCTGCTGGGCACCAAGTCTTCTGAACACGGACACAGAAAGCTTCAACAGAAAAACTGAGAGGCAAAATATGTTAGTGGTCACACAGCAGCACAGTCTTGGGCTTAAGTTTCCATTCCCTGTGTACATCTGCAAGATTTACATTGAGCCCTGTGTACAGTGAGGTCCTGTGCTGGGCAAAAGTGCTCTGAAAATGGCATGAGATCTAACAACAATATGGAGTTAAAATATACCATTATTGTCAAAGGATTCCATCTTCCTTATAACTTCTGGCTTGTTCTATACCCGCAATTTTTGTTTCTCTCTTCTCCTGAGACAATGTATACTGGTATTCAGTCCTCAGTCATTCCTCTCTCAATAAGCAGGATAATTATCAGTCTTTTCCTCTTCAATGTGTAGGGTTATCTTCATGTATTAGAAAGTTGTTCACCAGTTCAAACATAAATGGTTGGAATATTGAACACGGTAGCACAGGACATGAAAATTGCTAATATATTTTCCATTTTCACCCTTCTCCCCATCTTCCTAAATCTTACATTCAGCTACCTGCTGGCAGCAGAATTTAATTACTGAAACACATCAATCACTGGCTTTAGGTCCATTGTGAAAAGCAAATTAGATTTCCTTGTGTAATACAAAGGCCTTTCCTTTGTTTTGCAATAGAAATGACATAGCAAAGGCATGAAAAACACAGATAGCAAAAAGACAAAAAAGAGGAATTGGGCTGTGAACATAAAGAACATATTTACACTGATGGACACAAGAAAACCTCTGGAATATGAAGTGCATTGGCCTGATACATAAAGGCATATTAGTACATAGGTCAATAGAGGCTAAATACAGTCTATCAACTGCACTAATATTTAAAGAAAAAAAATAACAAAAACAAAAAGGAAATATATAGAATCATATAAGCATTTAGGGTGAAAAAAAGACTCTTAATGTCATCAAGTCCAACTATTAGCCTAGCACTGCCAAGTCCACCAGACTTGAAGAATTCTCCCTTTACTAGGTCATTGCTTCTGAATGAACACAAGAACTGTCAGCTACTGGTGATACCCAAGGCTGACAGAAGACAGGGTTTGAGGTTACATCTGCCCAAAGGGGCTTAACTAGGGAGGACTAAGCAGAAGAATGGACTGCACACCTCCATGACAATTTGCCAGTCACCACCTATTTTCAGCTCAGGGTCTTCCTGGGTTAAGTCTGACTTCTATGTAGTTGTTATTCTCCAGTATATTTCTCTTCCATTAACCTGTCCAGTCTCTCCTTGTTCCCCTCTAAACCTTTAGTATTCAGTGCATCCTTCAGTAAGCAGTATCACTGATGTATTACATGCTACATGAAGAATAACCTACTTCTGCTTGTTTTGAAGCTTGTTCCTACTATCTTACCTTGATGATCCCTAGTACTCATAGTGGAAGAGAAAGTGAACCATCAACTCCCATCCATTCTCTCCACCTCACTCCTGATTTTATAGCTTTCTAGCATGTCCCCTGTAATTTATTTCTTTTCCAGAATGAAGAATCTTAGCTTACTTAGCTATTCCTTGCGCAGCAGACATCCCATATATTGATAGCCCTTGACAATCAAGGACAATTGAACCTTTTTCCAGTTCTACTATATTCTCTCTGAGATGAAAAGAACAGAACAGTATAAAGACACAGACATGCCATGCATTTATATAAAGGCATAATGAACTCTGTTTTGTTCTCTATTGCTTTACCAATAGTTCCTAACATTTGCAGTTTTGTTGTTGCTGAGCACTGGGCTGTCATTTTCATGGAATTATCAATTGTTTCCCCAAAATCTGCCTCTAGACTGCCAAAGGTTAGGTCAGAACCCCTCATTTTACAAATGAAATTTGTGTGATGGCTTTCCTACAGGCATCACTTTACTTTGACATGCATTTGATTTCACCATCTATCCAGGTTTTGCAGAGCCACATTCTCATTCAGATCCATCTTTTCCATTATGTTCCATTCTTAGCAATGCTTCAATAGCTGCCAGGAGTACAATGCACCATAGTTTGCACGTGGATGCTGATATCTCCAATCCTCTATTCAATAGGACGCCTCCAAACTGAGGTGTCCTATTAAAACATCAGCGTGAGCAAAGATGAGGCATGGAGTCCCAGGAAAAAAAATTTAGACAGTGAGATACAAGAATGAAGTTGAAAGAACTTTCTGTGTGTCAGTCATTAATAATGCAACTCTTTTGGCGAATCTAAAATATAACTTATTCAGTCATTTTATAAAGGAGAAGGTGAAATTCAGCATCTGTGTGTGCACATGGAGGTCTTGTTTGAGGTCTGGGAATCAAAAAAAAACCCAAAAAATTTTAAAGGCTTAGATTTCTTACAGCAAAGTTTCCTCTGGACATTTCTAGCCCATGCCACTGCTTTCCTTGTGTCTTTTATTGAGATTAGAGGAAGTGTTTATTACACAGTTCTAAATTGGGGATTTTTTCAGACACAATAAACAAAGCTTACCAAATCACTAGAGAATACACATTACAAAGATCTTGAACTTGTATAGCTGGAGTTTAGTAAAGTGACATCGCCATAATACAGTTTTATAAGTTTGTATAAGCTCACAGCGATTTGGATCATGCAGACCTATGCTATAATCCAAATTCTGTTTGAAAGTATGATCTGGTCCTAATTTTAAGTGTTGCATTCAAGGATATTAACACCTACATATTTTTCTTCTTTTTTTTTATTTGCTCATAAATGTCCAATACTTCACCCAAAAGACCTGAGAAGGATATGTTGGAAGTTTATTTTCCACTGTTGCATGCATACTTATTTTCCATACATCTTTCCTCTGCAAAATTCCACCAGACAGCTTTGTGACAGAGTTTAAATGTGACAGCTTAGGTAAAGAATTATTTTGCAAGAACTGTTGCATAACATTTTTTTTTTACCCAGTATAGCTGTCTTAGTCAAATTCCACCAGGCTTTTCTAAATGCTTTCCTCCCTCTGTCCTGTCCCCCATATACTGCAGAGGGTCACTTAACATTTCATTTGTCTTGAGTTATTGTAGTGCTGCTGCCCACTGTTACAATTACTGCATTTAATCTTTTTCTCCAGCTTTGCTGAACTCTCTCTTACATTAACACGAGTAGCAACATTTGCAAAGTGCTTAGGGATCCATCTGCTTAGCACAGTAGACATGCAGGATCATTACCGCCACTAAAAATTATCAACCTTCTGATTCCTCCCAGAAATACCTATATTTATTTTGTCTAGAGGACAATATCTTCAGGAAATAAGATGTCACAATTTGTCCAACTTGTCATGATACAAGTGTTCATTGTGTTCATAGGTCGGGGAAAAAAAGTGGTGGAGTCTGTAAAGTCAGCCTCGGAGCTTCCTAAATAAAAATGGTGTCTCGGCTTCAGGGGGGTGGCAGGGCAGAGTTTTGCCAGCTGGAACCCACCCCATCGCCTCAGCAGGGAACGGGCAGCTGGGAAGAGACCATGGGAACCCCCAGCCCAGGCATCAGGCACGTCCCTGGGGACAAGGTTGAGGACAGGATGGGATGTCAGCCTGCGTGTGGGGGTCAGTTGGGCTGAAATGGGGTCCTGGGCCATGAGCCGGGTTGGAAATACTCCAGGAGAGGCTGGCAGGGACAGTCCCATCCCATTAGCGTCCTCAGGCCATGGCAACGTGCCCTTGGGTGAACTCCAGCTAAATTCATCCTTCACTCTTTCCATCCTCCATCCCCCCTTCCTCTTTTAAAACTCTTGGGAACTAGTACCAACAAGTTGCAGCATATTAATATACCTCCTGGGGTGTTGGTAGGCCAAGCTTTAACTGGTGCATGACTGAGTGTTTCACAGTCCTGGCTGCATGTTCTGATATTAACTGTGTTTGTCATGCTATGTAAGGGCCATGATCAGCAACCGGCCTCAGGCAAAGGGAAAGTAATCAGTCTTTTGGAGAACTTTTCCAGTGGCTGCCAAGAATTTTCTGCATGAGGAAACCTATTAACAAGCATCATGTGAGAGAGTGTTTACAGAAAGCCAGAAAATGCTGACCCAGGATAAGGAAAATGTCCCCTCTGCATAGTTTCACAGATGAATAACTCTCTGATATTTCATTGAAGGGATTTAGAGATAAGAGTTAAAAAATAACTGTACAAAAGTGCTTTTAAAAAGTATTTATACCAACAACAGCCTTGTTCTGTATGGTAATTTTTGAGCAGAGATTACATTGCAAGGGACAAAAGAAGGTTCCTGGGGTATAAGAGCTGTGCAAAGTCTTAAAGGTCAGGTGGAGCATCTGACCCCACAAGCTCCTTAGTCACTGCCTCACCTTGTGACTCAGCCAGCACAATGATAGGCCTGCGAAAACCTCATGTACAAGTTAACTTGGTGTGCTCTTAAAGGAAACTCAAAACCTCATTATTTAATGAAAATAAACTACATAATTATCAATGGTAGATATTTATTATCCAGAAGGAAAGGTCATTTTAAAGTTCCTTTCCAGCAGCTTTGCCAGAGCAGCAAATATTGACAAAAATTATGTCTTTTAATTCTGTTGGAATTTTGCTTTTTTAGGCTATAAATGAATGTTCAGAGCTGATACATGGGATGTGTGCAACAAAGTAGCTTCCCTTTAAAAATATATATATATATCAGACAATTTTTCTCAGAACAAATACTCACTAATGATATGACTCCAACTATTTTCTCATGCCTGCCTCTAGACTTTTAAATGATTGAAGCATAGCAAGTTCTCAGGTGATTGCAAGTTGGCTGCCCTAAACCTGTCACCAAGAATTTACAAAACCCTTGATGGAGCAGTGATGATGACCTGTTGTATCATGCTGATGCAGTTCTGTCACCCGTACCTGCCCTCTCTTGTCACTGAGCTGGGGCAGGCACAGGCTTCCTGCCCCATCTGCTGCTATTTGTGCAGAATTGCTAGGACTTTTTTTATTAGTCTTATTTAAACTCAAAATGAAAAAAAAAAAAAAGGAGGAACCAAACCTGTTGTGACAGAAGAGATTAGTCCAACTTGTTGCCACATGACACGCCTGAAGTTAATACTCAGCATTGCTGCTTTGTACTAGTGACATTTCCATTAAAAAACCTAGTAATCGAATCACCCTGAACCAAATCATCTGCCTTTGTAACTGAGATTCTATCTGCAATGGCATTTAACATAAACTGTAAACACAGAAAATGAATTTTTCTTTTATGTATTACCTTGTGCTCTAAGAAGATAAATTTCAAAAGGTTGTCTGTTTTATCTCCCTTTCAAACTTCTCTACTTTGTGCCTGTCTGTGCCTATGGAGGCTGACACACATACCCTTGGCTACATGCTCTATGTACACATAGAATGGTGTTGTTGTAAAAGCAATTTAACCTTACCACTGCAGGTGCAAATTAGTTGTTGCATAATCTCATAACATACCCCATTTTCGTTCCAGCAAATTGGGAAATAAATGCCTGACAAATGTTCCTGCTTTTCTCAAAAATTATTAATCTGAAATTTTATCTAAAAATTATATTGGACTGAACTTTGTGGAATCTTGCTTGGGTTTTGTTCTTTGATTTAGGTTAAAAAAATTACCAAAGCCAATATTTCATGGCAAAGGGAATAAAGTAAATAACAAAACTGCACAGAATTGTGTTTTCGTGACCTTTCTTATGAATCTACTAATGGAAAATGGTATAAATTTCTTATACTCCATGCTGGCCATGCAGACACTGAGCAGTGTTTCTGTAGGTAAGAGCTACACACTGCCCCAGCTCCTCAGGGAGCTGTGAGTGCAGAGATGGCTCTTGGGAACAGACCCTCAGTGGAAGATGCATCCTTTACCACCTCCTGAAGAAAAGCGTTCACCAAGAAACAGGCTGCATCCTCTGCTGTGCTGTGGGCTGCACATATCAGGGTTGTTCTGCTTAGAGAGTTTGAGGCAAAGCTGAGCTCAGAGTTACAGTGTTGGCCATGCATTGACCCATTTGGATCTCAAAAGTCTCCAGTGGCAATTGCTCAGCCTCTCTAGGCAACCTTTCTGTCCTAGTTCTTACTTATAAGCATGGAGAAAAAGGCTCTAAAACACAGAGACTTGTGGCAAAGGCTTTGCCTTAGAAGGACTTCAGCATATGTTGTCAGAAGCTGAGCTCCCCTTTCCATCCAGTGTCTTCACAGGACACATACTAGCCAGCCCATTCAGCATGTACACAGTAGCATGAGCTCTGTGTGGCAGCTTCTGGGGAGCTGTGGCCAGCAGTGGAGTTGTGGCCAGCAGTAGAGCTGTGACAAAACTCTACATACCCTGTGCAGTGATTCTGCTGCCTGAACCCCAAACATGTCCATTTAGAAGACAAAACTCTGTGTCTTCGGCTATTTCTCTTTCTTGCTAAAGTGATGACAAATGTGGACAGGGGCAGTGGTCATTATATCTGAAAAAATCTCTGAGATTTTGGTGCCAAAGCAGTTAAATGAGCAAGGCCAAGACCCTTCTCAGCTGAAGAAGCACAGAGGTGATTTTTAAGGACAGAAGCTATGAGAGTGAAATTTTAAGGCTACAAGGCTCAGTGAAGTAGGGGCATTTTCTCTGCTTTGAAACAATTGCTGAGCACTCTAAGAGAGACTTCCCACAGTTACTTGTCACAGGTTTGGCAAGACACAACTGAAGGAGATGCACAAGAATCTCACTGACCTTTTGCAACATGACACAAGTGCGTGCAATGCAATTACCTTGTGTTATAGTGATGAGACAAAATTTCATTTCAGTTCTGGACCCAGACAAGTGTTCTAATACCTTTTTTTTTTTTTCCCCCCAGTAATGATGTCTAAGGGAAACTCTGAGTCATCCAGAGAGGAAAAAGATGAATAATATCCACCTTGAACTCTAGACATAGATGACAGCTTTCCAACCTGATGTTGGCAAGGAAAAGTCTGTTTGCTTCCTATAAGAGGAGGGTGGTATTTTGTGAGACAGATCAGAATGGGGGATACAGAAGCCATCCCCAACCTACTTAAACTTCTAGGCTATTGCACATGGGAACAGAGGAATTGTTTTCAGCCAGTGTCAGAATATCAGAACAGTAAATCCTCAGCTTGATTCAGTATTGCATCTGAAACATGCTGCAGGGTAGGCAGGTTCATATGAATGTTGATAATGTTTAGCAACATTTTGCTCTGTACGTACTCTGTCACAGGGGCTTGAAAGAAAACCACAAAACAAAACACTGGTGGACTTGTTTGCCAGGATGATAGCAATTCTGCAGGCAACTTTGCTGTGTACCGCTCCTATAGATCAAGAGCACTGCTACCAGGCACACAGAGTGCAGTATGTGTGGATTTGAGCTGAGAGTTTGCTTGTTTTTGTTATTTAGTTTACTTCTGGTTCTTAGAAGAAAAATATCAGAAAAGGCAGATTACTATAATTGCTAGAGCACAAAGTAAACCAGGCTTGCTCGAGGTCATTTCCCACAGTCTGACTGGCTTACCAGTGAAGCAGTTGAACGTCTTCTACTTTTTAAAGGGTTGAAGACAGGATTTTCAGCACAGAGAGATCAATTTGCCTGTGTGAACAACCTTTTCAGCATCCTAAATTAATTGTTTGCTCTTTTATGTGTGCAGAGGATATGAAAGTGTGAAGCAAGCATTTTCCAAAAGTCTTGGATTTCCAAATGCAGAAGTAGAAAGTCTAACACAGGTCCAACAAGTTTGTGCCATCAGAAAGGAAAAGCGAAGAAGGCCTTCCCAGAATTTCTGGATTACTTCTGTAAGTAATGCCCAACTGAATGCAAAAACAGAAACGCCAAATGTTCTCAAGGTTCTCACGAGTCTCTGCATTTTAGGATTAGAAAATCAAACTAGGACTGTGGAGGAGACTCTAGGGATCCTCCAAGGATGAAATGTATGTGCCGCTCTGGGGATGAGCCTGAGCTTTGTGCCTATGGTACTCCCTTCATGTCCAAAGAAAAGGAAGGATTTGATCAAAAAGAGAGGTTACCAGAAAACCTGCATCTAGATGTTCTCGCTCTCTTCATCAGCCCGATCCCTGCAAGGTCAGAGAGAAGAGTCAAATAGTCCTCAGCCCATGCTGAAAACCTGATCTGTAGCTGTCCCTGTAATTCCTGTCCATTAGCACTCACAAATCCTACCAAGGTATGATCTGCCTCATTTGGGTAAGTGTTAATGGCTGCCCTTGGTCACATCATCTGTTACTTCAATGCACACTGCAATCTCAAGCTTTATTTGAGATATTAAGGGGTGGCTGCAATCCTTATATGACTCACTGATCATATGAAAGCATCCATCTACCCTGTATGGTCTCTGGGTTAAACTGATCCAATCCAAATTACATTTAAACAGATTGAAATGCACAACCCTTGGCTCCAGTACAAATGAATAAAATTGAAATAATGCCTACCATAAAGGAACTGCTCTTGCCAGCTTCTTTAACAATGCCCTGCTTGATGCTGATTTCACCTCAAATGTCACACCAAGATGCATCTGTAGGGAATTCAGTGAAAAAAATGTTCTGAGTTTTGAATGTATTGAAATACGGTGTATTTCCATCATCACAGTCCAGAAATCAGCAATTGCCTGAACTTTCTGTACCATCTTGAAGAATTTGAAATCTTCCTTAATTCAGCAATTCAGGGAGGGAGCATTTCAGACTAGCCAGTTAGAAATGCCTCAGACAGGGGCAGTGCTGAAGTCTTCATAGCCAGGACAGCAGTAAGCTGGAGATGCAGCATGACCAGGTGACAGCAGAGAGGAAAAATTACTACCCCATTCCATCCCAACCATTGCTGTCTGGTAAAGACTAAGTCATTATATTTGCCAGACCAATGTTATCACTCTGCCTATGGACAGACACAGTTTAAAATTGATAACTCAATTCATTTTGTCTTTGCCTTTGTGAAACACTTTATCTTTTTCTTAAGCTGCAAAACAATTAAATAGGATTTGCCCCTTGGCAGACATGGAGAAAAGCCATTTCCAAGTCTTAGGAACACTGCAAAGTTGTTCTACAGGCTTTGAAGAGCAAAAGTAGAAAACCAAGAGGCTGCAAAAGGTTTACACTCTGGTGAACACAGGGCAAATTAAAGTGAAAGAAGAAAATTCCTGGAAGAGTCAATGCACTCTTCCTGAACTGTCAAATATTTTGGTTCACTTAAGCTGTGTGTTTATGTTACTATTATTTCCTAAGTTCACCTTGGTAAAAACTAACAGACTTTGTCTTGATACAATGAGAAAAAATTGAGCAGGATAGAGTGAAAGAGAATGAACAATGACCTTTCCTTCTGCAGAGCCCATTGCTGAGAGAGGCAGGAAGAGATCTATCTGGTAATGTTTATCTGACTAAGGCAATTTACTGGATGATAGCTTTCCCCGTAAGATCTAAGGACAAAAATGGTATAATATCAACTCACAAGGGACCCACTAATATGAGCCCTAAAATGAAGCCCTCCCTGCTGAACTAACTGTATATTTCACGTGTAAGCCATGCCATTGAGATGTTTAATGTTCCTCCGGAGGGCAATAGACCAGTGACAAGAAAAATAAACAAGAGCTAAAGATGAAGATGTCCTTGAACTGAAAGTGCTTCACTTTAGGAAACCAAATAAAGTGAGCCAGAAACTGTGAAGCATGGTTGCATTAAAATAGGTAATATTTTTTGTGTCTTCAGTGGGATGACTTGAATATTTTATACCATAGGTCTGCATGCAATTATGAAGGCAGAGTTTTAGCTCACTGTGTCTGACTGAAAGGCAGAACTCCATCTCCTGATGAGAAAAATTAATTTCAGTGGGAGTGGAGGTTTAACCTCTGGCCTTCTGTATCTATCCAGGTATCCTCACCACTGGGCTGCAGTGCCTTTCTCTTCTTTTCCCCTTATGCACATGTTCCCTGACATTTCAACATGTCAATAAAATTGTTGCTGAATCTGACTTTTTCCTTTAGAACATTTGATTTTTCACCAGCAAGTGCTTTGTCAGAGAAATCCCTTCAAGCACCCCATGAAATGTACTAACAATCAGGTTAATCTAATAAATACGTTTATTCTCATGCAGTTCATGGCCACAATATCCCAAGCTAAACAATCCAAAAATACACCCAAAGGTTTGTTGACCTTGTTTTCAAATCTCTACCTAAATGCGTCAAGTCACTGGATCTGAAGTAAATATAATAAGCAATCAGAGGTGCAAGGTATGCCTGGTTTCATAAGGCAGGTGCACAAACAAATACATATAATGGTAACTAAACTTTTACTGGGATGAAACAGGAAACACAAAATGTCCAGAGACATAAAATGATACAGTTTATATAATAGCAAGGTTTTAAGTGAAACTAGTTGCTTTGAGGTTGCTTGCAGAGAGAAAATGCATTTCTAAATATTAAAAATTATCTAGGAAAGGCATTTTTTCTGTAAATTTTGAGTTTTCCATAACTATCTCAGCATTTCTGATCCAAATTTGTTCAAGCTTCCCATTCTGTAAGGTAAAATATACCTCTGTTTATCCTCTTTACTTAAAAGTTAGACAGAAGTCAAAGTGTCAAGAGTAGTTTGAGTGGTAGAAAATTCCTTTTTTTTTCTGTTCTAATTTTAAACTTAGAACTAGTGGCTATTCTTAAAATTAAGGTATTGATCATTATTTCAAATCAGTCATGCTATGGTCCTTATTTTCATGCCAAGGTCTTTTTTTAAGTGTGTCGAAAAGTAATCTGCACTATTACTTTCAATTACAGTTTAATAATTTATGAAATTACTTAGTATCATACCTGCAATATGTCAGTCAGGCTTCATTACATTGCAATGAGGTCTGATTTAACACAGTCATTCTTGCTGCTGTTAAGGGTTTGTGGGGGAAAAGATTCCTGCAACTGTATTCATTTTAGCCATTTTAGACTAAAATAAACAGCTACAGACAAATGACAGTATACAGTGGGGTACTTAGGCATACCTAAGACTGTATTGTTACCTAATTGCACATACCTCTTGGAACAGCTCCATGTTCTACACTCAGGGAAATATTCACCCAAGTTCTTAGAACAAATTGTTTTACAAGAAAGGATGAGCTATGAAAACTCACGAGGAAGGCAGGCCAGGTTGTGGACAGCTTAACTAGCACAAAGACTCCTTGGAAGTGTTGATAAGGACATCATACAAAGCATGCTCAGGTCCAGCTGTGGCCTTGGGCTGGCCCCCATGTTGTGGTTACACTGACATGTACAAGTTTATAGCCCTGATGTATGAGACCATCGGTGGTACAAGGCAAAACGCTGTGCCAAATAACAAGGAAAAAAAATTTTCCGCTCAATTAAACTTTGAACAAGACAACATTTGGGAAGGAAGCACATGAGCCTTTTTCCTTGGCATTAGTTCTCAAACTTAGCTTTAGGTGGCCAGTACTGAGGGTTTGCCAACTATCAGGAGTTATTCCAGACTTCGAAATTAACTCAATCAAACAGATATCCAGGTGTCTCAGGGCATGTCTTGTTTTGTAATAAAGCATGAAGTCCCGCAAACATATGGTTCAACCTAAGCATCACATAATGTTTGTAAAGTTGCAATTGTTTTTCACTGCTAATATGAAAAGCTACTTTTTAAGGTCTCAGTCTTCCTGCAAAAGACAATCTAATTTTCTTGATAACGTGTATAATTCCAAGCTAGGGAAAGGACCACTTTCCTTCCTGCAGGTATTCTAGGCAGAGATAAAGTAGCGGAAACTAAGCAAAACAAAACTGGTCTTCATTTACCTGGGATTTCACAGGAAGAGAATTAACCCAAAATTTAACCCTCCAGAGCAATTGAAAACCTTTACTCCAAGGTTAATAGCTCTGACTGCAAGCCCACAGTGCAATATTGTCTTCAGTTTGTATTTAATACTGTTCCAAGAGTAGCACATTGAAGAAATAATCAGTATAATTCTTTGCTGTTGCTTTCAGCTCATTAGGAGTTTTTTTCAGACTTGAGTGCCGCTGGGTGAAGATGATTTGAGGCATCAATCTGAGGAGCCATTTGGATACTGTGCTCTTCGGGAGCCACAACAGCCTGGAAAGATGGGAAAGGTTAACTGAGGCTTCTGCTGGGGAGAGAGATGGCAGACTGGCATGTAGAATTAGAGTAGGAGCAAATATAAAGGGAACATGAATCACAGTATTGCTGTCTGAAAAGAACAATATTATGACTATATGGATTTAATGACTGCTGATATCTAGTTCAGTGACAGGTAGTCTCATCCACAGGGACAAAAGTACACAGTGTGCTTCGAGGAGACCTGGAGGCAATCCTTCAACTCAAATCCCATGATAGGATAATATGCTATGGCTCCTTTTATGCTGGAGGTGGCATCCTTTCTAGATCCCTTCTGAGTATGTCAGTTGATGATAACAGCATAATTTGCCTTAGAAATTTTAATTCCCCACACACACACCCTTTTCCTTACAAAGAAGAAAAGTGTGAACAATTCCTTTGAGCTGTCCTGAATAAATACTTTAAGAATATTAAAAATGAGAAGTGGATTAAAGCTTTCTGAGCAAATTCCAAACCATGTAGGGCGCTTTGTTAATTTTAAAAGGAGAGATGTTATAACCTTCAGTGTTCACACTGTGATAGACAGGCCCATCAGTGTTAAAAACAGGCAGAGTATATCTGTGGCTGCAGCCAGATGTATAATCTCTTCTGGAACAACATCTGTCTGTCTTCCCTCTTTCACAAAGAGAATTTAGTGAGGAGCAGGTAAGGCAGTTATGTGACATCACAGTTGTTATACAGGAACTCCTGGATGTCATTAGCTGTTGCACTTTGTTTCCCTGTATTTTATATTCAGCATGCATTAGCGGTTGCTTGTTTTGAAGTTCTCCAGGGTATTCTACATCGAAGTTGCCTGGTAGCAGAACAATCTGTGTTCCTCAGATATGCAAGTGACTAATTTTCCATCAATCAGAGATGAGACTTAAATAAATAAAGGTACTTCATGGGGCTGCTGTGCCTAATGATAAGCAATTATATAAAGTCAAATTAAGGCAGTTCTTTGTGAAGGTCCTGTGAAATTGGTTAAGCAAAAAGAATAACTGCACCATTTCAGTGATTCATCCTATTGCTCATTTCAGTGGGAGCATTATCTCAGTTAACTGATGCAATTAATATGAAAATGAGGAAATCATTGTTTAAGGAGATGAGGAGAGAGAGGGGGTCTTAATGCAGCAGCCGTGGAAAAAAAGAGTCACAGAGATGGAAATTTGCATAGGTCAATGGTAATGTAATGCATTTAGCACATATTCAAAGCTTAACTTGCATAGTAATACAGATCCATTAAATTCTCATTATGATGACCTGTGTCCAACACAATTCAATTTTTCTGAATCCTAATGATAAAAAGTTAATTATGTAAGGTGAAAACCTTTTGTGCTTGGCCTTAAAATAAAACATTGAAAGGGCATTGAGACTATCTTTTAGATATGGCAGGTAGTTTCACTTCTACTTAATTCAATATTTTATTAAGCATGACAAAATCTGAAGTTTGGCTTCTGTGTGCACTGCATATTTTTAATGTAGTCAGTGGGAATAAATAAGCCTTTGTCTGCAAAACTACAATTTAGTGCTAGTCATCTTCTAGTCACAAGCTCCAGTTTTGCATTCCCAGTTTATCCCGATTTTCCTATTTTTAGCAACCAAAAAGCCTACCCAAATTTGGGAAAGAGGCAAGAAAAGACATCTTCTCCCTTTCAGCACTGTATACATATTCCAGCTTTTGTTCACTAGACATGTCTTTGAGCCAATGACTTAGTACAGGGCAAGGTTTCCAGCAGCTGTTTCTTCTCATTACCTGATTTTGCTTCCCTCTACAGCTACAGGTGGAAGATAAGTGTCTGAGTGCTGCTCAGCCTCACACCATTTCTCTCCACTTATCCCACTGTTCACAGATTATGGTCATTCATTGAGTTGCTCATCTGAGACAGGGAGCAAATGCGCCAGTTTCCTAGTGCTCTGAATCACGCTTTGTATTAAGCGGAAGGTGTGCAGATGCCCTATAATCAGATTCAACAAGGCAGCCTGCCATGTGAACAGGTTGTTGTTCTGAAAAGATGAGCATGCCAGAGTGGCACCTTCCTTACTCCTTTACATTAAAGCCACCATACATCACTCAGGCCATGTCAGCTTGTTTTAAATTGTGATTAATTTGCCTCTAATAGATGTGTAAGGCACCTTTATTAACATCTGCGTAATGTAAGTCAGGCTTAGTGCAAATGAAAGCCAAGTCCTGTGCATATTATTCTCCTTGTCATGTTCTTTTGTCCTGAAATCTGCATTATACTTACAGTACATGACTGGTGCTTGTGGAACTGATCCAAGTGATGACTTTAGCCACTTAACACCAAGCCAGAGCTAAGAATTCCTTTGACAAAATGCAGACACTTGCAGAGCAGATGCCTGTCCCTGAGCTAGTCACACAGGGCTCTCCACGCAGGCAGTGAAGACACCCAGCCCCAACACATCACAGAGGAGATGGCTGCATGTGGTCCTGGGCTTGAGCCCAGCCCCAAAGATGTAAAGCTACATGAAAAAAAAAGAAAAGAAAAAGAAAAAAAAAAGGAAAAATTACTCTAATTCTCTAAACCCAAGCCTGAGATCTAGTCATTGTGGTTTAAATTCAAGTAGCTTAAATTGCCACAGTCCCCTGACTGCTCCTAAATTCTACTTTTTTACCTCCTCTAGAGCTTATCTGAGTCCTGAGGAACTATTTGACCTTCCAGTGAGCCAACTGAGCTCTCCCAGACAGCACAAGACTAGTTCAGCCACTGCTAATGCATACACGTGTATGAAAAAGGATTTTGCCCATGCACCAGTGGGCATTGGTCAGAGTAGTGCCAGTGCTGGAGCAAGGCAAAGCACAGGCTCATCTCTCCCAATGATGCCCATCATATCCCATGATTCAGTTTCTTAGCACCACACAGGAACTGCACTTCTAAAGCCATATCAATGTTTTTAAATGGAGATAAGCCTCAACATCTAAAAGTTAAGTAATAGTTAGGCAGCTAAGTGTTTTGTTCAGCCAGAATCCTATTAGACAATAATTGAACTCTGTAAGAATTAAGTATCTAATGTTGTCCAATCTTAAGCACATCCATACTTTTACAGATTTAAACACATGTGCTTCAAAGGTTTACGTCTTCATGAATATTTTTCAGATCATAGTTTTATGTTTTATAAAAAGTAAAAGATAGAATATGCAAGCTGAAAGGTTGTACAGTCATTCTTCTGCCTGCTCTGCCTGTTTTCACCAGTTCTGGCAACTTGCCAAGAGTCACTTGCTGACCCCCATGAGGGTGTTTTGTGTGTAGCTGGTGAACAGACAAAATCTAGTTTTAAAGTAAGTCACAAAA
>VWZF01003764.1:718239-766766 GCA_013396755.1 Sclerurus mexicanus | reverse complement strand
AAAAAAAAAAAAAGGCAGTCATTAATACCTTAGTTTTAATCTTTTCTGGTTTGTTGTTTCCTGATATGAGAAAAGTCAGAAGTGCTGGATGAAAGCATGTGATCAGTCTTGGAGTGTGTGGAGAATTATAAGAAACCGTTATATATCATTAATTGTGATTAAACCTAGTAGGAAAAATAACTTGTAGATCACACTAATCTTGCTTAAGGGCAGCTACTTCATAAGTACCACTCTAATTAATAAGCTTCAGTTAAAGAAGAATCAATAAATACTGCTATTCATAGAAAATGGATATTATGTGAGGAGGAAGATGAGATTTTAAAATAGGTTGGTTTCCTCCAAGCACAAGTTAAGATTCTTATAAGGAAAAGAGAAATATCAGGTAGTGACAAATTGAGGAATAATGTAATTAAAATTTCATTGGTTTCATTGTTTATGATGATCTATAACAAAAGTATTTTATCTCCAGCATCAATATTTACCAAAAGGGGAATTCTGTTTCTAAAAATAGAGGAAATCCACTTTCAACACAAGCACCAATGCCTATTGCTAATATGCCATATAAACAAAGCAACAAGCAAAAGCAGTGGTGAAACCCTGGTGACTACACCTGGATATTAGGAAATTCACAGAGTATGGTGCATGGTATAAAATCTTCATGTTTAGATTAACTTCTTTTATTGTCACTACCCAACATTAAAAATCCAACATATTTCAGAATCAGAACAGACTATAGTAGAGATTACCTTTTTTTTGCACCAAGCACAGCAATACTTTGCCAGCAAAAGAAGATACCTGAAACATGCTCTGTGATTCCTTGAAAAAAGTTGTCCAAAAGACATATTTTTATAAACCATCAAAATCCTTTTCTTTGTATCATACTTCTGTGAGGCACTAGTGTTGTGTGACAACATTGTGGCACATCAACATCCAATTTCACTTACAATCTTCTTGGAGAGTGAGGATCTGAAACCAAACACTTTTGTTGGTATAGCTGATCCACTGGGCTCTAAGAAGCTATACTAAGGACATGTGAGGTGTCTTACAGCTAGAAAGTGAAAGCCCAGCTGCAATATTCCGCCTGTAATCATAGTCTGTGGTCAGGGCAGAGTCAGTCAGGAAAGAAAAGTATTTAAAGTTATTTTTTACAGATTTACAGGTTTCAGGGCCTTTTTGAGCTGGACCTTTGCAGTGGCCTTCCAGTACATTTATTCAGTGCAAGACTTGCTTGAATGTCCAGGAATTATTCTAATCTCTGTGAAACATTTTGGCCCTTGCAACACTGGTAGCGAAGAGTTCCTCAGCATGTGTTTTAAGCTCTATGAAAATGTCTCTCTTTCCACCTCTGTTTTGGAGTTCTTTCCACCTTCTTTTGTATCTATAAGCTAGCCAGGTATCTTTTCTCCAATCACTACTATGGTATCCAGGTCAGTCAAGGACAATAAACTATTCCAATACGCCAAAGCATTCATGAAGCTTTTCACAATGTGCCCACAGCACATTAGTTCTTTAGTGTTCACCTTCTTGCACTGTAATCTGAAGTTGTTATTACAAAGAATAACATTCAGATCTATCTGTATTTTCAATGTCTGTTAAACATTTGTGATCATCAGTGACCCCAAATGGATTTGTTTCCCCTAACTTCATGGGTCTGAAATTAATCTTTTTGTGTACACTCCTTGTCTGTGCTCTCTCTTTAGTCACACAGATCCCTCTAGAGTAGTATTCAGATCACTTACCTAAGGCCCCCCAGTTTAGAATTAGATTAATTGCTGCCTATGAGTGCCTTTCCCTCTCCATGGATGAAGTGACAGGCTTAGACTAGATACAGAGGTTTTTGATAGTTAAACTTTTGATAGTTAAACCTCATATTCTGGGTGCCTTTCAAAAGGCAACAACAACAAAAAAATCCAAACCAACCCAACCTTGCATTGTCACATTGCTACAAATATTCCCATATTTCCTTGGTTCCTGATTCTGCAGTAGTGAAATCAATACAGGCTCCATGAAGAATTTTCTAATGCAAAAGATGCAATGTTATTATTTATATTTCAGAACCAATAGGACACACAGACCCTTAGTCACTAAGCAAACCCTCTGGAACTGCCCTTCTACCACCAGTTCCTTCAACAGCTGTTCTTTGCGACCCTAACCCCAGAGAGTTTGTCCTGCCTGTAGACACAAAGAATTTAATTCAGCCAATAGAACCACAGTCAGGTTTCAAACCTCCTCAGAGCTGAGGGGACAGGTCCACAGACTTAGGTGAGACCAATTTCTGTTTCTAATGTCACCAATAAAATACAGCTGAAAGATGCAGCTGCCTATTGCCACTCAACCATGCCACGCAATGCCTCTCGTGCAGCTTTGTAACCTCTCCCCCTGCTGCCCACTAATACCCATCCTGGGAAATCAAAGCCCTCGCAATCAATGTTTTACAGGGCAACATCTTGTGTGTCATAAATAGGATATCTAGGCTTCTAAAAAAACCCAACTTGCCTCACTACTGAAGTCCTAGAAAATGAAGGAAGACAAAAATGGCATCTTGCCAGGCTGTCAGTTCCCTTCTCTGTTTGTTCCCAAGCTTTTGCTTTTGGCAAGAACACATCCCTCTGCTGCAGTGATCCCTGCATAAAACTTAAGTAAGCACCCTGATAGTTTGCTAGACTAAATTTTGCTGGATATTCATACAAGAAAGTGAAAAGCTATTTTTGTGCAACGATCTTGCTCTGTTCTAATGCAACAACAGAGAGGTGGGTAGAACAACTGGGAGAAAGTTGCTGCTGTGGGAGAAGCGAGTGGTCTTATTATTTTGCTTGCAACAGTATAATGCAGCTGCTTCCTTTAATAGCTTTAATGCAGCTCCTTCTAATTTACATTGGTGTAAGTGAAATCAAATAAAACCCATTATGTCTCTGAACCCCAGCAGACGATCAATGTAATGCAGACTTTTACAACCCCAATTTCTTTCTGTAATAGCAAAGAAACAATATGGGTTTACAGAAGGGCCAGGCTAAAGATAAACCTCTCCTCCCTTCTCTTTCTCAGGCTGCAATCATAAGAATCTAAATGGCCATTTGATTGTGAAGACTGAGGTCAAGAAGGACAGCAAAAGATCAAGTGAGAGCCTGGGAGCTGAACCTGGAGATAATCTTGAAACTGAAAAATGCTCAGTGCACATAAGATCATCTACCAATTATGCAAAGATATAGAAAACCAGAACATTAATTAAGGTTATTTTATTACTTTATTAATAATGAAGTCAAATTGAGTTATAATAAGTTAGAATGTGAAGATGATTTCTTTGTATTGTTAAATGACTTGTTTCAATTTTGCTATTTCAGAACTGCAGTAAAAAATTATTTCAAAGAGAATAGATACATTTGTATTAATTATATGATAGGGGAACACTCAAAGCACTTTTAAAATATTGTGCTCCCTAGACTAGCTTCAGATTCTTCTCTCTTGTTTCAGACTCTTCTCTCTGCCCATTTTTTCAATTTCTCCTTTCCTAGCACTGTCATCTTCATTATGAATAGGCAAAACCTCCACCCTTTCTGCTGCCAAAACCTCAGTAGCACCTCTGCAAGTTAAAACAGTCTGTCTGTAACTCCCTATTTCAGCACTTTCCTAATCTTCTCGGAAAAAAAAAAAAAATTAATAAGATGGGTTCTTGTCTGGGGAATCCACAACAGGACTCAGGAAACCTCCACTGGCTTCACTGCAGCTGACTCTCAGTCTACTTCAGATCAAAATTGCCTTTTCCTGTTCTCTTTTCCTCCTTACTCTACCTTCTTTGGTAGTTTTTTCACTCTGCTGCTCTATTTCATGCAAGAAGCCTTGTAGAGACACTGTATGAAATACATGATGTGAAACAAATTATATGCTAAACAGTCAAGATAGTGACAATGCCCTTCCTTCCATACATGTACCCACAAGTCAGTAAAAGTGGCTATTGTAAAGAGTATTTGGAAGCCTACTCTCTAATACAACAGTAGTTCACTTGTGTTGACAGGTAGAGATCCAGTTTTCTGGGGCTGCAAGTGACTTGTCTTACATTATGGATTGACATGAGATGAAGGTATCTTAAAAGTAGTGACTTTCATAAATGGCTTGGAGCATCCTTTTTGGAAATGCAGTACAGGAGCATCCTAGAGGAAATGCTCTGCCCCTGCACTGCTGTCTGGAAGACAAGTATGGGAAGAAGGTACCTCAGACAAGGAAAGGGTGGTAGCATGGTAGTATTGCTCATGGTCCCCTCAGTCCACAATTTTACCTGTGCAAATGGAGAGTGAAAAAAATCCAGCTCACCAATGACAAGACCCAAGCACTCTGAGGAAAAAGATTTCCTGATTCCTGGACTTCTGAAATTAAATGCTGTCTACTCTCACAGTCTTCTGCTTCAACCTCTGCATTTCATTACAGATATGGAGATCGCCATTCTGTTTTCACACTCAAAGATGGTCTAATCAATATAACTGGAAATGTCATTTAACTTTTCACTTGGAAGAAAGGTGATGCTGACATTCTACTTTCCCTGAAATTCCCAGGAGAACATTTAATCTCTCTGACCTTGCAGATATTTAAGGAACCATTCACAAGATAACATTGCATTGTGACAGCCAGCAGGCACTTTCTCACAGACAGCATTTTGCCTACAGGGACCACAGAAAACATCTGGATTCAGATAGGAAATTATAATTAAAGAGGAACCCATTAGTGTTGTTCATCAGCATCACTCAGTGATATATTATTATTTCTGTCCATTGGAAACAACACTTTAGTATTTATAAGGCAAAATGACCCTGACCTATGAATCTGACAATGGTAAACTGTGGTGGTAAAGGCATCTAAGATTTACATGTTGCTGAGTGCAGACCATACCCGGCTATCAGTACTAGATTCCTCTTCATGGTTTTTGTCCTTCTGGAGGGATTGTGATTGTGCTCTGTGGATGTGCTATCACGTTCAGGGGTCAACAGGGATGGCAGTCACTGGAGCTGTATCTAAAGATCTCTGGCACAAGCCTCAGAGGAAAGCTCCTTGCTTTGCGAAGCACTGGGAAGAGATACAGGGGTTAAATAGCAGAGATCAGTGGGACACTAGTGAAGCTGCTTTGGTCGGTCAGGTGTAGGCACAGCAGAAAGCAAAATAAATTAAACTCCTCCAGCTGGAAAATAAATATGAAACAGCAAGTGAATTTGTGCACTTCATGACTGAGTGAGCAAAGCTTAATTCTCTAATTATTACTTCTATTCTACCTACTGAGATAAAGAGCAAGTTAGGAGTGATAATCAGGTTCTAAAATACTGTGTCCTCTTGAATTCAGCCCAAATGTAACAGTTAGCAATAATTCCAATACTGATGCAGTCTCTTGAAAGATCTAAAATAATGTAATATTTGCTATTTTGAAATTTATATGGCAGTGGAAGGTGAAGAAATGCTTCATTCTTATTTATTTTTTACCCCATTTTTCATTACTTATTAAAATGGTTGAATTGCAGAACCATGCATCTATTGCACAAAAGTCTAGTGAAGTATTCTACATTATATTATTCTAAATATTCATATTCTTCTAATTTAATATAAACTCTGCTAATACTACCCAGATGTCATCTTGCATTCACAGGCTTTAGTTACATTAATGGCACATCACGTTAGGATTGATCATAAAATTCCCTGGTTTCACAAAAACACTCTGAACATGTAGCTACTCTATAACAGAAAAGAAGGGAGGGGTGGAAATTCTTTAAAATTTTTCTGATATAAAAAGATTAAAAATGTTACTTGCAGTCAGATTATGCATTAATTACCCCATGCCACCTAAGAGTGCCTGATAGTTAAATAACACTCTAATCATTTGTTTCAGCACTTCAAGATTAAATTTTATTCATTCAATACCTGCACTAGATAAAAGCAAAAGGAAAAAAAAAGGAAAATATTTGATTTGGGTTCATACATTTAAGAAGGGTATCAAGGAAGCTGATCAGTTCCTCCTTCTTATCTTGTGCCTTTCTTTGTGAAAAAGAAAAGAGTGGTTAAGGAATAAAAGTCTGACTGAACAGCATCTAAACTTAACACAAAGAGGAAGATTGTCAGGTTCACTCAGGAGGTTGTCAGCCAGCAGAGTGAGCTACTGCAGCAGCCAGGCAGCAAGTCAGCTGGTACAGCTGAGTTTTGAAGAGGTGACGCAATTCTGAGCACGGACAAACTTACTACCACAGTAGATACCTTTCCAAAAATGGCTATGGCTGTGTGTTGTGTGTAGGGAAAGAGAACAAGGGAGGCAAATATCTAACCTGAATAGCCATAGGTGACTGGGAAAATGATCGTCACTTACAGGCAATGGCTGTAAGAAGGGGTCAGTGTCCCAAGCTGCCTCAGCAAAATCATGCCAATTAATGCTGCTCAGAGCAGCACAAGGAACTTCTTGGCGAGCTGGCTGTAGGAAGAATGAAGACTGAAATGGCTTTATGAGCACAACAGAAGTGGATCTGCAGAGCAAATTGCTCAGTGCTGCACAATGCACATCTCAGTGTTTGACTTCAACAAGCTCTAGACTGATCCTGTATGTTCAACTCTAGTATGAGAATGGGCAAGGTGTGTTTTGGGAGACCACTTTGCCATTTAGTTTCATTTCAAAGGAACCCATTTTTATATGCCTCAAGGCCACTCTGTGATATTAATCAAAGTGTATGAAATAGGGACAACTGGAAAATGCAAGGTGAAAGGATGTCTAGGTTCCAGGATAGGCATCTTTTAAATTATTTTAAATATTAGTTAATTCAAATAGCCAAATAAATGGTCATGAGTTGCTTAGTGCAGTGATTGGTAAGAAATATTTTCAATATGTTCCCTTCAACACAATAACAAAGCTTTTTTTAATTTCATCTTCTTATTAGTTCACACTGGTTTCCAGAGTCAGATAACTCTGAAGTCTTTACTTGTGCTTTTGATCAGTACTTCCTTCATCAAATTTACCAGGATTTTCCTGGATGAAGACTGAAGCAGAGTTCTCCAAATTTTCTCCAGTTGCTATGTGACATGCCGTCCAGGGCCTTCAGCTGTGGAGATACAGGCTTTTTTAGAGCAAGCCACCACACAGGGAGTCAGGAGTAAAATACAGCTAAAACCAGCATAATGCTGACCATCAGCTCACCCAGTTATAGTGAGCGCTGTGCGGGCTTCTCATATTGCCTGGGACTACAATTCCTAAATCTGGAGTTAAATGTTTCTACCCCATTTGGAAAGAGTAAAGCAAGGGAGGTTCCACCTCACAGGAACTGATAATCCCATTAGAGTATCCCTGCAATGTCAAAAAGCCAGGTTCAAACCACTCTTCTGGATGATTTGATTTTTGCCTCTTCTATGCTGGGGATTCCTCCTGTGGGAGCTATTCTTTGTTCACACAGCATTAAACATTCAGCAGGGACTGAGACCTCGGCTTCCTAGGTCTCAGCTGAGCACACTTACCAGAGGGTATAGACTCAGTTAGACCAATTAGTATTTAACTTAGAATTAACCTGAATTGAAGCTAGCCGAACAGCTCCAACAGGAGGAATACCCATGGAGAATGGCCAATAGTCATTTTTTTGGCACATAAGACATCAAAGCCTATTTAGAAATTTGAGTCAGAACCTTCCATTTCCGAGAAAGCACTAGGTTATTTTGGGAGGCAAGGACTGCAAGCCACAGGTCACAGGTGATCTTTGCATCCCTAATACCTCAGGTCAGATTGGCCAAAAGTGTGTGGCCATGGCTATTCTGAGAAAACAACAGTGGGTCTGCATGGGCATGGGTGGGTTCAGGTGAGGTGATGGAGTGTCTGTGCCCAAGTGCACTCTCCCCGTCCACATTTTGTGTGAATCTAGCCCTGCTGTGCAGGCCGGATTAGTCTACTGCCTAGCGAATAAACAGAGCAAATCAATTGGACAGAAATCAAATTCTTGCCTCAGTAGTGATACAATTTCCCAAGGTTTCTGGTGCTGCCAGTCATTTCAAGATTACAGGTTTTCAGGACAAAGCAGGGGGACGAATACGACATCAGCGTACAAACGTCAGTACCTGCTCCCTGCTGTATTGTTGCTGTGACAGATATGCATTTCTGTCATAAGAAGAGTTACAGAAGCAGACAGGTTGTGCTGACAGGACAATATGTATATTTTGTGGAAGAAGATAACAGTGCCAAAAAAAATGGCATTGCTACTCCCTTAAATTTGAGTGATTACATAGATAATCTCATGTCTCTTTGAATCACGGTTTACAGGTCCTCACTGAATCATTTAATGTTAGCAGGCACTGTGTTGTTCTAGCATCCTGATGGGCATTTTCTCACTGGCATATGTTGAAATTCAAATTCAGTACCTGCCCTGTGCAAAAAAAAAATAAAAAAAAAAATAAATAAAAAAATCTAGATTAAGAACCAGAGCTATTTATTTGTCATTATGAGCTGACACTAGAGGCATGTCAGGAATTTTCATTGTACAGGGTATAACCAATGCACTCACATGACAGCTCTGCAGTGGAGACAAAACCATTCTGAAAAAGTACAAGTTCTCCAAAGACTGTCTGTTACATTTATATTTTGTTATTTTAATATTTTTATGCATTACCACTTCTCTTCTAGCTTTGGAGTGAAAATTATGAGATCACAGAAGCCTGCAGCTTCAAAACTCAGGAAATCTCAGCAGCTTAAAGAAATGGCTTTGCTGTTGTTGTATTCAATTTCATTTTCACACTGAGAAGTTTGAAATAGCCTGGGACATCTTTGGAGGTCTGAGTACTGCTCACTAAAATGTAGTATTAACTTTGTCCCATTTCAAGATTCTTCTGCATTAGTGATTAATGAGGTATTAGGCAGCTGTAAAATCTGCCATATAAAATTGAGTAATATAAACTACTAGCATATAAAAACTTATCAAGGTTGCACACAATAATGCTTAAAAATCAGGAAATTTATGGCAAACTCAGACATTAATTCCCTTCAATTTGCTCTATTACGTGGATTACAGCACAGGATTTTTCTGCCTGTTATTTTCTTCCATCTTTATTCCCAATGATTGCTTTAAAATAAGAGCATTACAGCAAATTATCTGTAATCATAAGACTACCTATTTTTCCCTCAAATAAAATAATATAATCCCATAAATACAGTTGGGCATACACTTGATTTCTCTTGTACAGAAAACCATTTAATTAAAAAAAACCTAATCCAAGATAGAATGAAAACCAAAATGATAAGAGAAATTAAATTCTCAAAGAAAATCAAACAGCACGGGTCTTTTATCATTAAAATTAAACCATTTTATCTGGAGCTTGACTTGCTGCAGGATGTCACAGTTGCTAGATGTTAGTGCAAAATGCATTTCAGTACATTCACAGCAGAAGACTCTCTCGAGGTCCATTCAACACAGAGATATCTGCTCTGCCTGACAAAGTTTCTGAGCAGTTATAGGCTGCTAAAATATTCTGTGAAAGCATACAAAAGTGTTTCCTGGAAGTAAACAACTACATTTTTCCCTAGATATGTGACGTCACTATTGTCAGAGACGACACAAAGCTTTAGTATCCCTGTATGTGATTAGTGTGCTGTTCCTGGGCAACCAGTAATGCTGGGCTACCATAACTTTCTCATACTTGGCATTTCATTAAATAAAGCAACTTGAGGCAAAAAGCAATCAAAACAGGACTTGTGCCATGCTGAAAAAACCAGAACACTCTGTTCTCGATTAGCTTTCCAGAGCAAGACAAAGTACTTTCCAAAGTAAAAGGGTTACACCAGGAAACATCTTACACCCAGTGCTCTATCAATCAGCTTTGGTTCATAAACCCATCAATTAGTAATACAAAAACTCTTGGAGTGAGACAAAAATTAACAACATTTTTGTTTGTATGGGACTGGATTTCCTGTGATCAATGTTTGTAAATGACTGCACAAGAACTTATCACCTCTCCCCACTCCTCTCCAAATTCAAAGGGCCAGTAGGGGTTTGGTCTCTCTGACTTGGCACAGGAAACAGGGTGCTGGGTCCTTCTGGGTGCTGGGTGAATGCCAAGTGCCAGCATGGGGCTAATAAAAAACTGTGTTGACTTTCAAAAAAGGCCACGCCATGACCATGAACAGTTGAAGAGTCAGTGGTAAGCAAGTTGGCATTCATGGGAGACAGGTAAGATAGAAAGAAAATTCAGAAGACAGGACGATCTCAAGATTCTGAGGTATGGAGGCAACTGACAAGTCTGTATCTGAGGAATGTGGTGTGTAATATCCCATAGAGTAGGTAGTTGAGAAGACAACGCTTTTTCAGGCTTAAAAAAAGTCATACTCTAAAGAGTGAAAAAATCCTTCATTAATGCAACCAAGCCTTACACATCAAGAAGAAAATAAATAAGAAGTTGACATTTTACACTTTTCTGGGTGAAACCCCACCTACGAAGCACCCAAAAATAAAATCTTCACATCCATTTTTAACTTCACATTTTAGGTACTGAAACTTACTGAAGCAAAAATAAAGCAATGAACTAAAGTAGAAGGAAGCAGACTGAAGTTGTTAACAGCTAACCACATGGGTGTCGCCTAAGGCCAGAAATAGCTGATGGATGATACGACAACAGTCAACAGACAAATCCTCATTACAATTGTAAATTTTTTGTCCCAAACAATTTACTCTCTTCACTATCATCCCTACACTCACTTTTTGCAGCAGCTGCACAACGACTTTCCAGTGCTGGCATAGCTCTCTTATTCTGTATCCCTGGCACAGACCATAAGCTCTGAGATTGCCACTGTCAAAGTAAAATGATGGTTTTGGAGGAACATTGTGGCAGAGGGACCAGACATAATGTCCAGGTGTGTACTAGCCAGCCTACAGCATGCTGACAAGGAAGACTGCCCAGTGCAGGATTTTCTGGGGAAAATAAATAGGGGCAGGGAGAACCTGCCCATGAGCAGATGCAGCACACATTCCATACACATGGCAGAGAGGATATGCAGCTACAGTGTATCTGGCTGAACTGTACTGTCATGTCCTCAGTTCAGAGAAAAAAGTCTTCAAAGAGTACAATGGCATTTGAGCAGAAAACTGATGGAAATAATCGGCACTCAGAAAGTCACAAATAAGTTTGATCCAAAAAAACATCCTCTTGCCTGTTGATGCATATAAATATGTGGTCACATGCTCTTCTCCACAAAACACTTTTTTACATATCGTCACATATTTATAGACTATATCATAAAGCACACACAAAGGGATAAAAACAAAGACATCTGGGCAATCTTAACTCCTTCCTTGAGAATATGGTGGTTTTGTTTGCAACCTACAGAATGTTTCTTATATGTAGGATCGGTGTTGCTCACATTGCAAATAGGTGAAACACAATGCAACATGCAGAGCTAACTTCCAGTCTACTGTCAACTCACTGGAGACACTAGACTAACACAAGATTCAAACGTGGCCTGCATATAAACAAAGAATGTTTTTTTCTTGACTCATGTGCATTCTGGCTGGGCACTGAGACAGAACCAACTCTATGGGAGAAACTTAACTCACTTTTCTTTAAAAGTAAGGTAGTGAGGGTAACTATCTACCTGCTTGATTAATGAAAATAGCGTTCAGTGTAAAGCCTATGACTAACACGTTCAATAGGTCTCTCTTTACTGATAAATTACCATATATCTCCAAGCATGCTATAATTAGGTAATAGGGCAGAGCTGTAAATCTAATTCAATTTTTATTGATGTACCTCAGCTTTGTATCCCATCCTGTGGGACCAAACCAATGGGTTGTTTCTATACCTTTCTAATTTCAGAAAAATACACCCACTGCACTCACAGAAATCTGTCTACAAGCTATTGCTCAGTGCATTAAACAGGGAACTCATTACTACTGTACTATATTTTATTATTTCTTCACTTTTCTGTTTGCTCCTGTCTTGTAAACTCACACAAAACAGAAACAAAATAGAAAGGTACTTTCTCACTGCTTAGATGTTTGCTGTCTGAACTTCTATTTCCCATTTTACTTGAGCTTGGATTCAGCTCACCTATAAATTCATTGATATGTTGAATCTGTCTGACACAAGAGAAGTGCCTCTGAAAGAATAGGCCATCTCAGTGTACAAAGGTCCTAAACAAAAAGGTATCAACCTCCCTGTTCCAGCTGGGATGATTGAATCTCCTTTTTTGTTTTGAGTTATTAGTCTTTGGTTTATAAGAAGTGCTGCAATTTGCTCATGTGCTCAGCAAGGTAACCTAAAAAGAATTAAAATTTACCAGTTGGATCTAATTGTCTCATCCTGCATGTCATTTTGCACAGTTCAGGTGGTGGATAAAATAAAATAAAATAATAAAATAAAATAAAAGTATAAAAATTTGCACATTGGAATATAAAAGTTACTGATTCAGATACCCCTCAATTTACTTCATATGGAAGAATACTTTTAAAGATGAAATTCACAGATGAAGCAAATTTTACCTAATCTTTGCTTTACATATTGCCCCAACCCATGGACCAAAGTGTATTTGTCACTCAAGTTCCCCTTCCCAGCAGTAGAATTTCAGCCAACAAACATTTCTTAATTACCCTCCATGGTTCTTTTGCCTTTTTCTGTGGTTGCCTCTGCCCACAGCCTAATCATCTCCCCAGGTTGCTCTGGGGATATGTAGGCTCAGACACTTTGGTAATGTAAAGTGATTTATTCTGTGGATTTGGAAGAAGCCAAGACAATGCCACACACCTACCAGAGAAACCTGTACATCTCTTTTTCTCAGGCACTGGGCTCCCATAGCACACCAAGATTCTTACACATGAAATTCCAAGGGAAACATCAAAAAGGTCATTTGGCTGAAATAGCCTCTCAAATGTTAAAATACATTGATTTTTTCTTACAAAAGTGGATTCCAAAATTTAATTTCTGAGTGTCTAAGTTCCCTCTCAGAAATAGATTAAAATAATTTTAATCTCTTGCATGAGTGCAGGGAGGCCATTAACAAACTTTGTAAGACCAAATATTTAAGTATTCTTTCATATGACAGTGAGCAAGCTAGACACTCCTCAATGAAACTCTGGATTTCTACAGAAATCTATAGTTTTTCTGATACTATTTCACTTCAAATATTGATTTACTTTTTTTTATGAGTTGTCTGTTGCTTTTCCATTATTTCTTGCCTATTACTCTTTGGGAGTCTTGCATATTTTTCCACCAATTTGTTACATTTAAGGGTTGATTTATAGATAAAGTCAGATAAGTCAGACTCTTCAAAAGCTGGGGCAGTTGGCTGTCAAACTGTCTTCCTCAGAGCCATTAAAACTGTGTTCCCTTCTGCTGCTATGTCTGAGTGCTTGTGCACAGAAATATATGCTTCTTAAGTTATGGGATGTCGGAAGGCATCAAAGAAAAGGATTATGTATATTAATAAGAAGCTGTTTACAAGACGGCCATTGGCAGAAAAAAATCACCCTTTCACATATAAGACATAGGAAGGTGGGGCTTGTCTTGCCAGATAGAAAGACATATTATAGATAGGTAATAATTTTTATTTGCCATTTTATGATCTGGATTCTATTATTTCAAGACTTGGAAACTGATGAACAATAGGAATAAGAGAGGACTGGACATTTTGAATATTACTGCAGGGCTTCTGTTATGACTTTCTTAGTTTGCAGGAATGTATGTTATACTTTCATCATGAGGTAAATCTCAGCCTTTGTCTAGTTTATAGAAAGATAAAACCATCACTGGTTAGAACTAACAAGCTTTTTCAGAGGGGAACACAATAAATCCATAAAACTGCATACTTTTCAATTGACAATACTAGATCACTTGAAAAAAAAAGAATGTCTGTTTCCATCTGGTCAGCATCTGTCAAACTCCATGTCACTACAGGATGAGTAAGATTTTTTTTCCTCTAGCATTTGCTAAATTTGACACAATTTAATTTGAAAAATCAAGCCAATGCACATCTTAGAGAGACAAATGTGAGAGAGACAATCTATTTTATACCTGACCCCGGCAATACCTGTACTGATTGTCTCTTGTATTAAACACAGCTAAATTACTTGGCCCTTCTACATGCTGATCTCAGCTCTCCTTATTTCAGTTCTTGGGGATGCTGTCTTTTCATGAAAACCACTATGGAATAGAAGATATTTTGTAACCTTTACTTATTATTAGCTGATTTCATTGGCCAGTGACTGTGCAAAATACTTAGAAGTTTCTTTGGTCAAGGACAGATTCGTCAACTTGTAAGACAAACAAGAGATGACGTAAGAAAACTGGCATACCCAGGATCCCATGCTGGGTCAGGAGCAGGGCTAACTCAGCCTGTCTCCATGTCCCAGCGCCACCCTTGTCCCCTCACCCAGGATCTCTGCTCCTGGTGAGGTACAAGTAAGTGGCCAGTTTACAAGCTACAATTACTGATCTGTCACAACAACCATGACATAATCATAGCAGTAAAAAACAACAATTTTACTCATTAGTACCATCTGATTTTCATACTTGCTTAACATCCAACTTAATCTTTTGTCACTTCAATTATTGTAAAATTTCACCTTTGATAAAATACAGGTGACAGAAATACATGTGAAATACATGACTGTTGTATTAATAAACATAGCTTTTTTTTTTTTTGCATCAGTGGGTTCTCAGCATGGCAAAGCATTAAATCCTTTGTTTATATGAAATGCATTTTCATCCAAAATGCCTCATTATCCTGTGTACTGGGTCACTTTCACCTCTTTCCTCCCATTGTTACTTCATTTTTGCTGAGGAATTACTACTGATTTGAAGCAGTATTGGATAAAGATGAGTCCAAAATTACTTGAAGTTTCCTTTATTTTGTGAAAGGTTGATTTAACTTTAGATCAACCACCTCTTGAGATCTTTTCATAAAATTGAAGTTCTACTGAAATATCACGTTTTGAGATAATCACGTCTTAAAAGTCATGGATTATGTGTATCATGTAAGATATTAAACCTGTCAAGATGTTTTTAATACGTCTTTTAGTTAAGACCATGTCTTGACATGAATTATTCCTAGCATAGTTTCTCACACACTGGTTCAGCAAGCAATCATCCACTACATCCATCATTTCTGTTGCTGTCTCACCATATGTCTCAGAGGGGTGGAGGGAGGAAGTTTCCAGATAATCATTTTTTTTGCATTTGGTATGCAAATCACTTAGAATTGAATGATGTGGCAATTTCAAACAGTATTGTCTTAAGACCGGAGTTTCAGTACTGAGCTAAGTTTGATAGGTTTACTGGGTAGGTTGTTTTCTTTTTTGCCAGCATCTTAACAAAATTTTACAGCTAGAAAAAATTGTTATTATAATCTCTAACCTATTTCCTCCTCAGAGACATGCTTGCAAAAAATGGGTTTGTATTATCTTAGTGAAAGGCTTCTGCTTGTAATATTTCAAACCTTCATCTGTCCTTAGCTGCCATTACATTCATCCATCTGAAAAAACTGGGGGGAAAAGTGCCAGCCAACAAATGAATGCTCCTTTAAGTCAATTTGTTACCCAGGCATAAAGGATACCGTGCTTACTGAGGCTCCATTGGCATCCACATCCTCGACGGTCTTGTGACTCCTACAGGCACTGGGTAATGCAGGGCAGTCAGGCTGATGACGGTACATTCCAAAGATAGAGCTTTTGCTTTAAAGAACAATCTGCTTTCATCAGCTGTGAATTAATCCACAGAACAGTGGCACTGTGTAGGTTGCTCTTGGCACTCTGAAGATGCATATAATGAGATAAGCAATGGTTTGTTAAGTTTCGGATTCACTTTCTAACCTCGCGAAAAGCTCTGCATACTGCTGCTCAGTACTGGGAATTGTCCGTCTGCAAATGCACATCAGTAAAGCACAGAAGGCTCAAATTTAGGAAACAGAGCAGAGCCTGAATAAAATCTTTTCATAAAACCAGGGAGGCACTGAGACCTGAATTTCTCAGCTGTACAAACCAGGATACCTGTGCAGTCAGGCCTCAGCTGGACACAAACATGACAGAGATGGGGAGAAGGAACATTATGAATTTCTGTCAAAGGTTTTTTTCTGAGAGGTCTGTGCTGTGCACAGACTCTCAGGGAGCCTCTCAGTCTGCCTGCACTTTCTTGCTGTGTAGATAGTAAGAGGGATATATAGAAGCTATCGCCACTGACAACTGGTTTTGATTTCATACTTTGAAATTAAGATATATTTTATAAGCAGCCCTTTGTTTTGTGGGATCGTAAGGTCAACTTGGAGCTTAGCTCATGAGACACATAGAGCAGCTGATTGAGCATGCTTTCATCTTTCCATTCAGCGAGGAAAGCTTCATGCTTCCGATAAGGGCTCCTCCTACACAGAGCACTTATGCACAATCCAATTAAATAAAAAGTGGAAACAAAGATCATAGGGTCAGATTTTTTTATATATTTTCAATCATTTTTCCTTATAAAGGCATGCAGACTTGTTGGTGAAGGGGTGGTATGCAGATTTACTGTACAGACTGCTAGAAGATAGAATCATATTTCCTCTTGGTGCCTTGTTGATCTGTTTATTAGGGAAGCTTTTCTGTGTAGAGGAACAGCTTCAGTCAGAGAGAGAATAGTCACTTTCTGCCCCTTCACACCACACTCCAGCTACTGTACCAGCATTGTAGTGGTTGGGCCTCTCATATGGAGGAAAGGTGAGAGATTTGAGTTTGAACCACCTCCAGCAGGACAGGAAGGTGAGACAGAGGCTCTAAGACTCTTCACAAAAAATAAAATAACAATTAAAACAAAGCAAACCCACAATGGTATAATATCAGGTAGCTGTGGAGTTTGGATTCCTCCACATGTGAGATCAAAGAAAACTATTTCAAAATTACAGTTCTCATTATATGCACTTTAGCTTTGCCTATTTTAAGCACCTACATCATTTTTGCAGGAGGTCCTTATACCGTGTTCTGGACAGCAGTCCCCTTAATTCCTGAGCAGAACTACAAATGTTACATTCCCCACTATTGACAGAGAAGTGGCTGTTTTTCGAGCTACCTGGATACTATAACTGTTATTCAGAAACAGGAGGTCTTGTGATTGAGTGCCTGTGTGAGCAATTTTGTCCAGCATAAAATAGCTCTTTGGAGCTAACCTGTGCCACTGCACACAGCAATTATTAAGGTATTCCCCTTGCACACCAGTATTTTGAAGCTAGGACTGAATGCTCCTGAGTCACAGTATGGAACTCCAAACCTCTCAATCTTCATTAATATAATTACCTTCTCCTTTGCGCAAAGAATATTTGGTTGTTGAACAGGCAGTCGATGCCCTCCACGGGTGCCTGCCTGGGTCCTCCCTCCAGCTGTGGTCGCTAAGCCCCTAACAGTCCTGTCTGTGAATTGCCACCCAAAAATCACTGATTCAAATCCCTGTGGGCCATGCTTAATACCATGCTTGGTATTTAGGTCTCAAAGTCTTTGCCTTTCAAGTGTAAATCCAGTATGTGCAAAGCAGACTGGCACAAAGGGGTTTTCTCCCAGGACACCCCTGTGCTAGGTGCAGGAGGAGGCTGTGCCATAGAAACAGAGAATCACAAAGTTGTTTGGGTTGGAAAAGACCTTTAGGATCACCAAGTCCAACCACTAACCTGCCACTACTGCCATATTCACCACTAAACCATAGTATCATAGAATCGTAGAAGCATTAAGGTTAGAAAAGACCTCTGAGATCCAACCATTAACCCAGCACTGCCAAGTCCACCACTAATCTGTGTCCCTAAGTACGACATTCACATGTTTTTTGAACACTTCTAAGGAGGGTGATTTCATCACTTCCCTGGGCAGCCTGTTCCAGTGCTTGACCACCCTTTAAGTGAAGAAATGTTTCCTAATATCCAATCTAAACCTCCCCTGACACAACTCGAGGCCATTTCCTATTGCCCTATCACTTGTCACATGGGAAAAAAGACCAGCACCCATCTGTCTATAACATTCTTTCAGATAGTCATAGAGAGCCATAAGGTCCCCCCTGAATCTCCTTTTCTTCAGGCAACAACCCCCATCTTGTCTTAGATCAGCTGGAAAATTACTTTCTTCCATAAGGTTCTTTTTACTTTACTGTTAGAGGAGGGCCTGCAGATGTGACCCAAAGCTTGGTTCAACTCTTTCAAAAGGAACAAAAAGCCAGATGTGGATGGCAAAGGTAGAATAGTCTTTGGCCAGAAATCTCAGCTAAGAAAGACCTGCAGAGGGCTCCATTTCACACTGCTCCCAAGCGGAAAGGACACTTCTTCTTTAGCTGAAAAAATAATGAACACCCTCAGAAAATCATATATTTTATTTTCCCTGGGTAACTCACAGACGTTTTATAATGGCAATAAAGTTTTAATTTAAAGCATCAATGATGCAATCTTTCAAAAGGTAATGGTTGGTTTAGTCTCTGGCAGCTCTTTGGTCCAAATCTCTTGGTCTTCACTTT
This sequence comes from Sclerurus mexicanus, assembly GCA_013396755.1. Taxonomy (NCBI): domain Eukaryota; kingdom Metazoa; phylum Chordata; class Aves; order Passeriformes; family Furnariidae; genus Sclerurus; species Sclerurus mexicanus. The sequence continues at coordinate 748,328 of VWZF01003764.1, read as the reverse complement.
TCATGGGCCATTAATGAAGAGATGAACTGCAGAAGAGAAACTTGATCCATTAAATCCATGCCATTAGTTCTTTTGTCCTCTTCACCAATTGCATCCAGATCCAGGTAGTGACTGGAATTTTCCACAAACATCTCTTGCTGTTCCATTTTTCTTTCCTCTTTGAATAGTTGTTCTTTTGGTCTAAGCATAACTTTTGCCTACAAGAACTTTTGCATGGAGAGGAAACTTGCTATTATATACTGGTATTTTATTGACTCATTTTATTTCTTAAAAATCCTATGTCTTTGCATAACTCTTGATCTGGAATGTATTGTTTTGTTGCCTAAAGAAACATTAATCATAAATTCAAGAAAGACAGGGGAACAGAAATAACAAAGATGAAACTGGAACAAGAAATGCATAAAACATTGGAAAGATGCGAATAAATTCACTAAACATGCCTGTTAAATCCTAAGAATATCAGTGATTTTATAGAAATAATGGCTTACATGCTAAAGCAAAATGTTTCTGATCATGACTATTGTATTCTGTTTTGATAGCCCAAGATATTCCACTGTCTGAAACATCTGAAACATTGAAGTAATTTTCCTTTCAAAGTAAAAATAAGTATCAGATACCTTAATAGAACTAAAAAGAAATGATTTTTCCTACCAAAAAAAAGAACAATTTTAAGTAATTTATTTTAAATAAAGATAATGAAAACAGATTTTCTTTTACTATAAAAAAATGCTAGGAACATTTTTAGCATAAGTAGGCATTAATTTTAAATCTCTTTACTTGACAAGTTCTTTTCTTTGAAACATGAACTCAGAAAATTCTCGACCATTTCAGTATGTGAGATCCTAAAAGGCAATAACTTTTGCTTGGTGCTAATGATTCTGTGATTGTCACTGTGTTATGTATAGTACTGTGTGTGTTTCTTATGCTGACTTACCACCTTAGCATTGAAAGTTATTTAAAAATATTAAGGAAAAGTAAAAACTGTGTTCCAAATACAATGGGGAAGACTAAAGTAGACAGACACAGTCAAGCCAAATATTCAAAAAACACCTAGTTTATTTTGGATGTTCAGTTTGAATTCTTCCAAGCTAAGCACAGAAATGACAGAGGATCTGAAAATAATGGGCCTCTGTTAATGGCCTAATCAGGGACACACTGAGGATAAAACCGCAATAAAATACATGGTTTCCTTCAGTGCAGTACCAATCCCCATGGAAGACTGCCTTCCACTTCCCATCACAATGTGGTGGGAGAGTCAGTCAAAACTGGCACTCATTCTTCTTCACCACCCTCATGATGGGTATTTTACCCATAGCAACAGCAGGAGGAACCAACAGCTGGTATAAGGTACTGCTCAGAATTTCTCCAATCCTGTTAAAACTGGCCAGTCAGGGAATCTCTATCTATCCACCTGGAGGTATGATTTGTGTTGAAGTATAACTCAAGTTGCATCCAGGAACATGATCCTGGTAAGGGTCCCCTTCCTTTCCTTCTGGGGCTGGAAGTCCTGTGCATAGAGCTGGGAGAAGCAGGACAGAACAGCTGAAAACTCGTGATGTCTGACCACACCAGCATCCCACTATGTGGCCAGAGTCACTAGGGACATGCGTAAGGCAGGGAAGGAAGAACAGTGTCCATTTTCTCTTCTGGTGTCTTTTGAGTATTTACACATAGGCAGAAGTTTTGGCATCAGGTCCTTAATTCTGTCAGGTTTGTCACTTTAATCTATAGGATCTAACACTTTTACCCAGCGTGGAGGAGTTCAAAAACTGTCCACCAGAAAAATTATGTTTCCAATATTAACAAAAAGAAAAAGAATTACTAAAGCAGCAAAAATGCAATACAAAAGATTTACCTACTCATTACCCATGTGTCACTTGTAGAGGATTTGGATGGATTTTAGCTACAGGGAGTCAACTATTCTGACTGTGTATACAGTAAGGACTGCACAAACAGGCGCATTCTCCATTCAGATAATACAATCAACATCTCATTGCCTTACATTACACAGCACCAGACGCACGTGTTGTCCCACTTTGCTTCACAGCCTACCTGCTTCCATGCTTTGTCCAACACGCTTCCTCTGCAGGAAAATGAGCCAAGGTCTTCTTCAGCGTATGGATGAGCTTCTTCTTAGGGGTTGCTAACATATCATCAGTTAAGTCAGGATGCTAATCCAAAAAACAATACATACTTTTAAAATCTAAAGGTAAAAGAAATCCAGCTTAAATCTTAAATTATGCTTCTTTCTCATCTATTAAGTGCTAAATTTCATGTAAAGAAGCTTCTAGTGTGCATCACTGTTTCTCTGTCTCTTCCATACAAAGATAAGAGTAACCCTATGTAATGCAGCACTGACCTGTAAAAAACACGAAAAGAACATGTTTAACAGAAAGGAGAGAAACATGAAATAAATGTATAATTATTTTGTTTGTCTCTCAGAATATGCAATCACACAAATAAACACACACACAGCTTTCCATGCTGTTTTACTAAAACAAATCTTCAGAGCCCCAGCAACAAACACCCAGTCACTTATTAGTAAGAATCCAAATAGATATTACAGAGCCTGACTGCTTGTGCTTTTGAGATGTAAGTATCAAAATTGCTTTTTGAAGAAGTAAAATGCAAAAGCAGTTAAAGTTCAGGATTCAATTTTTTCCTCTTCTTTTGACAAATGCATTTACATTTTAATTTTCAGTGTTTTCAATTTTCATCAGTGAAAGGCTGTATCCCTGGATGAAAGGCATAATAATAAAATGTTCTCCACTCCATAATTTTCTTGTAATTCACAGAAATGATCTGAGGGCATATAGCTCACGACAATATATATTATAGCGTTCAGTGCAGAGAACTCAATTGTTAGGGCTACAATTTCAAACATATGTATATTAATGAACTGGCTGTGGCTTCATTTTAAATTCCTAAAGACTTTTTTGCTGACATAGAATCATCACTGCTGTAATCTTACAAATCGGCAAAGATTGTCAGAACTGCACATGTTATTTCATTTACTCAATCAATATAAGTGTCAATGCCAATTACGCTGCAAAATCCCATATAATAGTATTATTTTTTTAAGTCCATATGGCACCATAGATTATGACAAGAACAGAACAATGCAACATGCCATGTTCTACATAATTCGGCATAGAACATACTATAAATCCTATTCTGCTTTTATTGCAATCAGTTCCCTTTCTATCCTCAAAATGATAAAGCAGATTTTACTAATGTAAAACAAAACAAAACAAAATGTCCAAACAAATACTGGAAACATTATTGGCCTTTATCTGTAGCATCGGATAGATTTTAGCTACACACCTTAAACACTCTGGCTATTGTAACTTGCCGAACAGACAACAGCATCTACAGTTAACAACTGCTCAATGCAGTATCCATTATGAAATGCAAGATTAGTGTGCAGAGCTATAAAAACATACAGACTGTATTCTGAAGAAAAAAAAAAACAACACCACAACTGGTACATCAATAATAACATTAGTTGAGAAACCAGAGGATAAAGCAAAATACATAGGAGGTCAACAAAAGTCTGGAAGATAAAGCTCAGAAGCGAGGCTGAAAAACAGCACAGGATGGGGAATGCATTCAGCACACTGCTGAAGAATAGAGACAGTCTGCAAGTAATAACTGGCTTCCTTGGGGGAGCCTGTGATTTCATCTCTGCATGGACAGCTGGCCACCACAGGGAAGTGTCCCTCTGCCCATGGTAAGGAAGCCCAGAGAGCCATCTGAAGGCTTTCTCTTTAAGGAAACTGTATTTTATTTTACTGCAGATGCTGAAACAGGGTGCTTTTTCTGCTTGCAGCAGATGCCTTGCCCTGCTCTCATTCATTTCTTTTTCCCCTTATTTCTCCCTGCCTAGGTTTATGGAAGCTCCCACCAGCGCTCCTTGCACCTAATTTATTTATGTCTTCTGATGAAGTTTCATTTTTCATGTTTGGTCAGCATTCTCTACACATGGCTGTCAGGTTTGTTATCATCTTTCAGTGCAGAGATGGAACCAAGATGGACCTACAGCCCTCTCTCCTTCAGCTCTGATGATGCTGAAGGCACTTTGCACAGGTGTCCTCTGCCAGCTCCACATCATCCCACCTGAGAGTCTCTTTTGGAATAGCAGGTGAACAACCCTGGGCTTAGCAAGCCATCAACTGGAAACTTGTTTTCTGGAAATGCATCTAGGGATAAACAGCAGGAAGATCTATTTAAGCCAAACATTAGAATTGGCATTAATGTCACAATTTTAAGGCAGGTACAAACCGCACCACACTGGAACCAAACACACACAATAAAAAGTTGGTCCAGGAGTTTAGCTTCTTTTAAAGAGAAATGTGAATAAAGATAATATTAGGTAACATAATACTTGTTTGCTTGAATCTAGAGTCCCCACAAATGATACCATTTCAAACATGAACGTCATATGAACAATAGAGTACTTTAAAAATAGGAAGTGTATTAACTTCTACCATAATTATTCCTCATTATATTGACATAATTATATGTATCATTCTAAACATAATACTTGTGTATTTAGTAACAAACTGATGCTGTCAATATATTTTTCTTGAGAAAGAGTCTCATGAACCAACTGAAATCTGAGTATTTTAGTGGAATTGAATACATATTGTACTTGTTCACTCACAAGATCATGTCCTTTACATTTTTGGAAACTTAGTCAAGATTGTTGTGTTCACTCATCCTAAATTTATTTGACCTTAATCCATGCTTGATGATGCACTGAGAAAGCCAAAAGGGACATAGCAGACATAATAAGAGATGTGCCTCACGGCAGGGAGCAGTTTATTCTAATGATTATTTATAAACCCCTTCAGTTCCCCAAGACGTGCTTTAGCAGTTGATTATAGTTTTCTTCAGCATTTTAGAAGCTGTTCCTAATAATATGGCAGATTTTTCTTGCTGTTAGAAATGTGGTTTTGATTAATTTGTATCACTTGTGATACCAGGAGGAGATACTTGCCCCCAGTCACAGCCAGTACAGCCAAAGAAAGGGAACTTCACTGCTAAACATCAACCCCTGGTACAAGCAAGCAATTGAGTGGCTTTCTAAGATAAAACTCCCTTTGATTTCTCCAGATAGTTTTTTTGGGGTTTTTTTTGCAAGTTAAGACCCCAGGGCTTGGCTGTGAGTTTGCAGTGCCAAGGAGCTGAACTGAGTTTTACTACTCCATTACTCATGTGTCTCTATTTTTCCCCAAACTCTTTATATATCTGCCACAGTTCCTCTGCACCTTGCAAGAGATGGATGAGCCAAGGAACACGTCTTTAGCAATACCTGTAGCACTTGCCAAGTGCCAAGTCATCTATTTTACGTAGGATATAAGCAGTAGCTCTGTGTGCTAGACTGCAAGCCAACTGTCCTGTAAATAAATCCTGGTCTTTCCAAGTTGACCCTCTGCGCACATTTAAACACTTCATCCTTCAGATGTCAAGACTATTCCAGGATGCACAGCAGCTAAAAGAAGGAGTCTGCAGCCACAGACAACCCTGCAGTAAGCTACTGGGGACAACAGCAGAGACGGCTTCCCAGAAAAGTTGTTTACCAAAGTTAAACAACTAAGAATTAGAATTTGACCACTTCAACCTGTGATCAGGAGGTAGCTGCTCTCTGCTCCTGCCCAGGTCTGACTCTGGGATTACAGAAGCTGACATTTCCTTCACCATCCTTTTTGGCAGCTAGCCACAATAGACAGGGAGTCCACAGCAGAGCAGAGCGAACAAGGAAAATAAACAGCATGATAAGCCAAGGCTTGCTGTTACCTGTTATATTGTATTCCCCTCTACAAATGTCTCACAGAGATGTTTGTTTCTTAGGAACCACTGAAATTATTTGCAAGCTGCTTGTGCCACAAAATGGCTGATTGTTCCTATTCATAGACCGGGCTAATTTACCCTTCTGCCAAAGCAATTTTCATGGAAAACAGAGGTTTAGACAACAACTGCAAAAAATATCTTCTTTGCAGAAGGATTCAACCAACAAGCAGTAGCCTCCCTAACTCCAGTGCAGAAGTGCAGCTTTTGTGCAGGAGTCTGAAAAAATCTGTAATGGGTGAGGAGAAGGAAATCACTGCATCCTTTCAGGATTACTTTTTGCTCTTTCAGCACCTGCTTCTCCAGGGGGCTGGATTCTGCAGGATGGCAGCAATTGGTGTGGATTCTGTGTCTGCTGCAGTGTCACTGCTGTTCTAACAAGGCAAAATAAACTGTGTTGTGCTGACAAGTGAACCCACACACGTGCTGTGACAACTACATGCACAAATACACTGAGCATTCAACTTGCAAAATCCTGGGGCATTTTATAGTATTGTTTCATTACTGGTCATGCAGTGTTGTGGGAATTAAGTCCCCTCCCTCTTCTGCAACACAGCCGCTACCTATATATCCCCCTTTCCCATTTAAGCACAGGCACAGAAGCTTTTCTCTCAGGTAAAGACAGTCTCCTCAACCCCCAGCCAGTGCAGAACATCTCAGAACATCTAAGCTCTGAATGCCTGCCCTCCCCGTGACCTTCTGCAGCTGCAGTACCATGCCCTGGCTTATCCCAGGTACAAAGTGGGAAAAAAAAATACTTAGAGTGTGCTTTAGTTTTCTTAGTCTGTAGCCTCTGGATTTGGTGGGCTTTTCTGCTTGCAGTTGAGCAGACTTCCACAGCAAATAGCATAGATTAAGTGCTGCACTCTGAGCAGGGATTTCTCATTTCATACATCATTTATAACTTTCTGCAGTGATTCCACAAAGTCAGTATCTCTCCATAACACAAAGATGAGAAGGATGGAAAATATAGCTGAAAAAGTGACAAACCTGCAAATTGCATTTATGTAGAATTCTGTTACCACAAAGCTTCTACAGCAATTTTATGGAAACCTAGCAAATTCAGTATAACTAAATTTGCAGTTTAGGAAAGTTATGCATTTATGGATTTCAGCACAGTGCCATATTACAGCTTAGCAGAGATGCTAAATATCTCTCACACAAAATGGAAATTAAATCTGCTATTCTATTTTGTCAGATCAGGTCTTTTCCTACGGTACATTGGGCATAGATTTCATTGCTCTTCCCTCACAGAAGTTGCAGAAGCAGTGAAAAATCACACAGACAAAACCCACTTTTGCAAATACTAATTACATCAGGTTACTCTATAAATGGCAAGTGATATATTTTTTTTTAATTTTTTATTTCTCTGGGTTATTCCATCCATCACTCATTACCAGAATGTGAATGCAGGCTACTGCAGAGGAACCCCACTACATTTTCGTGACATCCACATTCCAGTGAAGTAAGCAGCAAAAATCCCACGGTTTTTATTAGAGCTACAAACTGCTCCTTTGTACAGAGTGCTTGTTTTTTATAGTCAGAGCCAGTTGCCAAAATGCTGGTCCTGATCCCGCTTTCATAGCTGGATAATCAGGATTTACTACAACCTAAATCAGTGAAATCAGAATGGTGTAAATGAGAGAACTGGGGCCATCTGCTGTGAATTTCCAGATACCAAAAAGAAACTGATTTTCTTACCAGCTTTCAATTCCTAATGGGCAAAGATTTACAAAGAAAAGTCCTATTGTGCCTGTCACCCATATTTAACTGTGTCTTAAGTCAATAGAAAATAACATCAGTACGATACACACACTCAAATACACACACATATGAAAATACAAAATTGAATTCAGGTTGAAATGCTTTTCCTTTCAGTACAGCATATTGCCATCAGATAAAGAAAAAAAATACATATTCTCTGTCTAGCTCTTCCAAAGGAAATAATACCAAAGATTTAAGAACATGAATTGGCTTCCTTCCTGATAGGATTTAAAATGTTCTTTTCCAATGTAAGTGCAAAACTAAACATTAAGTTTGAAAATCAAGCACACTAGTCACGCATATTCAAAACTGATGTGAAAAAAAACTGGATCTGCTGAAGCCAGTGGCACAACTCCCATTGACTTCCATGGGGCCAAGATTCCATCCAGTTCCTAGGAGAACATTAAATTGGCCACATTATGCATCTCATTTAATGGCCTATGCTAGCAGGCATGATTTATTAAGATTCACATTCAACAAAGAAATCAATTGAGTTGTGGAAAGTATTTAAATTGATGTATCTGTTACAGTCACCCCTAAATTAAGGTAGCATTCAAAATCTTTTTTTTTTTGTACTGCCTGTCTTCCTGTTTTCCAGAGAAGACTTGCATTAAGGGAATTTTGAACATGATTTACCACAACAGAAAAACAAGGGTATAACCTACCATATGATTTTTATCAAAACCTCCCTTAAAAAACAAAGGAGAAAAAAAACCTTCAAATCAGAATACATTAAGGCACAAAATGTGCAGAGGCATGAGTAAATGATTTAGTTCTTATTTTTCTCAAACTAATTCCCTGCTTATTTTTAACCCAATTACAAGCCTGCTGGCTGCCAGTAAAATTTAGATCCAAATTTTTCTACTAACCAAGTGGAAGTGTTTGGATAGTTAAGTCAGAATTTCTAACGTCTTAATCAGATTGCATTCTGACTTTTTTAATAACAAAAGTAATTGGGTACTTTAAACTGTAATTCTTTAAAGTCCAAGACAAACATCATAATAAAATACCAATTTCTCTAGGGAAAATTCGAATATAAAAATGAAACCAAGAGGACTTTATTGAAATTACTTCCAAACCCTATAAAATTTAACAGATTAATCTACTCTTGATAAGTTTTGCTGCAACTCAGGTAGTTTTACAGGTGGATTGGAATTACATGTTCTGTTATGTGACCACCACACTTCTTAAAATGTTGTCAACATTTTGTCACTTCACTGTGGCGAGAACAAACAGACAATTTCATTTGCTTTCCTTTACTGCAAAGCTGGAAGCACTTTTCTTATTTTGCTTTGCCCAGTACCTTCATTTGGCCCAAGTCTCTCATAAGGGAGAGACTGCAGTCATGCCCGGCCGCTCAGCCCAGGCTGGTCGTGTTCTCTTGCAGACCTGCAAGAGCAGTGCATTGACTGGCAAACGATGGGCAGGCAATGCCAGTGCCCTTTGTGTTACAAGAAATAGGAGAACACAGGTGGAGCACAGCACCAAACCCTGCAGATTCCTGGTGTGGGCAGCCACCAACATGCAGGCCAGAGCCATGCTATGGGCCAGGGTGACACTTCTGGGTGCATTTAGGGGCTCGTGCAGGAGTGGATCAGCCCTGAGCGTCGATGCACAGCATGGGACTTGAGGCATCACAGCATCCAGGTGGGAGAGGAACTTCTCTCTGACCCCAAAAATGGCCATCAGGCAGACCCTGAGCATGTGGAAAGGATGCACAGAACAACCAAAATGAATGATATTAACTTTCAAGAGCAAACAATTGCCACCCCCAACCAGTCCCAAACAAAATATTTTCAGGCAAATCTGTACCGAAAGGGAATAATGTCCGACCACTGCAGGCAACTGTCAGAAACCCTAAATAATGAGATTTTGTTATAGGCAATTCTTAATGCAGAATAGCAGTAGCAGTGAATATGCTGGGACAATGCAGGGTATTTTATTCTCTTTCTGTGAAAGAAAATAAATGGGGAACTTCATATATTCACTGGCTCCAGAACCAAGGAAAAATAATCACAAGCACACAGCAAAACCCATTGCACAAGCAAGTTGTATAACTTCTTCTGAGCGCTTGATTAAATATTCTCCTAAAAGATGTGCTTTACTTTTGCCATAAACACATCAAGTGATGCTGAATTTACCACATTCCTTGATAAATTATTCCTTTTCTCCCTGATAAGAAACTGCATCTTCTTTCAGGATTCATTTTATCTAACTTCAGTTTGCAGCCATCTTGTGCCTTTCTCAGCAAGATTGGAAAATCCTCAGCAAGAGCCTTGCTGAAGAACCGTGTGGTGTCTTTGTTATGCGCTAAGCCCTTCCTTCAAGCCATCTCTCAACTTTCCCTTTGATAAGGAGGGATCATGTTTGCAGCCTCTCTTCCCAGCCCTTGTGGTGCTGGCCTTTATATCATATTCCTTTCTTGCCTTGCATATGCTCTCTTGCTCATGCTGCAAACTTCACAAACCAGGGGCCTCGCAAACACACCATCAGTATACTTTATCCAGTAAAACTCTCATGGAAACTCAGCTGTTAACCACTGAAATATGATCTTCTGCTGTGTCTTCCCTGCCCTCCAAAGTGGCATGAGAACAAGAAACTTTCACAGCAATTTCAGTACTGAGTATAGTACTGTTTTAAACTTCATTCTGTGAGCACTCTGTGCCCTGGAACTCCTCTTGAACTATCTTGGGAAATACAGACCATCACTGTAACTATTTAGATTCCCTCCTCCTTTTCTTTTCCCAACCATTGGGAAAGTATGGTGCAGAGATTTGTTGATGGGGCTGGACAGGTACTGCACTCCCTCGCTCATCCACCTCCTTCTACTCTACATGGCTTTACCTGGCCACAAATACTTAACTTCGTGCCTCACACTCTAATTTATTTTTAATCAGTGGGTTGTTGGTTTTTTACAGTGGAAACAGAATACAGTTTATTAGTTGGATCTAATGGGTTTTTCTCAATATTAGTAGAAGCCAATATTTTGCTGACTAAAAGAAATTTATAAACAGCCAAATTCTAAATGAAACAGATGGCTTATTAAAAATGAGCAGTCGCTTCTTTGGCATGCAAAAACAGTTTCAATTCTTTTTTGTATTATAATATTACTGTCTTTATGTATGCTACAAGTAAGAAGAGTGACAGTTATGATAGACCCACCATGTTAAGCAACAAATAAAAAAACAAATTCTGTGTTTTTGTTACAAATTGCAAAGATCCTGTTACCTTCACTTACGTGTATGTGTGCATTGTGTTTATGGGGCAAGTTTCTGGTAACCAGAGAACTATAGCAGTGACATCTCTGAGAAGCTGCTGGAAGCTTCCTCCATGTCTGACAGAGCCAATGTCAGCCAGCTCCAGGATGGACTGACCATTGGGCAAGTCCCTCAGCAATGGTGGTAGAGCCTCTGGGGATAACAGATTTAAGAAGGAAAGAAAATTGTGCAGAAGGAATTCCAGCCAGAGAAGAGAGGAGCAAGAATACATGAGAGAAGCAGCACTGCAAACACCAAAGTCAGTGAAGAAGGAGGGGGAGGAGATGCTCCAGGTGCCAGAGATGAGATTCCCCTGCAGCCCATGGTGAAGACCATGGTGATGCAGGCTGTCTGCCTGCAGCCCACGGACATCTGTGGAGGTGCAGAGATCCACCTGCAGTCTGTGGAGGAGACACACACTGGAGCAGGTGGATGCCTGCAAGGAGAATATGACCCTGTGGGAGGTCGGTGCTGGAGCAGGCTCCTGGCAGGGACCTGCAGCCCATGGAGAGAGGAGCCCACGCTGGAGCAGGTTATCCTGGTAGGACTTGTGGCCCTGTGGAGAACTTCCCCTGGAGCAGCCTGTTTGAAGGACTGCACCCACACTGGAGCAGTTAGTGAAGTACAGCCTGTGGGAAGGACTCACGTTGGAGCAGTTCATGAAGGACTGTCTCCTGTGGAAGGGAGACTGGATCAGGGAAAGGACTCCTCTCCCTGAGCAGCAGAGACAAACTGTGATGAACTGACCATTACCCAGTGCACCTCTAGGTGGAAGAGGTAGAGGAAAGGAGGGAGGAGATGGGGCAAGGTGATTTCAGGATTTGTTTTATTTCTCATTATCCTACTCTAATTTTGATTAGTAATAAATGCAATTACTTTCCCCAAGTTGAGTCTGTTTTGCCCTGTGATGGTAATTGGTCAATGATCTATCCCTGCCCTTATGTCAGCTTACAAACCTTTCATTTTATTTCCTTTCCCCTGTCCACTTGAAGAGGGCAGTGACAGAGCAGGTTTGGTGAGAACCCGGCATTCAGCCATAGTCAAGTGACCACAAGGCAACAGAACTAAAAATATCAAGCTAGTACTGAATTAATGAACAACTGGTTTCATTTATTGTTAAACATTCACAAAACTTATTCAGACCTGCCAGACAGAAAAATCACCGTACTGGACTTCTGAAGTGACTGTCGATGCCATGGTGCCCCTTCTTCAACAAACTCAGGGTTAGATTGCTCACCCAATTTGTGGGTAATCTATGTTAGCTCTTTTTTTCTTCTTTGAAAGTGAATAAAAATCTCTTAGCAAACCACAAAACTCAATAATTCAGATAGCCCAAACATGTAGCCTAAACAAACAATCACATATGAGACAGCCCTAACTTCGTAATTGCAAAAATGGATAAAGACACATAAGAAAATGTGCTGCACTGGACACAAATGTGGGAGACTTTCTTGCACTTTTCATCAAAACTCTATAAGGAAAGCTTCACATGAGCTTCATACATATATGTATGTGGACATATGTTATCTCATTAGAAAACTGGAAACGTCATACAAGTGTGAGTCAAACTCTCACATGTCCAATATTTCCTAAGAGATGAAAACAAATTTTAAAAAGACAAGTTTGCCTATTCCTCATCCAAAGACTGGCTGTTGGTGTAAACCAAACTGCTCAGCTAAATCCTGAAACTTGTGAGATTTCCTTTTCTTCATCAGTGTGCTGTATGAAACAAGCAGCTTTGAATATATTTGTTTGAAACTGAAGATTATTACTCCCTGAGAATACTAATAAACCTAATGAATATTAACACATTTATATCTAGATGAAAGCTATGATAATTCATCATCTGAAATCACTATTTGGATTTTCTTCACAGATACAGAGTAGGAAAGCATTGCCCTTTAGCATTATTTTCAGCAGAAAAGGAGGGTCATTGCAAAAACTGTGTACACACTAGCAAGCTAGCATATTTTTATGGCCAAGGATTAGCATGTTTGTTGACTATGTAGTTGCACAGCTTCCATAAACTTTAATCAAGAACTCACCATGGCAGAGGAAAAAGTTATCACCTTAGTCACAAATTCATATTTGTAACAGTCAGCTTCCCAGTCTTCCCAAGTTAGCCTACACTGTACTCTTCTAGAACAAAGTTGCTGACACTGTCATGAGATATTGGTATATTCAAGTTAAATCTGAGGGTTTCAAAAGATTTTCAAAGAAAGAAACCTCGTGACTTTCTACAGCTGGGTCTCTGTCTTGAAGCTATGAATAATGAATTTCCAGTAATTTCATTTAGAGAGAAGCAAAGGAAAAGGTCACTTCAAACATGGGAAATTAAGCAATGTGATTCTATCAGAAATCATGTTGAAAGGATTCATTTCTTAAAAAAAAAAAAAAAATAGAAGAGCAGCTAAATATATTAATCTTATTCTACAGATGTTTGATAGAAAAGAACACATGAAAGAAGACCCCAGCCTGTACCAGATTCACTGCCACATGCAGGCTGTGATTCAATTGGACAAAGAAAGCACACATATGTAAGCTGTATTCTTCTTCAGTTTTGCCTTCTTCCATAGGAAAGGAAAGAAACACTGTCCTATGTGGAAACACTGCAGTGCTTCAGTGCCACACTGAAGGAAACAGCATGGGCTCTCACTGCTGCAGTATTTGGTCCAGAATAGCTGAAGACACCATGGCATTATCTTGCTACCTTTGCCAAGCATTAGGAGAACAGTACAGGGAAACAGAGTACCAGAAGTCCTGACACATCACAAGTACAGTGATTTGGTTTTTGAAATGCCTTTACCCAGAAGACAGCAACTGAGGGCATTTCTAATATCCATGTGTTATCAGATCATCCTCTGTAACCAAGTGTAGTTTTAGACACTGATGTGTGTGTCTGCACATCCTTTAGTAGCTGGCTTCTTCTGTGATAAAACATGCTATTTTCTATCTTGTAGCTATTCTCCACTCTAAAAGGCTGTCATTCATGCACTGGCCATACTGGGTAATATTTATCCTGAGTTACAGTGATTCATATTTTTAAGTCTTAAAATATTAGCAATGTGGCAAGAACCTAATTGCTGTACTTGGTCTAAAACCAGAAATAACATCCAATCTGAGCTAAATTAAAAGCCAGACAGTGACAAAACCAAGAGAATTTGTGTGTGTGACAGTGCACTTGATTTATTGCTTCAGATTGCAAGCAGTGAAAGGCAATGTCAGTACTCATTTTCAGGTGACAGAAAGATATAAAGAGGTTATTATAAGGACTCCAACAAGTTTCTACAGGTCTGATATGTGAGAAGATAGCAATGCCAGGTGCTACATAGAGATGGAGCAGAAACACAAGAGACTAACTGGCCTTGGAGGAGCTTCCCAGAAAGCAGCTGAGGGCTTCAGACCTCAAGAAATGTATACATCCAAAACACAGATTTTTAAAGCTTTTGTCTAGTCCTGAGGCGTTTCAGCTGCTAACAAATAGTAAAGTCCCTAAGGCATGCAATATTTTCCTTCTATGTGAAAAACTATGATCAGAAAAGAAGAGCTCAGCAGTGAGCTCATGCCTAATTCCCAGCAGGACTGGCACACAAAGGTCCCTCATCTGTCTCTTTGGTTCAGTCCCACAAGGCCACACATCCTGGCAATATGTATCCCAAACATAGCAAACAGGGTAACGTTTGGATTATTCACGGGGGCTGTCAGAGGAAATGTGCTCAAATCCCCATTGGTTACACAGCCCATTTCTCAGAGCAGGACCATCCAGCCCCAGGATACCCAGAGATGAGTCACTGGCAATAAAAATCCATGTCAAAATTCCAGCAGAATCACATATTTCACACTTGTCTCTTTCATGCTTTCAGTGGGCCTCTGAACAAGCACAGTTAGTTAGTCAGGATGGGTTTCACCTTCTCTAATTTCAGGTGCCTGAAAGTTAAGTGCCTATTCAAAGGGATTTTGTTAACACATGGAAAGACACTTGCCAGGGGCAATTTATCCCATGCTTCTTGGACACTCACCTTGGGTGAGACAGGTCACTGTCTGAAGGAGTCTCTTTCTCAGCAATTGGGGATATGTCTGTATGGCAGAGCAGTGCAATCCATGGTGTATCCTGTAGTCCAGGCCACTCGTCAACCCAGAGAAATACTGTCTCCTTGGGCTCCTCCCTGCACATGTGCTGAGATTTTCCTGAAGAAACAGGCAGAGATGCAGAGGGACAGAAAAAAGTCTGGGTTTACCCTAAGATGCAGTTGGATTGCAGCTGGAATAGACACCTGAGGATGAGCAACATGTACTACATACCATAATATCAACACAGCCTGTATTCATAGCTTAGGTGAGGACCCTTCTAGACAGACAATTAGGGGACATAAATCCAGAATTTAATTATACATACCTTAATGATATTTTTAATGGCCCTTATGAAATAAATAACCCCAAAATTAATCTTGAACACACTCTCTATCACTATTTTTCAGACTGAACTCATGCTAATGTCAAATACATTTTAATGCTGATTATATTTTTTTAATTTAATATATTCCCATAGATTGTGTACAAATATAGGGCTGGATTTGAAATAACTGTGTTGCAATGAAATGTTCACTGAAATTTCACTTAAAGGGAGCTTTAAATAAATAAGAGGAAAGCTGGTCATATTTGGTAGACCTAATCTCCTTTTTCTCAACTAGAATTGGCCAAATCAGAGATAAAAAGAAGCTTCTTTCCCATTCTGTTTTAATCTCTTCTAAAAATAAGGCCTTAACTGATGTTACTTTTCAGAACTATGACATGAAAGTCTGTCAGAACTAGATGTAAACACATGATGCCTTCAGATAAACACCATTATAATTACAGTGCTGAGATACCTTTAGTAGCACTTTGTTTGCCACGATTAATTGTTACACTATACTACCGTAATGTTTTGGGGAACCTGCACAAACGGAATGGTATTTTGCATATTATACTCTTTACTAAGCATCTAGGAGGACTAGATGAAGACTATTCTTTTAGCCAAGTGCACTTATTCTCAGGTTGTCACAGGTTTCTTTTGAATAGTGTCAAGTTTCTGCAGGATTTATGAGTTTAGGCATGAAGCTTCCTGCATAACAGAGAGATGAGGGAGGAGATGTGCACAACCAAAAAGCATTATTTTCACTTAGAAACACTTGCTAAAGAAAATGCTACAAAACATACTGGAATAACTACACTGTTGCAAAACAGAACTTAACTAATGTGCTTTGTTTTATAAGCATATAAAATAAAATTAATGAATGTCTGACATACAACAAACCTTGAAATAAAGGCTGAAAAACAACTATTCTGAGCAAATAACAAAACATTCTCCTGAAACTTTCTGTAAACCCAATTTATCTTCGTAAGGCAATTTAAGACCTTCATGGCCCCTTAGAGAGCTGAAGTACTTGTGCAGCTCCCTCATCTAGCCTATTTCATAAGTACAGTGCTGTCACTGACCTCTTGATTTCAGATAACTTCCATGTCTGTACCACCAAAAACACTGGTTTTGGCAGTCTTTTACCTAACAGAACCTACAGGAGCTTCATCCCAGGGTAGCCAAGAGAATGAGCAAACTTGAAGGTTTGTTTTGCAGTTACTTCTAAAGTCTGCCTTTTGAGGAAAATTGAGCAGCAGTGGGAGACTCTGTCCCTTATTTCTGCCCTTTCCTTGAGTATTTGGGGCCTGGTGACACCTTTAGGCTGTATGGTCTCCTCCAGAGATGCCTGGCCATTAATAGGAAAAAGAATAGTTTTCACAAAGTGCCTAGCAAATTCAGTCAGTAATGGTAGTTTTAGCTTTGTGGAAATTCTGGACAAATGCAAATTTCTGCTGCATTGATTGACTCTACAGTGTCTGCATAGATAGCTCGACATTTTTCAGCTTTGTTGCTAATATCCACTGTCTTTGCTGCACTGAGCGTTCTGCATGCATACCTGGATCCCATGTTAGTGTGCTCAATAGATCAACAGGTATAAACCCACTCTTGTTAGCCATAATCATTGTGTGCATGCTACATGGCATATACAGTTACAGCCTTGCCCAGGAGAGAGAGAAGCCCAGCTTCTATGGAGCTGAGCCCCTTAGAAAATACTAACTGTGAAACAAGGAGATAGCAAGGCAGATAGTTATGAAAAGAAAATAAACAAAATAGGTGCATCCACTGCCATTACAGCTTTTAGATAACATTTTCTCTTCTGGGGATGGAACCAGAACTGAGCCCTGTGGGCCAGCATCTGGACTGGCCCCACTATCAGTTCATCTCTTCAGACATTTGTCTGGCAGATGCTGTATGAAAAAAATATAGTTTTGTACCATCTATCTACACCACGTGCTGCTGTGGCTTCACTGGAGCAGTTCTGATTTACTGTGTCTGGTCAATGAACAGTACACTGAGCTGGGCAAGTCTTTGCAGCCAGGCAAGAAGCAGGTCAGACAGGAACCTGGTGAGGCAGATCATTCTCAACAATAGTCCCTAATGCAGAATGAAGTGGCAGAAACAGTACATTAAGGATATTATCATCATTATCTCTTGCTACCTCTAATAGGTTTTTATATCATTTTGCTCATTTTTATAGCTTGCTGGCTCAGAACCGACATTCTTCATAATTCACTGGAAGAAATGCTTGATTTCAGCTCCTCTTGCAACCATCCAAAGAATGGATGAAATAGGAATGTGACTGTTGGGGTAGATCAACCTTTTCTTGCATAATTCAAACTAAGACATTTTTAAAGCATGGTATTGTTTATACACAACGGGATAAAGGAAGCTTCCTTTTACATTTCTTTTGGGCTAGACTTTTCCTTTTGTTTCTTTCTGTTGACAAAAAAAAACCTACAGAAAGAAGAAAACTAGGCAAAGGACGGTCCTCATGAAGCTGCAAGTAAGGATTTAGCAGGGAAAAAATCTCAGAAGACTATGTAAAATGGTTACACAAACCCATGAACCAATATCTTCAGGATTTTCCCAGAAGATAACTGATAGTCTGCCTCTTTCAAACTGCCTTAGGACATGGAACAGAATGATACCTCGCTATGGTAACATCATAAATTTTTCCAGCATTTTTTATCATCTCAAAGTGAAAGCTCTTCTGTGAGAAGGCTAACAACAGGTTAGCCATCTGTGTTATGATGGAAACCTGACTGGAAATACAAAATAATTTAAAATCACCCCTATCCTGGGGGTGTGCCAAGAGTCTGCCTGGAAGTAGCTCTGGGGAACAGGTAATGTGTGCTAATTTCTACCTCCTCCTGCAACAGTTTATTGTTCTTCCCATGTACTTACTGGCACAAGCAGTGACCTGGGTTTCTGTGTGATCTACAGGGATGCACACTCCAAGGAAGGAGCACAGGGAAAGCAGGGAGGCTCCAACTTAGAGACAGAGGGAACGGGCACCAAGGGGGTATTGTAGAGCTTGGGTGAGGGAAAGCAGAAACACTGGGACTACAGAGTGGGAGCCAGACTGGGAAGAACACAACAGCAGGGAGACGTGTTGGGGAGACTTTGGAGAGGAAAGCCAAGTCTGGAAACACAGCAAACATGGGAGCTCAGTGGGAAAACAGTATTCTGCATGAAGTGTCTGAGGGGTAGGAGATCTGAGATGAAAGAGAAGAAATCTGCTACAGCTACAGAACAAAGCAGGGATAGTGCTACCAGCAACACACTGCCATGCTAAAAGGCATCTGCAGCATGGGGATTAGCCACTTGCAAAATAAAACAAAATTTCAGTACCAAGTGTCATTACTGAAATAGACAGTTCCAAGTGTCATATCCACTGAGGTCTTTATTAACCTGTCAACACTTATGCCTTGTAGACCCCAGTCATACTGGTATTTCTGAGCCTTCTGCTGGACCTGTCCTTATTACATTCAATATGAATTTTTCAAAATGATTGCTTGGTCTGTTGTGGGAAAACTAACAAGAACTCACCAGGGAATTGAGGTGAGTTTTCTGCCTCACTTCCTCTGTATTCTTTTCTAGAGCATGCATTATACTCTTTACATATTTTCTTATTTTTAAGTACAGAAAATTCCTTACAGTCTCTCTTCCTTAGGGATTTCTCTTACCCTGTTGATTACCAACAGTGTTCTTTGCTAAGTCCCTCTAGTCTTGCTTCCAGCTGGGTTGAGCCAGTATTGCTCCAGCTGTTCTAGACAAGGTCCAAAGTGTCCTGGGTGATATGACAGATAGTAGTCACACATCCCCTGAAATACCAGATACACATATATGTGTATGTGTTCAGTGCTCAGTTCTGGTAGGAGTTTATACA
Source organism: Sclerurus mexicanus (assembly GCA_013396755.1). Lineage (NCBI taxonomy): Eukaryota > Metazoa > Chordata > Aves > Passeriformes > Furnariidae > Sclerurus > Sclerurus mexicanus. The sequence goes on along the minus strand of VWZF01003764.1, from coordinate 729,172 downwards.
TCGTCTCTACATTTAATTATGCCACTTAGACAAGAACAAAGACTTGCTCTTGAGGAGGAAGATACCAGGTTTGGGATTATCCTCATCTCCTGTGGGTGTTTGGTCTAATCTTAGACAGTCAAGAAACCTCTATTCCCAACACACAAACATAACCCTTATCTGTAGGAAGTTCTGTTATGCTGGAAACATAGAAACCTTATGCACAGTCTTTATCAGAAAGCTTTTGCTAACAATATATGTAAACTGAACCCCAGCCATCGGAGGTCTGAAGCATGACTTCCAAAGTATTGAATTTTCTCTGGAGTTCCACAGGTTAATTTGAGGAAAAGATATGAGTTGTGTGGGTTCGTGTTGCTGTTTTCTACAACTTGCTGGAACGGTCAGGATGCCAATCCTTTCCATGCAAGTTTAGTGCATTGCCACTGCCTGCAGGAAAACACAGTCAGGAGGAATGGGTTGATGTTTCTGAGGTGGAGCTAGCATCCTCAGGAGAGCTGGAAATGGGACAAAACATTCTATAGCACTATACTGCTGTTCAAGAACTTGTTTGAAATCCATGTATTTGACTGCCACTCAGGTGCCTATTGTCCAGCCTCTTGTCTAGTGGTTGCAAATATTAAAAAAAAAAAAAGTATTTATCCTTCAGGGACTCTCTGAGTTAAAGACTGTTGTGAAGAACACTGACAGGTTCCAGATCTAGTCCACAGAACTCATGCTGTTAAATTCTGTACACAATACATGCTCACACTCTGCTACTTAAGGAGAACTGAAACATATACAGTTTTTTTATCCTTCTTTGGCATATAATGCTTCCTATATATTTCTCAGTGATAACATCCTGCTACACAGTGCTGCATTTATTCTGGGGTTCCTGTATGCAAATGAAACAAGCAGCAGCAAGGAAGCACAGATATATCAGCCAAATACTGGTTTCTTCTCTGAGTTCTAGAAAAACTTGTATTTTATGAACAAGTATTGATGTGATTATTACTGTGAGAACTTCTATTTCATTTGAGAGCTGTAAGTTCCTGTAAGAACGTATTTAAGATCTGTAGGCGACTGCTTTTTTTTTTCTGCAAGTTTTGCAAAAACAGACAGTGAACTTTAAGTTCTCCCCACTCAAGTGGATGTTAAAGGTTTGATTTCTTCTGTTGAAACTGTTATTGACAATACATTAAGGACAGTGACCCTTGGTAGTTCGTGGTATATTATTAAAATTATAGAAACACATTTTTTAACTTGTGGCTTCTCACACCACTGGCGTTGTCTTCTAGAACTGGAACTAACTTCTGATGAAAGGGATATACTTATGTGGTTGCTAGCCAAGAGCTCACACCTGTACAAAACAATGGACCTGTGCACATAGATTTCTTCCAGATGCCAGTAACCATGTGTATTTTTCTTGGAGTTACTGATATATTTTCATAAATGAGAGTACATACGAATCCTGTCTGTAAATCAATCAGCTGCAATTTTCAGCCTCAATACTGGCACAATATGACAGATACAATATGTTGCCAATCCAATTTCTTCATCACGGTTGACTGTCTTGGACAATTCTGTGAGTAGTAAGAAAACAAGGCATTTCTATTTCATAGTAATGCCATGGTTCTTTAATGACAGTGAAGATTGTTGCTGAGAATCCTCTTTATTGCACTGACTTCAAACAGCTCCTTCTTAGGATATGTTATTCAAGTTATAATTATCTAATCATGCATTCATTCAACATGAACTTTGTCTTCACATGAAAAGATACAATATTATACAGTTTAGAATAAAACATGGAACTGCAACCATGTATTTCAGTTTTACTTGCAATGCCAGAATACACGCAGTCATGCTAGCTTTTCAGAGGAAACGCAAATTAAAAATGTGCATTATGAAATGCATTTCGTGTGAACAAATGTCAAAATGGCACACAGTTTCTCTCCTTGACTAAGCTAACGAATTCATTTAACATATTAAAATGAAACTACATAAATTAGAACAGAGAAAATATTGGCAGAGTACCAAATTCAGAGTATTATTACCTGCTATCCTACAGAGAGTGCGTAAAAATGAAGGATTCTATTTTCTTGGTTTTCTATGCAACCCACCATTCCTCCTGCTCACTTTTAGAAATCACTTTGAGTTTGAGAGAGATATACTGGGGTGGCAGATATAGTTCACACATGCCTATGGGTGAGCTAGTAGTGCAGACTTGTTAAATCTTAGGAGCAACACTGCGCATTACAACCTCTGCATCACACAGCCCAGTGCCGTGACTGCAGGGATGCTGCAGGGTGAGAGTGAACCAAAGATACAGCCCTATTTACAAGCCCTTCACAGTACTTCACTAATAAAAATTACAGTCAGATAGAAAATAAAAAGAAAATACAGGTTACCCTATGCCACATTAACATTTCCTACAGCTATAGGTTTTTTCAAGGGTAAGCAAAATCTGAAATCTGCCATGCTTTTAAAAGACAAGAGAGAGCTAAGGCATACAGCACATACAGCAGGTAGCTAATTTCAGACTCTTACCCTACATGTATTTGGGAAAGATGAAAATAAGTATTCACAGCAGAATCCCCATTTTGGAAGCTTTTTTCACCAAAAGGAAGTATATCATAACACTATCTCATGGTCATTAAAGGCACATATGACATGTGAAGAAGCTAAAGAAAATAGTTTGATTAACAGGAAAGCACACTGAGTTTAGCTGTTGCCTTCCTGACCCTGAATCCTGTTCAATCTATTAGATAAGGGCATAAGTAGTTAAAAAATACCACCTACTGAAGGCTCAGGTGCTCAGCTTGCTCAGGGGTGATATAGGACAAGCTACTTAGCCAACAGCCATTTGTGCCTTCCTCCTGATCTGCTTACTGAAATGTTTTTCCCCACTCATAAAGGCAGTTAGGCATGATTTTCCATACACCTGCTTTGGGGACTTGCAAAGCTCTGTAACCAGTTCAGCTACACAGGGGGAAGGCTATGGGAAACTTGGGTTTCATTGTTTAAATTTTTGAAGCATTCACTGAAGTTAGGTGGGATCAGATCTCCTCCTAAGAGAGAGCAAAACCAAACAATGGCTTCTTAAAAATACAAGTCTTAGGAAGAATAGACTTTGTCCTTACAAAGAGGAAATGATAGAGACAGAAACTGCTTTCTGCTGGAAAAAAATGCACTGCATATGCAAAACTGGAAGATGCCTAGGGGAAAAGACAAAGTTGATATTAGTGTGAGTGGCATCTTGGGGAAAACCCCAGCTGACAGAAGGAGCCTGCATAGAGGAAAGAGTGCTGGGAACTACTAGACGACTGACTGGCACATATGTGGTTTCTGGTGATTAAAATAAGCCATTTAAAAACAGGCCTGCTTGAAAAGCAAAAAAGTAAATTACATTATACTGGATGGAACAGCTACCAGATGGTCCAGTTACCAGCAGCTACTAGATTTTGTTTTTGTTTTTTTTTTAAATACCCACATGCACTCACATGGGCAAACGCTCATGGGCCAAACTGGACTGTAAAAGCCATCTGGCACTGCCTGTGTAAGTTTACTACACTGTGAAACCTCATTCTCTCTGACATTATTTGTGGTTAGAAGACTAATTCTAGTTTCAGCCAGGCAACTGGGCTGCAATCTGGAGCACAAGAATCAGAGGGCAACAGAAACAAAGAGGGAGCCATAGGATGAATTCTCAGCTGTGAAGAGGCAACTTCAAAATGGAAAATGAACTTAATTTTCTCAGTTCCTAACACAAGTAAAGGATGATAAAAAGAAAATTCTCTCCATTCTTTGCTATAAATCAAATACTGTAAAAGCCACACACACACACCCCTTTACACATGGCAGAGCTCCACAATCCTTTTCCAACTAGGATTTATGTTTTTTACAGTCACCTACTGCTTTATTCTGTCTTCTCCAACTCCTGTCCATCAGGACAACACAGTATTTGATGAGTTTGTATTCCCCATTCACTCATTGAACTTCCAGTTCAATTCCCCTTCCCTGTTCTGGCACATTAAGGAGGCTATGACCATCTCCAGGAGTATCCTAAAAATGAAAGAGAAGTACCTGTCACCATGCACAAATGACATTTGATATGTCACCACAAAGCATTTACAAAATACACTTACAGCACTCATCATATTAACTTATCCTGTAAATCTTTTTCTTAACTTTAAAGGAAGACATTTAGCAAGGGTATTCCTAAAGAATCTCATTGTGGTTGTAACTAGGAATTATAGCAATAGAAAAAAGTTGAACACCTACATATTATTGCACTAGAGACAACGTCCTTGCCCTGAGGTCTAATCTAGCGAATGACTCAATACAGTCAGAATTCAGCTTAGTTTCATTAAATATTCTCCTTGGCTGTAATTGTTTTTTATTGTAAAGAATGAAAAAGAAACAAATGCAAACAAGTTTCAGATCTATAAACATTCATCAACAACCACTATAGGGCTAGTTTTCTAAAAAGCTACATTAAAAGCTATATTTGCATCATGTATGCTGTAGATACCTGTTCCCTCTCAGGTGAGACCTGTATCTCAAGACATAATAACACTGCTTCAACACTGTTGCTGGACCAAAGTTCAGAGCACAAACTGAGATTTAACATGGTACAAACCCAGCCTAATGTAAATACTTGGCCAGTGTTTCCCTTCCAGTCCCCAAAATTCACTGTCAAAACTTTAAATTGTGTGAACATGAACTAGCTCTGATCTACACAGTGTCTCAGCAAAGCTTAAAGCACTTCAACCAATGGCCAAGATACTAACATTGCCATATATCCCACTTGTGAGGGCAGAGAGGCTCAGGTTTATTGAATTTATCTATATAGACTTGCCCTTGCTGTACTGCCTCAAGAAAATTCAAGTCACTTAAATTGTGGCTGAGTGCATTTACACAGGGAATGGATATGGTCCAGTTTGTTTTCAATATTCTGAGATAGCAATTTAGAACTCTGAATTAGGAGGTTATAAAATTTATGAGTCTTCAATAATAACAAAAAGAAACTCTTGTGAAGGAAACAGTGGAAGCTTCAAGCTACAACCTTTAAGGCTACTAAATCTTTGCAACCAATTCAACCTAAAATGTTCCTAGGAGAGCAGCAAGTCAGGGAAAATGTTATAAAAGGCCAATTATCCCTATATAACTTATTCTAAAATTAATTCAAGTAACAGATAATGCTCTGGTCACAAAAGATGACTCCTCCAATGCTTCTTAGCCATTTTCCCAGAAATATCCTGGAAAAGTAAAGCAAGTAACCAATGTGAAAGCTAGGAGAACTCACTGGGATTTCCATAATCCCCTTTCCTTTTTGTCCCATCTTAAAAGCATCATCTTCATGCTTGAAAACCTCTGTTGAGGAGGCTGATCCACAGAGCTTCAGCCCAATTCTCCCGAAAGGTCAGGGTGGGCTCAATCCCACCTCTGATAATTGGTTATATCTTTTAGAATTGAGATATCAGCTATATATTTTAGACTAACTTTTAAAAGTAGAAATATCAATATTTTGATTATAGTAATTTGATTGATTATAATCAGGCTGTAGGCATTTCATTTTACAGCAGTGGAAACACTAAGCTTCTATTACGATAATTCTGTGAAATTTACAAAGAAAGATCCATTCCCCAAGGACCTGTGTATCTTTCCACTGAGTGTTAGAGCAGACCTCTGAATTCTACAGAACAACCCAAAACCCACAAAGTCTTCACATGTACTTATGGTTCCTTTAGTGGTATTTCACTGATACAGGATAGCTCTTCAAAACTTCTTGTTATAATACTAGAGGATGACATGTATTTCTTTGCTTGAATTCCCAAGAAGTTGTATACAAAAATGTTCATGAGTCAGACAGAAATTTCTCAGCCCTTTCCCAATCCCATTGCAAACAAAAAAATGGTCTGACTTCTTCAGATTGTAAGAAACTCTCTGCTTAAAAACAGTGGCATAAAAAATATACACTTTGCAGCAGACTTGGTGTATTTTAATGATTCATTTGGACTCATTTGCTGATCCCACAAACTAGCAGATGTTCCTTTGGGTTTTCAAGTTTTTGACAAAACTAATCATTGTGGTTCATTGTTAGATACATGTAACTGGTAAGCCCTACAAAAAGGTGAAATCTGGGCACCTTTTCCCAAGGAAGACACAATCAGATGTGCTGTAGCACTGAATAGTCTGTTCCCATGGTCCTGGAATCCCTGGTTACTTAATATGTGACCTGCTATTTATTAGCAAGTTCTCCCACTAAAAGAAATTATATACATCCACAGTAATCCCCACTCTTCTGCAGGCACGTGCCTTGTCCCTTCTGCTTGCAGTTACATTGCAGTTGCATTTTCTGGAGGGGAAAGAAAGAGTTAAAAGAAAAACAGTCTAATCTTCACTCATACATTTGTGAACTTCCCCAAAATAGCTGCAGAATTTGAGCATAGTATGTCATTTTCCTCCCTGACAGGTTAATCCGTTTATTATTCATCCATTTAATGAAAATACTGTGTCTCCATGCTAAGAACAAAACAAAACCTCCAACAACACTGGTCCTCTTTAAATCATATTCATAATCTTACACAATTTGATTTGTCTTTGGATTCAGCTTCTTTTTTAATGCCAAGTTAGAAGCAGAAAACCTATTTCTTCAGATTTCACATTGCTGCTTCTAGCCACATTTATGGAATGTTTTCTGCAAAATTATCAGCATTTCATTACCTGCTTCTGCAACAGCCATGTATCTACTGTGAAAAGGTCACCCAAAAGTTAATGAACCTCATGCTTAGCCAAGCTGCTCTTCTCCTGTGGGACAGAAATTTTCATGAAACTCTCTGCAAAGCTCATCTTGCAAAGTTTCCTGAATATTCTCCAAAAAAAGAATAGTAAGTCATGGAACAATTCTGTCCCCTTTTTCACAGGCAACTGGCTCCATTAAACTTTCTGCAAAAAACATGGGGCTTGAGGTCTCAGTGGCATGATTTCTAAAGGGAAGCTAGAGCAGTGTTTTGAACCAGTCACAGAACTATTACGACCACGTAGCTATACAGAGCAATCATACTCCTTTCCAGGATTCAATTCTTCTGAAGGATTCCCTGTCTAGCCTAGAAGCACCTCTTTTGATGCACAACATGTGGTTTTTTCACAGATCAATCATATTTGAAAACTGGATTTGTAATCCATTCAGGTAATATGCCTAGATCTTTATCTCCCTCAAGTATTTCCTCACAATAACTGCTTTGGGTACAGAAGAATTAAATAATATTTCATTTTGAACTAATTAATGTCATCTCTCTCCTTTTACTCCAGTTCTCATTTCCATATTATATCTCAGCCTTTTTCTGTATGAACAGTGTGGCCCAGATCCTGCCAACCAGCATGCTCCTCTATGTTTCAAATAAAGTACTAATGAAGGTATAAAATAGGAAAAAGCTACATGAACCATATTTGATTCTTTCTCTGATACTTCCTTTGCCAGCACTGATGACTGTTGCCATGTTCTCTACCTTCCAGTTCCCTCTGCTAGCCTCTAGTCCAGCAGTGTTCACTTTGGGACCATACTAAAAGTTTGATCTTACCAAGGAGTGACATGAGAAAATTCCAGCAGAATCCATTCTTTGTGAGTCTGTTTCATTATATCCCATTTTGTCTTTCCTAGATCCCAATATAAGAGAAAATTCTGTGGCCATTTATTGAACTTTTAATTGGAGCTCACAATATCCTGAAGCATCTTTGTAGAGCCTGGCATTGTCTCAAAAGTGCAACACTGCTGTTACTTAGATTTTTAATCTGATCAACTGCTTAGACAGAATATGTGCATGAACAAATTGCTGGAAAAAATTATAATGGATTATTATTATTATCATTATTATTATTTTAATTTTTGGAACGAATTTTCTTGAACCAAGGAGTACATTTAAAAGGAAAATACAAAATTAAGAAGACAAAAAATGGTGTAAAAGTCAAGGGCCATTTTTTTTTGAGTCATTCTGCTTTGCATTACAGGTGCATTGCTCCAATAAGAAAAGGAGTGTTTTGTCTTTTTACTCTCAGAGGAAATGATTACAGCATTAAATGTCTGTAAGTAAACTACAAATAGAGAAAGACTTAGGTTTAAGGATTGTTAATTCAACCGAATGCAAACTCTGCTAGACTCTGGAGTCTGGATTTCATTCACTGATAACCAGAGTTGCTAGTTCAAGTGAACTGTAACTTCTGCCTACATCAGCCACTCAGTTCAAACAATTCCATTCCCAAAAGGAAGAGACTATGTTGTCTAATGCTTTCAGCTCATGATTAGGAGCTGGTGTTTCCCAGCTAGATGAGGTTATGAAATTTAACAAAAGGTATGTTCTGATAAAAAGCCAGATTAACAAGGGAAAAATTTAATAGGACTACCTATATATTTGGGTGGGGGGTGTGGAGAGAAAGCCAAACAAGTTTGTAAAAGCTGTAAAAGCTTCTGCTAACCACTACAAAAAGACTGGGCAAACCCAGAATATAAAGGTCAAAAAATCCATGGTGTGTCTCATTGGCCCAGAGCTGGTAACCTTGTCTCTTGTATGTTCTGTCAGTGCACTTCCCAATTAGTTATTGATTATTCTTGGCTCGGAAAAAAGGTCTTTCTCTGTCTTTTCATTGAAATGTCCTGGTTTCAACCTAGTTCAAAATAGGAAAGGAATTTGGGGAGAGAAAACTATTCCTTTCACAGCTGCATTACCAAATCCTGATCTCAGCCCTCATGGCAGCCTTCCTGGGGCTTCAGGCAGGGTCACCTTTTCCATGGTTTCTCCAAGAAATATGAGATAGCAGCTCCCAGAACTACTGAAGGATAAGTGTCATTTGAAGTATAGCTTGGAAATGAACAGTACTTGCAGAGCTGTAACTCTTAGAGCCAGGACTCGTAGAGGCACAACAGGGCTTGGTCAGGTTCAAGGCTTGAGGCATAGCAGAGGTTCATGTGGACAACCACAATGACTCAGGCTGGAAGGGACCTCCAGCAGGCTCCAGGCCAACCTTATCAAAACTCGGTCAGCTGTGAGATCAGACAGGCTTGCTCAGGGACTTAGTTACTTGGGTCTTGAAAACCTCTGAGGATGGAGACTACAGAACCTCTCCAGCCAAAATGTGTATTTAAAACATCTGTTGTTCAAATGTGGCCTCAGAACAACAGTTATTCCAAGCCTGAATATCCCACTGGTTTTAAGTCAGCAACCGTTCCTACTTATCTGTCTTGACAGAAGTCGTCACCATGGCATCCAAGCACCTGAAACAACTACCTAAGGAACAATACTAAAATTGCAAGGCAGCCCCCAGCACAGCTATGGGGACTCAAGGACAACACAATACCCAGTACATTTGCAGGCTGCCAAGGGCTAACAGCACACTCTTTTTTTCTCTCTAAACCTGGGTGACTCTGCTCCTGCGTGAAACCTCCAGCTGCCTGCCTGCAGTGAAAGCAGGCGCTTCCCAAGCTGCCAGCAGATGCTCGGGCATCGTCACATGCAGCACAGAGATACACCCAGGTCCTAAACAAAGCAGATCAGGTTCTGAAAAACAGCAAGTCCCTCTGAGAAGTTACACAAGAAAATGCAATGACCTGCATGTTTTTCTTTATCTGCTGCTGTAACTACACAAACTCCACAAAACCCTCACTGTACTTCTTTAACTGAGCAAAAATAATGTTTCATACTTTGCATTTGACCACCAGACAGAATGAATCTCTGCAGGTTTATTTGTTCTGGTGGACTGTATGCCCTTAGTGGAATTGTTTAACTTAACTGTAACTTAATTTCCTAATAATACTCATCAAATTTTCTCAAGCTGCCCCAATACAGACTATTTAAATAGCAGATTCCAGGTATTAATAGTCCAGAGATGATGGTATTAACAGTCCAGAGCTGATGGCAATTAAACAATGAAAAACCTATTTTTTGACACTGTCAATACACAAGCAATCATGGTATTTTAGCTTGCTTATGTGCCTCAGACAGAAAGACTAAGATAAAAATGCCTGTTGTGAAAAGACTTACACATATGTCTCTCCCAATTTCAAGGAGAAATTCAAATTTCCCACAAAGCTTTGGCCAAAAAAATCAGTATTCATAAATTTTCATATGAAACCATGCACTGCTGTACATTTTGGTATGCAAAAGAGGTCTCAGAATGGGGCAGGGAGAGGGGATGTCAATAATGAAAGAACCTTAGAGCTGCTTTGCAACACTGCACTTACACAGCAGAGAGCTCAAGGACTTGCTGACCTTGGGTATGTTACTGGCCAATTGTTCCACAAGGAAAGAACATTAGATTGCTTGGACCTAATAAGCGAGGCAAGCACTTAACAACAGCATGAAAATTACCTGCATTTTTTTCCTCATTCTATCACCTGTTTACAAGATTATTTTAAAATATTAATAAGTGACATTAACTCTGGATGTCTGAACATACGAGTTTATGAGGTCTGAGTCCTGGCATATTAATTAATGTCTATGGTTCACAATAAAAGAGATGATATACACAATTTATACAGCTGAGTTTTGAGTTGTGGGAGTTTCTGACTGTAATTGAGAGCTAGGAATGGGAAAGGAACAACTTTGACTTACAAAGGAATAAGCCTTCTAAGTTCTGTTTTTAAAAATACTTTGATGACTAAGTAAGCGTTTAAATGTTAAGAGAGATTTGGAATGAGATCTCGCCCCGCCGCCAGTCAGAACAGGCGGAGCAGAACAGAGAGTTGGTGCTGTGCGGGCACAACTCTGTCACAAAGTTCGGACGGAAAGTAGAGATTGCCACCTCCTGGCCGAACTCAGGGCAGCACCAGGGACTTGCAGAGAAATCCAGGCTCTGCCGAAATTACTGGAGTCTGATGCTGATTTCGGCTGAGCCGCATCCCACCCTTGCTCTCAGTTTGCCTTGTGAGCCAAATCAAGCCGTGTACTCAAAACACCCCCCC
>VWZF01003764.1:702323-718232 GCA_013396755.1 Sclerurus mexicanus | reverse complement strand
CCCCCCCCCCCCCCCAAAGCCTTTAACTTTATCTGCATAAGAAAGCAGCTGACAGAACATGAAAAGTATGCAGCCAATAGGTCTCTGGTCCCATCAGCTTCAGCTGTTAAGCTTTTATTATCATAGAGTCATAGAATCATATTGTCATAGAACCACAGAATGGTTTGGGATGCAACAGGCCTTTGAGGAATATGTAGTTCAAGCCCCCTGCCATGGGTGGGGACATCGTTCACTAGACCAGGTAGCTCAAAGCCCTGTCCAACCTGGCCTTGAACACATCCAGGGATGGAACATCCACAGCGTGTTCCAGTGTCTCACCACCCTCACAGTAAAGAATTTCCTACTTATGTCCAATCCAAACCTATTCTCAGATTAAAACCATTTCCCTTTGTCTTCGTAAAAAGTTTTTCTTTTTCTTTCTTATAAGCCCCTTTTATATATCGAAGGGCTGCTATACAGTCTTCCCAGAGCTTTTTCTTCTCCAAGCTGAACTTCTCAGCTTGTCTGTCTAGGAGAAGTGCTTCAGCCCTCTGACCATTTTCACTGCCCTTCTCTGTACCTCTCCAACAGGGCTACATTTTTCTGGTACCAGGGACCACAGAGCTGGATGCAGGACTACAGGTGTGGTCTTATGAGAGCAGAGTAGAGGGCTAGAATCACCTCCCTCTATCTGCTGCTTTTGATGCAGCCCAGGATATAGTTGGCTTTCCAGGCTGCAAGCACACGTTGCTAGCTCATGCCCATTTTTTCATCTATGAGTTGGTCAAGTGCAGAGGATCATCTGATCAATGGCATCCCACAGCAGCAGGAGGGCCCCATACCAGGTGCCTGGTGCAGACAGGAGGCAGCCTTGGTTTGCAGTCAGGGGCATGTTGCTGCTCTGTCTTGTACAAGCGTGGAGGTTCCTCACCACACCAGAAAGTGGCCTGCAAAAACACCTGGCATAGCCACAGCCACTAGAAGATGCAAGGTCTGGACCGCACTGCATTTTCCAATGAATAGTGGGCAAGAGGGAAGAGAAGGAGACCCCCACTTTGTACTCTAAGAGGGACTGCAGCTTGTCACCCCTCATGAGCTATCAGAGGATCCCCATAGAATGGGAACCTTAAAAAAGCCTCAATCACAGAAGAAGCTTCAAACCAGAGCTCTTAAATACCAAAGCTAACTACTTCTGGATAAATCTAGAGGAAATCAAACTATATCAGAACAGTTCCTCTTACTTTACCAGGGAGACCAGGTATCATTATATTATGCTGTTAATTCCTTTCCATAATGACGAGAATAAATACTCAAGGAAATATTTGCTTTGTTTTCTTTCTGAAACACAACCATCTATTACAAGACATGCATTGCACACATTACTAGAGATATGCAAAAATATAAAACCTAAAATACACATGTTAATTTATTTTTCCCCCCAGATTTTGGAAGTGTACTTTTCAGTCATACTTGAAATGAAAGCAAAATGTCGTATTTTTACAGCCTGACAATCCAGCCTGGTGTGCTCAGTGGTAATTGCAAGAGGCCACTGGACACTAGCCAGCTTGCTTGGCTCAAAGAACATAGTCAAACCACATAAAGAATGTTAGGGTACATCTGGAGAGAGATTACTGTTGTATGGTCCCAAAAGACCTTCTGTGGCCTCGTACCTTGCCATCAGCACCCAAGCTCTGCATTAAACCACGCTGCAGGAACTACGCCGAACTCCCAACAGTCCTGAGGAATCCCTCCTTTTCTCCCACAACTCAGCTTTATGTCCCTAGCCCTGTGATCACAGCACAACACAGACATGCTTAGTACAGATCCCTACTGTAAACTGATTCAATAAACTAATCCAGGCTTCTTTTCTGCAGAGGCGTGACTTTTTTAACCTGGATGAATTCAGTGATTTGGCCTATACCAAAGAGCCACAAGCAGTTATACGATGGCAGGTAAAACAGGGAGGCAGATGTAGGAATGAGCAATCTCACTTGGTAGGGACTCCTTAAATTTCTTGTCAGCTTTGATGCCAAAGTCAGAACACTATGGAACTACACAATCAAAAAGTTGTGGCTGGTGTCCAATAATCTGGACCAACAGCATCAGATTTGATTCAGACCTTAATCAGGAGTGTACTGAAGTAGAGGCTACTAACAAATTCTTTCAGAAAAAAAATGTTTTCAGGCTGCATATAGGGTAAACTAGTTTGGGTTCGTATCAGTGACATTAAAATACAGACCTCAAATCCAAATGGAAGTGAACTAGGTTTGCAACGCTATAAGCTTCACATGTATGGCAGGACCCCTTTCCATCATCTTCCAAAAGTCTTGGTAGTTTGGGGAGGTCTCTGCTGGCTGCAAGGTAGCCAGTGGTATTCCAATATACAGGAAGGGGGTGAGGGAAGACCCAAGGAACTAGAGACCTGGGAATCCAACCTCAGTTTCTGGATAAATTATGGGGAAGATCATATTAGGTACTATTTAAAGACATTTAAATAACAATGCAGTCATCAGGCACAATCAGCATGGGCTCACAAAGGCAAAGTCCTGTTTAACTGATCTGTTACCCTTCTATGATAAGGTCACCTGCCTAGTGATGAAGGGGAGGCAGTGAATGTAGTTTTCCTGGATTTTTGTAAGGCTTTTGATACTGTCCCTCAGAGTATCCTTCTGAACAAGTTGTCCAACAGTGGGATGAGCAGGTTCATGTTGTGCTGGGTGGAGAACTGGCTGAAGGTTAGAGTTCAAACGTTTCCAGTGAATAGGGTTACACTTGACTGGTGAGTGGTCTGTAGTGGAGTTGACTCAGGCTTCAATTCTAAGGCCAGTTCTGTTCAGTATCAGTGATCTGGATGAAGGATTGAATGCACCATTAGCAAGTTTGCTGATGATGCCAAACCAAGAGGTGCTGTTGATTCTCTTGACATAGAAGATGCCTTGCAGAGAGATCAAGACAAATTGGAGCACTGGGCTATGATTAATGGCATGAAATTTAACACGTTGAAATGCTGGACTCTGAACCTGGGATGGAGTAATGCCAGGCACAAGTATTAACGGGGAGAGGAGTGTCTGGAGAGCAGCCCTGAAGGAAAGGCACAATGTGGCCCTGGCAGCCCAGAGGGCAAACCTCATCTTGGGGTGGATCAAACACAGCACGACCAGCTGGTCAAAACAGGTGACTGTCCTGCTGTGCTCAGTGCTGGTGTGACCTCAGCTGGAGTGCTCTGTGCTGTGCTGGACCACACAATTTAAGAAGGATGTTCAGATACTCAAATGCATCCAGAGGAGGGCAGCAAAGTTGGTGAAAGGGCTGGAAGAAATATCCTATGAGGAGTATCTTGGAATTCTGGGCTTGTCTAGTTTGGAAAAATGGAGGCTGAGGGGTGACCTCATTGCTCCCTGCAGATTTCTGAGGAGGGGCAGCGGAGAGGAAGGTGCCAATCTCCTCTCCCTGGGATCCAGTGACAGGACATGTTGGAATGGTTCAGAGCTGTGCCAGGGGAGGTTCAGACTGGACATTAAGAAGCATTTCTTTACTGAGTGGGTGGGCAAGCACTGGGACAGGCTTCCCAGATAGGTGATCAATGCCCCAAACCTGTCAGTGTTTAAATGGCCTTTGGACAATGCCCTTAACAACATGCTATAACTTTTGCTCAGCCCAGAAGTAGTCAGGCAGTTGGACAAGATGGTTATTGTAGGTCCCTTCCAACTGAAATACTCTAGTAGTCTAGTCTAGTGTAGTGTCATCTATTCAAAACCATATGTCAAGCAAAACCAGGAGTTCCCAAATTGTCAGAAAATATATTGTGAAAAAATGTTGCTTCAATAATGCTCAAAGTGAAAAGAACTTTTCTGTGCTGCAGCCACAAGCATATACACTGAACCTGCAGGTTTCCCACTGCCAACTTGTGTTCATGACTTTCAAGCAAGCTATTTATTTTGCACAAGTACATATTGACCCTTCATTCAACCACTCTGTTGCTTCCTTCTGCCCCTCCAGCCAACAGACTTATCACCCACTGAACAAGCTGTTGATGTTTGTCTCAGAATTGCCATTTTGCAGCAAGTAGCACACAAATCCCAAATTGGCTATTATATGTGTTTTTGATGAGGACCTAAGAATTCTGTCTTCTTCAGAGACTCTAGCCAAAATGTGTAAGTCACACACCACTGCACAGAGTGCTTTATTGTGAAAATAAATTTTGGGGCTGAGGAAGGTTGGATGAGCTCAGGGGATTACTGCCTGGTTTTTGTCACAGAGAATGTGGGAACAATTTCCTCAACAACAAATTTAAGTTTCCTGGCTACAGGAGGGAATGTGCCCCTTTGTATAAACACCAGAGAGCTGCTTCTACTGAAGACCTAAGGAACAAGGTTCAAATACACAAAGCTAATGAGTTACACAGGTGTCCCCAACAGAAGATTTTGACAAATACAGCATCTTGGAAAAGACACAAAGAGAAAAAACATAAGAGAACTGTCATCCTGGAGAAAAAGTGGAGAGCATTGTTATGAACCAGAAGAAATGGAATTCTATGGTACTCGTGTTGGAAATTAAGAGATTAGACTGGAAAAAACAAAAACAAAACCAAAAACGAGTCAACAGAACTAAGCCTATATATTGGCATAAGAAATAAATACTTACCATAAATACACCTGCAAACACTATCAGTATAGACAGTAGTAGACAGGCCTGAACTGTTTAAAATTTATTACTCGATGTCACTTTATGTCAGACTGCAGGGACTGTGAAAAGAGGGTTAAAGAAGCAAGCACAAGGAAATAAACAATTGGAAAGTTTTAATGAGTTTTGCAGTCCTTTAAAAAACATGAAAGACCGCTGGAGATTTACAAATGACAAAGGCAAGATAGAAAAGGAAATCAGGTGCATGTTAGAGGAGATAAGAGCAGCATGCAGCCAAATAGCACAAACTTAACAGAAATTTTCACTTCATTATGTTTAAACCTTGAAGAGAAACTTTCCTCTTTTACACTATCACAATATGAAGGTTAAAAGTAAAATTGTGCTTTGAGACTTTAAATAGATCATGTCTCCTTGGCAATTTTAATTAGCATGCTTCTGTTTATACAAATGTATCTGTGGGGAGCTGGTTTGAAGAATAGAAGAATAAGCCTAGATGAGTACATGGAATAATTCTGGAATCCATAACTTAAATTTCCTTTGTCTGCCCAGAAGGAAAAGGATCCAAAAATGTATAAAATTAATATTTTAAAATTATCCAAAATCCCTATTCATTTAATGAAGTATTTACATTTTTCTAGCTTGCTCATATGCTAGCGCAAATAGCGGTCTCAAATAGCATTGCAAGTACACAGAGCAGTGTTTCAACAGAATGTAATTGTGAGAGGCAAGTTCTAAATCTGAAGTTTAAAAAGATATGCAGTGGGGGGAGAGAGAGGGACGGAAGGGATGAATGAAGGAGGAAAGGAGGGAGGGAGGGAAGAAGGAAGGAAGGAGGAAAGGGTTGGTTCATTGAAATTCCTAGACAGCAGACTCTCTTTGCTCTTTTGTGACAGGAAGAGAATTTGAGAATTACTCTATAGAGGAAGTAGATATGGGAGCCCACCTTCCCCCTCCGTCCCCCCATTTACTCTGACTCATGTGGTATCAGAGAAGTAATCTATAATATACATGGCAGGAGAATCTAGAAATACTTTCACCTGTCCCAGAGGTTTGGATTACTTGTCTAATAAATTATTTTAATCCATCCCTCAGGCAAAGTGAGAAATTTGGCATATGGCAACTCTGTTCTTACCTCCTCTGTTATATATAAGGTAAAATCCCACTCTGATTTACATGCAGTACTCTACCACTACAACTAATGGAACTGTTGCAGGAAAAGGCAAGGCATAATGTGGTGTTATAGATGTTTTTCAGGAATGGTAGGTTTCACAAACTTTCACTATTACCAGCATTTATTGAGTTCTGAAAGTTCATGTATCTTTCTCCTGACTCCCTTTCTCTCTGGAAATATTTTATTGCAGGCTTGTAAAGAAAGTTCTATTACGCTGCATAGGATTTTAGTTTATGGGGAGTGTGTGTACATCGTATTTTTTATAATCTTGTCTCTTTAGACTCTTTTCAACAAGCAGTAAATCACAAATTTGGCTGAAACAAGCAAGTACAGAAGGACAAATTGAAGTAGAGAAAAAAATTCAAAACCTTGCCAGGAACAACTTTGTATTAGTTTTTATATTAAACTGATATTAACAATCATCCAGTAATGAAAGTTGAAAAAACATCTTTCAAGTTCATGCCAGGAGAGACACACAGAGCAGGATACAGAGAGTTGTTCTGTTCATATGAACAGACAGACTGTGGGACAATCTAACAGACTGACTTGGAGGCATCAGTCCTGAGAAGCTCCTTTCCTTTTTAGCACTCTCAGTGGTGCACAGCTTCATGGTCTCCCTCCTTTTTACTTTAGAAATCAAGAAAAGACTCCTGAAGTATCTTTGTTCAATGTGGGCAATTACTTATTCTGTCTCAGAGAAGGAAGAGTTGGAAGCTGGTGCTTTTTTCATTAATGGGCGGCAGTAGATACAATCAAAATTCTGGAAAATTTCAGACTTTTCTCACAAGAGAAATCAAACAGTCCTAGGAAAGGAATTTAGACTTACACAGAGTCAAAGAAATAAATGTTCATCTATTCTCAACATTCAGACTGAGGAAATCATCACTATGTTAGATAATTTCCTTTGATGCTAGCAGCCTTGGCAAGATTGGAATATTTTGTTATCAGTGATAAACACTGCAAAACATTCCACTGTGTGTATCACTTGAGGGCAGCAGAACAGTCTGAAGTCCAGGGAGAGTTGTTCTCATTTCTCAGGCTAGGCACCCCAGCTACCAGCCTCCAAAGCTGACACACATGTTTTTAGCAAGCCAAAAACCACCTAGTCCCCCTGCAGCATACGGAAGCATTTCCTTCCCTCTACCAAAGCATCTACTAGCACTAGCTGGAAACACTGGTGTTACTGCAATTGTGAAAGACAGAGTGGGTGCTTGCTCCAGAGTCCTTACAACAGAGGAAAAAGTAGAGTTTAGGCTGCAGAGCAGAGAGAGCAGAGGGCTACTGGCATACAGTTTGTATTTTAATTTCCTAGGCCTTTCATTGTTTTTCTAACCCTGCCTTTCTTGAAGTTTGAACTGTAAGACACTTTGAAGAACCCCAAACAAGCAGGTGCTTTGGATGATCAGGTTTCCCTGCATTGATCCGCTGTTGCACAACATACAGGACAGAGGGGCATTGCCCAAAGTTTTCCCAGCACCTTACTGATAAAAGTGAAGAATATGCCTTTCAAGTCAGTGTATAATGAGAAAAAAATTAGAACTGCCTTTATGCAAAGCATGCCATACAGCTGGGCAAAAGAGCCTGTGGCAAAAGAAGACAGTTTTAAGACATTTCTAACTACAAAATAAATCTACTGAAGTGCAACACTGCTCTCTTAAGAATTCCTTTTACAAAACAAGCTGTATGACATTAACAAAGCCAGCCAGGTGATGATCACTAACACACAGCAACAAAGACCATGGGGTAAAACATAAAAAGGACAGGTTTGTGATACCTGAGGCAACGTCTGCAGAAGAGGTTGCAGACACAGCAGTCCTGCCCTCTTGTCTTGGAAGGGGCTGTAGCCAAGCCTGCTGGATCCAGCAGCCCTGTGATGGCAGTGGTGCTTCAGCCACCCACTCCCCTGCCAGCCAACATACCTGTAAAACAGGAAAAAAGGCTCTTGCCCAGTTGTTTTCCCTCTTCACAGCCTCAATAGCTTTTTTTACTGAGCACAAATGTGTGTTTACTAATCCCATTGCTGGAGCAAACATGCCACTTCTCCATTTCGGAAAGGTTTCAAACCTTGTTAAGAGCAAAGAAAAGCTAAAAAGCCCTATGCATTCAGACTTCTTACTCTCATACACATTCATAAGAATAAATTTCAAAAATCATTGCTTCCTATTCTAGGATCAAAATTGGGATGCTTGAATGTTTGGGCTTAGCCTTAGTAATGCTGTTAATACTTTTCCCTGACTTTCCATTTCCCTCCAGTTAAACAAATTAAATAGAAAACCTTGCATTTGTCACACTCCCCAGTGTGAGTCCGGGATTGTTTCCCCTTGTCTGGCTCCTATATCAGTTCCTATTCAGAAAGCAGCTGGTCTCTGAATAGATTCAGAGCTGGTTATCTCCATATACAATATATCATAGTCGATCCAGGCTTCTATTATTTTTTTTTCCCCAGGAAACATTTCACTATTTGTCAGTCTTTCTCCAATCCCTGCCCCGTAACTTTTGAAACAGTTGGACAATTTTAATGAAATCTGGCAGAAAAGCACAAATCTTAAAGACATTAAATTCCTATCATTTTTGTGCAAATCAATAGGTGAGGAGGAAAGATTCTGAGCAATCATTATTATTTCTGCTGTTTCACTGAAGATTTTTTTTCCTTGCATCTTCCACATTTTTCAGAACAAGTCCCCAGGGCTGCCCTTGGCCTTAAAGTGCAATAGTTTGGAGGTGCTCCTCTGGGTAGGCAGTAAATCTCCCATTCAGACTCCCATTCAGGTATACCATCTGAATTTACAGTGGGACCAGCCTCAGGTGGGAAACACTCTCCTACTCTCTGTCTTCTCAATGGAGAGACAAGTAAAGATGCTAGGCATGCTGCTGGGGTATCCAGTGGGATTTGCAGCAGGCTGAGAATGGGGAACACCCTTGATTGCGCCTGACCCACTGCCCCGATTCATAGCTAGATCCAGCAGGGTGGTGTTTCACCTACAACTCCTTCACACCAGCCCTTTATGGACAATGACTTTGGATAGAGTTCTCTTAATTACTCAGTGGTACCAGGAACCAAGCACGGAAAGTAGGTCAATGCAAACAAAATGACCCATCTCATTCCTATCCCTCTACCCCACCTCTCCTAAAAAAATGCTGTTGAAAGGTGACTCACCACTCTACATCCTCACCATTTCTTTTTTTCTGGACCTGTGGCATGACCAACACAAAATAAATCAAAAGCCCAGGGTTTTTTATTATTTTTATTATTTTTCTAAACAAACCCTTAAAAATTTTCCACAGAAAATACTATTTTTGCACTAAATACAGTAACTCTCATTTTCACTTGAGGATTACAACCAAGGTTGCAGAAATCATGGCATGAGAAATTTTGAGCACCCTATTATTTAGCAGCAAAGTCCTGCTTTGATCCATCTCCCTGCTGACTTCAATGGAACTGCACTAGGTACAAATTAAAGCAAAATTCAGTCCATCAGCTCTACTTCAAGCTTCATGCATCCCATTTAAGCAATGTCTCCACCTTGATTTCACCTTGCTGTAGTCAGCAAAGAATGCTGATATGAAAGGTGTTGTGCTTTTGTGTATCCATTCGCTCTGCTTTCATGTTTAAGCTGTACCATTTTAACTTACCATTAAAATTACATTTGGGCAAAAGTGAGAGAGTGTAGAAAGAGCGTATAACCTCTTGTGCTCTCTCTGGAGAGCAAGTCTCCACTAAGTTTTCCTCCACCTCCCTGTACACAAATATCAAAAAAATTGTATTTTGCAGTCAAAAACAAACAGCAAAGTAAAAACTCCATTAAGGGGAGCACAGTCACTCACTCTAACATTTTTCATCTGAATGGAGAAATAAAGTGGTACTTCTTCAGCACGCAGGAACCTACATTTCAAAAAAATAAAAAAAAATATGCTGAGATCATCAATCACCTTAGCAGGAATTAGATGTCCAATTCCCTGGATGCCAATAACAATTCCAACCATATTGCATCAGTTAGCCATTGATTGCTTGTGAAGAGGTAAGAAAGCTGTAGTGCACCTCTCCTTTCTCATTACCATGAAAAGGAACAGCACAAAGTGTTGTACCACAGGTCACAGCCATGGCCACACAGATGGGCTTTCCTCTCACAGGCAGGTCAAGGCTCCCCCTGTACTTGAAGATTCCTTTCTGGTTACAACAACAACAACAAAAAAAAAAAAAAAAACCCAAACCAAACAAAAAAAAACTTTAAAAAATCAAACAACTCCATATATTCATTTGTAAGAGTAATCTTTTTTCTGTCAAATGTCACTTGCTAAACAGGCTCTACTCATTTCTCACAGAACTTGGACATCCAGGAACTCAATTTCTTGGCCTTGACAGAGACATAAAATAAAAAAAAAGAGAGGAGTACCTTCAAAATAATGTACTTTAAAAGCATTATGTGCAAACTTGGTGTCACATTGAAGTTCTGAAACTGGAAAAAATAATCTTTCAGATGAAGTTACACTCCAATGTGTAACTTTAAACATTTTTACATGTTGAACTTACATATTAAGCTAAACAAAGATGAGTTCATTTCTCTGTAATCAATGAAAAAATATTAGAAAATGTGAGTTGATGAAATGTGACTTAGAAGACTTCACAATTATTTTTCAAACTTTAACCAATCTTCCCAGCAAATACAACCAGTAGCATTAGCTACTGCACATGAAAACCTTAATATTTTTAAAGAGCACTTTATCTATTTGACCAGCCACTTTGAGGAGGCACCATGTGCTCTTTCTATTCAACTTAAGCATCATGGACAACAACCACTCTGCTCAGCTCAGGTGGGAGAACCAGGATCTCACAGTAGTTTTAGTTTTGCTCAAGGAATCTCTTTAGAAGTGACTAAAAAGTTCTAGAGGTGTCAGAGCAAGGTCATGACAGCTTACTTTAAATAAAAACTTCCCAGCTTACTTTAAATAAAAGCTTTACTTTCAACACTTTAAAATGTGTTGTCCAGTCACTGTTTTAATTTCTGCACTTGCCAGAGGCTTGCCTGTGAAAAACACTTAGGACAGGCAGCCTCCCATTGAATCAAAATACATTTGCTGTTCCACAGATAATTCACTTAAGCCACCACGTTTCACCTTTTACACAGGGCCTAGTTGCCAATGGCAAATAAAAAAATTATACATACATGTATATATATATATATATGTGCTTGAACAAATAAAAACATGACTAACACCCAGAAAGAAACATGGTTGAAACTCTTCAAGCATGTTTTATTAAACAACAGTTTATCAAAATGTTTTTATTTACATACAAACAAAAAAAAAAAAGGATGACAAAATTATATCCTTCATTTAGAGATGTTCAAGAACATTTCATGTACCATGACTATTCCCATGTAAGGATACAGACACCACTCTGATCACATCACAGCTGAAGGTATAGTCCGTGTCCTGGCTACATTTCAGTCTTGCAACTACAGCATTTCATGCCGCAGCCCAGCTGAAGCCACATATGCTGTTATTGATGAAGCATAAAACCTCAGCAATGCTGGCACCACTTCTCTGCTGTTCCAAAACAGAGTGGACTAGATTGTGATTGCTAGTGCTGCTCCTAGGCACAATAATTTTGCCTTTTTTGGAAAAAATCCCATTACAGCAAGCATCAAAAAATCTGCGGGCTTCTCTAACTGGAGACGATCATAAAAGTACACTATTTATGCACAGGGAGAAGCAAATGTGAAATATGCATCAGGCAATGCACACTTATACAACAAATCAATTCATCATCCACAGTTCTGGGGTTTATCATGCCATAATAAACAACATACCAATAAGCTACACACTAAAAGAAAATAAACTTCGGAGAATGGAGCAACAGTGATAACACAGATGGTGCAAGGCACAGACATGTTACCACATATGTAGAGAAAAAATGAGCAATTCATCCAGGACAGATCTATTGCTGGGCAGCTTTAGAGTTTTTACTGTCCAAAAATCTGCTCAGGCATTTCAGTCGTTCCTGGTAAAAAGTCTTTATTTTTCATCGAAAACTCAAGCGGTTCCTAAAGAGCTCACCTTTCTGTGTACCCTTGTCTGTAACAGACTACAATGGCTTAAGAGGAACATCACCCTTGTAAGCTCAACATTGACAACAATACTTTACCTTCTGAGAGCAGAGAATTTTGCAACAGAGTTCATCACAGAGAAAGGGCATCTCCTATCAAAACCAAACTTGTTCAGATTGGTACTTGACTCCTAAGCAAAGTAAAGGACTTTATCTTCTTTTTACTTTCTTAATCCAGCCATCACCTGGATTTCAGATACTTAATAAATTTAGATTCATTATCAGCAGACATGGCATGAACAAAGTTTTTGAGGAAAAAAATTGCACAAAGAAAGTGTTACTGAGAACAAAAACAACAAAAAAACCCTCCCATAAAAGGCAGACAAAATAAAAAAACCAAGCCAGAAAACATCAGCTAACCTGTCCAGTTCAGCTACCAAGTTACCATTTTTATCAACTATGGTATGAACTGACTTTAAGAGAGTTTAATTCTCATAACGCTCATAGAATCCATTGGGCATGTTAACCACTCTGAATTTGATGCTTGTGGTAGGCACCCTCAGAATAAGATTTCTGCAACATTGTCTAAAAAAGAAAGAATGAGCGGCTGCAGGTGCTTTATTTTGACTTACGCTACTACCAGTAACAGCATTTCCAAATTCAACATTGTATTTTATCACACAGACATTATATTTCAGAACAGATTTTCTGCTTCAGATGTAGCATAATCATGCCATTTACATCCTCAATTACTCAGCTATAACCTGAGACAGAGAGATGTCAATCTGTAATCACAGGCTGTGTGGCTTGCTGCCATGACAGCAATGGCTGAAATGAGTATGTTTACCCTTAGAGCCCTGTCAGACTCAGGGAGATGAAAAGCAAGACCAGAGCTAGAAAGAGAATAAAATACACACACACACACACACCCAGCCCCTGGCAACACTCAGTGCAGGTACATTATCGACCGCAAGCACTTTCCCTGAATTTTGTGACTTCTATTTTCATACGCTTCTCCAGTCTCCTTTTGCAGCCATGTAAATTTTTTGTTCCCACAGTATCACACACATCTCCTTTTTGTTTCTCTCATATCTTAGTATTTCTTCAGCAATTTAAATATTGCCTGAAATTTAGAAACTGCAGCTGAAACTAAGAAACATCTACTTTATTAAGATATTAAGAAACTTGAGACTTCTCACATTAAATATATGTCAAAAATATTTAAAAATGAGATTATCTCCTAAAAGAGAATGCAAAAGCAACTGTAGTCATTACCAGACTGTAAATATGCATAGTAGGGGCTACAGGTTGCAGGATATGAAAAAATGAATAAATAACAATGACTTTTTTTTTGAAACAAAAACATTTCACTAAAAGTTTCAAAGTAAAATGCACTGCAGTCAGAACCCAGAGTATAAAATGAAGATTCTCATACTGTGATTAGGGATTGTAGATTTTACACCAGAAATATTCCAAAATTTAGAATTTAGAAAAAGTATAATTCAATGTACAGAAAATCTGTAGTGTGAAACATATGCCAAGCTGAAACTATATGTAATTCAACTGTTTATATAACTGAAAATTGAGAAACTAGGTGAATATGGAAAAAAGCAAAAGTTAAGGAGAGGTACTCTTAGGACATCTGGGAAAAAAATTGTTACAAGCATAAGAACTGTGTGCAAGTTTATCAAAATTAACTGGGGCTATGAAAATAAACAGAAGGATAAATTACTGAAAAATTACTGAAAAAAATATCAAGTCCTTTATATTCACTATTTCTGTTAATTATCTATTGAGTTTTTTTCAATCTCTTACCTCACAACAACATTTTTCTACCAGCACTGGACATCGGGCATCACTAAGTGACTATATCAAATAACAGCAATAGCAACAGTAAACTACAAAGATAAATATTGGGTACAAAATAAACAACTACAAATACTGAATAGTTCTGGAACAACTGAAACAATTACACTTCAAAATGTAGGTGCATTCGTGAGCTCACTGGAAACAGCAATATGGCTTAACAGTTAGCCATATATTCCTAATAAGTCTTTGTATAGCCATACTATAGTGCAACCAATAAATAATGTATCTTTTTACTAGCAGACAAGACTTCATGTAACCAGTAATACCTCAGAATCCTTAAAACAAAATGACAATAAAAGGCTGATTTCTGTATAATTCAAATTCCTTTTTGTTTATTTCCAGGAACCTTCCAGTTTCCTTGGCAGCATTTTCCTGTAGGACAACATACAGCTGGCTGCAAACAACAAAAAGCCATTTTCAGCCAGCACTTAAGATATTTCCTTTGATAAATAAGATATCCAGTAAGCCTGCAACACTCTATAAGTTGCATAAGCACGAAATGGGACATAATTCAGAGCACAGAACAATTTTTTACATTCAGCTCTTGAATCAATTATAGTATGGACTGCTTGTTGAAATAGTTTCACACCACTGGGCATAACTGATCCCTGATAGCCTTTAAAATTCCCAAATCTCATTAATGGATTCCTGCTCCCTTGTATGTAGTCTTCAGAGAGCATTCACTGATGTAGTCCAAGACAAAGGCCACATCTATTCCAGGTTGTCTGTGACACCTTGTGTGTGAATGGTACACTTTTCTGCGAGTCAGGGGTCTTGCCCGTGCTGTTAAAATAAAGAATAATATTTTTTTCATATCTTCTGCATTGCCTTTGATTGGAGAAGGGGAACCAAAATGCCTTTCACTAATACAAAATTCTGAAAATGTTAACTTCCCAGTAAAGCCTGAAATTAAGAGATGGATAAACTGAAATAACACCCTTTACTTCTGCCCTTTCTTGTTTCCTGCTTCATGGTCTTTAGTCAGCAGTGAAGAAACTTTCTTTGTTGAGAAGAAATACAACAGTCAGCAGGTCGCACATGTGGATATACCCGTAGGGGTTCTACCAGGCCCCAAGCTGCAGATTCCCCACCCACCTTAAGCTTTGGTGCTTTACTCCTTCTACATGTCCATGTAGAACATATGAAACGACACAAATAGAGGCCAGATTTTTCTTAAACATTGATTTTAAATTTTTAAACCCAGATATTAAAATCTTGTAGTACTTCTAAAATACTTCTCAGATTTATTTCCTTCTGTGGAGCTCTAAACAGTCTAGGAGTACTTAGTTTACAACAGCAAAATTAGCAGCAAGCTTTACACTTCTAATGTGTAGTTACAATCCTGACACGCTTGCCTTTAAAATCAAATTGATTTTTAATAATTACTACAAAGGGCAAATCCTAACATTTGTAGGTGGACAAGACGTTCACTCACTACGCCACAAAATTTGTGTAACCAAAATACTACTACTGCCAAGTCCAGTCACTTTTTCTAATTTTAAGTACATTTTTGTACTTCCTTTCATCCTTACCCATCCTGGTTAGGACAGGAATTCAGGCAAGAAGAGTCTAAGAGGCAAGAGACTCTCTAGGCAAGAGAAGACCTAAGATCTAGGCAAGAAAAGCCTGGAGAGTCAAACCACAGAGTAGGACAGAACGGTCTCTCAGTTACTGTCCCAGGTATGATGAAGTTTCTCTATTTCCATATCTCATTTCATGGACCGCCAAGGTTGGAAGAGACCTTTAGGATCACGCCCAACCTGCGTTATCACTGTAACCACTAAACCAGCAAACCATATCACCCAGTGCCAGATCCAGACACTCCTTAAGCACCTCCAGTGACGGTGACTCCACCACCTCCCTGGGCAACCTGCTTCAATGCCTGACCACTCTAAACCTGACCACCCTAACAGTGATATTTTTTTTCTAATAGCTAATCTGAGTCTCCCGTCTCAGCACATGGGACACGTTTAAATTCAAGCACTTTCACTGTCCTCCGACCAGGGGCGGAGGAGGGAGCGCAAAGTCGCGCACTCCGCGCAGAGACCGGGCGGTCCCTCGGTGAGTCCCGGGTGGCAGCGGCAGCACCGGCGGCTCCGGGGGCGGGTCCGGGTTCCCGTCCCTGTTCCCGCCGGGACCCGCTCCCGGGGCCGGTCCCTGTTCCCGTCCCTGTTCCCGCCGGGACCCGCTCCCCGGGCCG
>VWZF01003764.1:647574-701396 GCA_013396755.1 Sclerurus mexicanus | reverse complement strand
AACCTCTCCGCTGTTGCTTTCTAGCCTGCCTACCAGAACTTGAGACAGCGCGTTGACAACTTTGTTTCCAATCATTTGGCGACTCATACCTGGAGTCCTCATCTCAACAAGAACCAGCTGAGAAATAACATTAGGCAGCAGGTTCTCAAGTAAGTGACAGCTCTGGGGTTTCTCTGAACGTGCTCCTATACCATAAGTGTTGCAGGCTCTGGGTCAGGTGTCTTGGTTTCTTCAAAGAAACTTCTCAAGAAACTATTTTTTGTTTGTTTTTTGCTTTTTTTTGTATTTTTGGTTTTTTTTAATGTTCAAAATGCAGTATTACTGTAGATAGTAACTTGCTATCAACATTAGTCGCGATTAGATGGCAGATATTTTTTATCTGATCCAAGTTGATGCAGGAGTGGAAACTTTGATTTTGTCTCAAGGTGTAATCCCTAGCTAAAATTTACCTTTACTTTTTCTGTTAAGGGAGGTATTAATAAAATTGCACCTATCACATTTAGAGCTAAGGAAAATTAGAAGTATTTGACAAACTAAGCTCTGCAGAGTACAAAGCTAAAGTCATAAACAAAACCTGGATGTCAATCTGGCTGGACCGAGAAGAGGTTTTTAAGAATTGCTGCTGTGTCAAAATGTTGTCAAACACTTGTCTGATATTCCATTATTTCATGAAGGTTCCTCCAGTTTTTCTTCTCAGATCTTAAGAGTCATAAGAAACATTAGGAAATTTCTTCAAAATACCATGAGTTTGGTCATTAAATTGGATCAGACCATGAATTCAGGAACAGACTTAGTTGTGCTGTGGTGGCACCATTGATAACTTGTACTGAGGAGCTGTGTGGTTTGTAGGGAGTGGCACAAATGTTGTTTCCTGTTAAAGAAGCAATGAGGACAAGAAGCAGTATATGTCCCACAAAAGATTACAGGGGTCTAAAGAGATAAACCCATAGATATTAAGCTTTCTACTACCATTTATTATATTTTACTGAGGATTAAGGGTGTTCACTAAAGCTGTACTGGGCAGAAAGCATCTTAGGGTGGCTATGAGTGGTCTAGTAGCTGTTTGTCCCTTGTGCCTTCTATAATTTAGCTCTTCTATGCTATGGGAATTGGTAATATTAGAGTTCTTAACTTTTTCGATAGTTGTGGCTTTTGCAGTTAAATAACATTTGTACATGTAATGATGTAACAACAGGACGTTTGTTAATTCCATGTGCTTGGATTGTTTTATTTTTCTAGCACTTCTTTTCTTACGGATAAGGCAAAGGCTAAGTCCGTAGCTGCAGTGATGCTCAGAAAACATTAATGCTTCCTTGAAGGTTCTTATGAGTTTTTGCCCCACATCTAAATGGTCATATTTCATTATTATGTTCTTGAAAAAGAATTTTTCTTACTAATTAATGTAACTTTGTTCCAGGTCTGGAATGTTGGAATCTGGAATTGACAGAATTATTTCTCAGGTTGTGGACCCAAAGATCAACCATACATTCAGACCTCAGGTGGAAAAAGCTGTCCATGAATTTTTAGCCACATTGAATCACAAAGACGAGGCAGGCTCGAGTGCAGCTTCGAGTGAGGAGAAAGCAGATGCTTCTGTTACAGTACAAGGTATTCTAACATTTCTCTGAGCAGTTTATTAACAAAAGGAGGTGTTGAGAGAGCAGAAACATTGACTAGGTTTGCTGCTAGCATAACATTGTTAGCATCAGTATTAGCAAGCTGAGCTCCAGGCAGTACCGTAACACTTGTCTGTTATTGTATGTTTAAAGGTAGAAGGCAGGAGAGATGTCACCCTGTTACAACCATGTCACTCTGTCACTTCTGCTTGAGATTACGAGGGATCAGTTTACTGTAGGGAGAAAAGTTGGTCTCAGGGTTTGGATCTCCAAGTATCATAGGATCAGATAGGACATAGATGAGAGAGGAATGATTCAATTTTTTATCCTTCGTTTGATAGGCAGAAAATTACCTAAGACACAGTTGCGTGTCTTAGTGCAGTTGCCATAAAATTTGAGTAATTGAGATCCTCTCAGAAGCTTAAGTTGTGCTGTAAATCAGCCAGTCTTTAGTTTGTTTATAAGCACAGCACTTTTTCTTCAGGTCTTTCATTTTGGTTGCTTGTATCAACTTCTAACCATTCCTGCAGGTAACTGTCCATTCTTTCCCTTCCTAAAACACTCCATAGCAGTCCCATCTATTTGTAACTGGACCCTTTATTTAAATCCAAGCCTTTTTCCTGTGAGGCCCACTTCCTTTAGGGTGGGTTAACAAGCCAGCTGCAGCTCTTAGTGCTAGTCCAGTTAACCCTTTCTCATCCATCTTTGGAGTTGGTTCTAAGAGGATGGAAAAGTGATCAGGTATATCTGATAGTCCTGTTGTTACATAATCAGTATGCTGAGTCTGTTTTCCATGACTTTCATGGAGATACTAGAGCTGCAAGATGCAGACTTCCTGTTGCAGTGTGTGTAGAATATATATATGTGTGTGTGCGTGCATGTAAAATATATCTGGAGTCATCATCCCACTTAGTGTGTTGGTAAATATGAACAAGGATTGAGTTCAGAACATCCTTCCCGTTGACAATCCCCACTTCCCCTAGCAGACCTCAAGAGCCAGAGGTGTGTCACAGCAAAATGAATCTCTGGTAGTCACATGATAATTGCTGCAGAAATGCAGCTTTGTGGAGTTTTTTGTCTGGTTGGGTTTTTTTTAACCAAAATCTCTCAATGCAAAATTAGCCAAATATTTTAGGTAACTATGCATATTTTATAGACAGTGGTTAATCTGGTGTTTAGCATTTTATCTGAACAGAATTAGGGAAACTAGAGTGAAGTAAAACTGTTCTTTCTTACTATTCAAGGTGTCTCTTCTACAGCTCCTAATACTAATGTAGCTAGTGATGCTATGTCCATTTTGGAAACAATAACTTCTCTTAACCAAGAAGCAAGTGCTGCCAGGGCTTCAACAGAGAACTCGAGTTCCAAGAACAATGACAAAGTTGCAAGAAAACTCTCATCTCAGCAGAGTGTGGATGGTAGCACTGATAAAGAGAGAAATGCAGAGGAGTTGCCAGACAGAGAGAAGGCAGTTTGTGACCTTTCTGGAGAAGGTGCTGAAACACTTACAAAGTGTGAAGATTTAAATGAACTTCCTTGCCAAAGTGAAGAAATAAAAAGCTCAACAAAGGACACTAGTATTTCGACTTCTACAAGTAAAGATACTCAACAGGACAGTGAAGATCAAAAGAGTAAATTATTGGATAAATGTGACAAGAAACCAGACAGCAGTGATAAAAGTGAAAGAAGAAAAGAAAAGAAGGAAAAGCTTGACAAGAAGTCTGACCATTCAAAGAAAAGCGATGATACTGCAAAGTCAAAAGAAGAAAAGCAAGCGAAAGAGTCAGAACCAGTGAAACCATTACTTCCAGAAAAAAATAGCAATAAACATAAAACAACTGAAAACGCTAAAGAAGGTATGGTTGGGGCAATGCTCTTCCTCAAAATATGAATTTGAGGTGGGTTTTTAAAGTGCATTCAGGAGTTGAATTAGAAGTATATTTGGACTGTAAGTTTTCTGGTAAATTTGTCTAGCTAGCCACAGTTGGACTTGTCCATATATCTTAACTGAGGTACCCAAATTAGGAATCAGATGAGCTTTGATTCCTCAAGTGTGTGATTAGTCATCTGCCTTAATCTGTCAAGTTGTCTGAACAATTTCAGTCTTCGTTTTAAAGTTTATAGTTGTGCCTCAGGGTGATTTTTGTTTCAAGTAAACCAGAGTTAGCCTAATAACATTTCATTAAGGTGTTATAATTTTGTTTCCTTATTTCTAGTTCTTAAGATAATTTTGTTCTCAGTGACAAAATTGCTATTTTGATAAGAAAAGTTTCACAAATGTAGTGTGCTGCCTTACAGCTTTTTGTTTCTGTTTTTTCCTTTTGCAAGAAAATTCATTAATAGATTCAGATATGGATGTACTCAGTGACATCACAGTGAGCTCTGTCCATACCAGTGACCTTTCTTCCTTTGAAGAGGAGAGTGAAGAGGAGCCTGTAATTTCTGACAGTACTGAAGAAGGGGAGATCACATCAGGTGGTAAAATAATTAGATTGTTAACTAGCAAGGAGTATGTAATGCTTTTGTTGTGTACATCATACCATAAATTTGAGGGTTTGCAGTATGTTTTATTGTACTTACCTGTGAGACAGAGTTTGACTGCAGAATGGATAGAATTTGTGCAATTGCAAAAGGCAAGTAGTGGGTTTACTTTTTGAATATTTTTAACAGTTTGGTATATTCTAAACTTTGTAGACCTTATTTATGCTACAGTATTACATAGTTGGCAAAAACACTTAATGAAGAATGTCATTGTTCTCTGGTCTTTTTCACCTCCATCCTGCCACAAACTTGGTATAACATTGAAGTGCTTTGTGACTCTGGGGTAGTGGTTGTAGCTGGCTTTGAAAATCAGGTTGGTTTTAGACATTTAGGATTGCAGGAATATCTAAATTCTACTTGGCAACAGTAGAAGGAACAGGAATGGATCTAGTCTTAAAAGTTCAGAAACACCAAATCGTTTCACTGACTGGGTTACCTTTTTGTCTTCTCCCTGTCTAGTACAGACCTCTGACTCTTACTCTGTAGATGTGGCCAATGCAGTTAGTAAGACTTTCCATTTTATAATGCAGAGTGCATTAGTACCTCAATACCTCTCTAGTATGCTCAGAGCTTACATTTTGTGCTCTAAGAATTATTTAGAAGCATTGAATTACTTACATGTTCTCTGGCTTTGCTCTTGCCTTGAAACATGACAGATTTTGTTCAGTTACGACTGAATATTTGTAAAATGAAAGCAAGCCTTAAGTACGATTCAGGAATAGAACTAATTTGTACAGAATGGAGCAGAAGTGTTTTTGCACTATTTCTAATAATTCTGATAAAACTGAAATAAATTTATTTCTTTTTACTTGACTAATACTTATATAAGTGTAAACAACAGAGTCTTTTGTTTTATGTATTTCAGTAAACCTGTCTAGTTTTTAGGTACTCTAGTACTGTACAGATTTTTTTTTGTGGGGGGAAAAAGCATAATTTAACACATAGCAGAAATTACATTCAGACTTCTTATGCATCGTTAACTACAAAATATTATATGTAAAAGGACAATGGCATTACAGGTGGTAGGGTAAACGCAATTATTCTGTCCCAGTTTGTTACGGGTTTTGTATCTTGCAAATTTTTGGCTGAATGATGTACACAAACACATGAATACACCTTTCATTTTTTCATAATCTAGTGATGTTTTGTTGTTAAAAGGGGCTATTCTTTTAACTGTTTATGTTTTTAGAGTAAATAATTGTTAATACATTTTGAGTAGCTTTGCCTGCTTGAAATTTGTGTTGAAAGCACCACCCTAATTTATCACTATATCACTTAAACTCACTGACCTTTCTTTAGATGAAGAGGAGAAAAAGAGTCAAAGTAAGACGAAGGCTCATGGTAACGAG
Source organism: Sclerurus mexicanus (assembly GCA_013396755.1). Classification (NCBI taxonomy): domain Eukaryota; kingdom Metazoa; phylum Chordata; class Aves; order Passeriformes; family Furnariidae; genus Sclerurus; species Sclerurus mexicanus. The sequence continues at coordinate 695,890 of VWZF01003764.1, read as the reverse complement.
CTGAGTGATGGGAAAGCCAAGCCTGTTCGCCACACGTACGTTCGCAAGCCTTTCCTGTACTCCAAATACTTCAGTGACTCTGATGATGAACGAACTGTGGAACAGCGCCGGCAGTCCATTGTAAGTGTGGGGTTTGTTACTGCTCTTTTTAGAGCAGAAATTCCACTGCTGATTTGGTGGTGGTTTGTGCGGGGAAGTCATGGAGTCTTCTTCTCCCTTTGGTTTGTTTTTGTTCCCTTGTGTTACAACTGCCCTTTCTTCAGATTTCCATCAATATGGCATGATCTGCCCTTCAGCACTACACTCCACTCTGCCGGTTATAGTTTGAAGGCCTCTGGTGGTGAAAGCAATGACACACTTTTCTGTCTCTTTCCCCTCCTCCAAAATAAATTCTTTTGGTGTTGATGGAGGGTTTGCTAATTATATGCAATATCCTCACAGAATCACAGCAATAGGTAAGGTCTTTCTCAACAGAGTGATGGGATAGAGAGAGTGAGAACTGCTGTACTTAGGAAAAATCTGATTTTCAGTAGATTTAATGTACATAATAACAATTTGGGTGGGAAAAGTAGCCTGCCTTCAATGGCATGTTGAGTAGGTCGTGTTTGTGTTGAGTACTGCAGGCTACTTCATTACACCAACTTTTTACAAATGTCATTCTTGCTGTCCATGAAATCAGTAGTTTGTAGCAAGTCTGCAGCCACTGAGAATGGAAAGAGAGATTTAAGCATGTGCACTCTGTTTTGTGAAAGAGGGACCAACAGGCAGAAGAGGGAGCAGAATTCTTTTAGATTTTCTCCTTTGGCCAGATACATATATTTATGGTTATATATATAATATATATACTTAGTATATATACATTATGTATATATTATATATACCTGTTATATGTATATAAATAAGAATAATGTATGTTCTTTGAGAAGTTCTCATAGCTTCAGTCTGCAATGTTAAGCAGCAGTGAAACTCTGAAACTTTCACAAGCTACAATGTTCTGTTTTCTATGGGTTTTAGACTTATTTTGTAGTCAAAGAATGCTCTCTGACCTAAATATTGTTTTCCTTGGTTTTGTATCTCTAGGCCAAAGAAAAAGAAGAGAGACTCCTAAGAAGGCAAATTAACAGAGAGAGACTTGAAGAAAAACGTAAACAGAAGGCTGCAGAAAAAACAAAGTCCCTGAAAACTGGAAATCAAAATTCTAAAGGTAAGATGAGTAAAGGTATGGTTAGCCCCCACTACCCTGCATTCATTTACTCTCTAGAAGAAAACATTCAGCTTTTCATAATGGTCATAGGTCTGTAGTAATTTCCTGTGATTAATAATCCAGTCTTTCAGCAGTGATGTTACAGAAAAACATATCATGCAAATTATTAATATGAAATTTCATCTTCACTTTTTCATATATCATTGCACTACTTAAACTCAGTGTATAGACAGTGGTATTCTCTGTTACACATTAGTACTCTCTGTGCTGCCTTCAGTCATGTTTATAGATGAAACAGTAATATAATGACATGCATGTGTATTTCACCATTTGTATATTATTTTAGGAAAAAGTGGCTTGCACATAGAAGAACTTTCATCAAAAAGTCTAGAGTCAAAAGCTACTGGTACCAGCATCAAGGATGTACTTAAAGAACAGAAGTTTTTAGAAAAAAAGGTGGCCCTGAGCAGAAAAAGGAAAAGGGATTCAAGGTATTTATGTATTTGCTCTAAAGATTTAAGGTTTTGAATATTCATTGTTTTCAACTTTGTACTTAGCCTTATCCACTTTAACAGTTCTCTCTTAAAATAGTGACATAATTTTGTTAGGAATAAGTATGAAGTTCAGGCAGAAAATTAAATTACAGCTGCTTAAATATATTGCAGCTCAAACTGCAGTAGTAGTGGCTTTTCACACAGAATGCTAATGAGAATGGAGAGCTTTTACATACTTGTGCATGTAATGTGTAAGTCAACCTAGCTTCATCTTTAAACTTACATTTTATGTGTGTAGGTATGTACCTGTGTATATTCCTGTATACATACAGGTATATATGGGGCAAGGAGAGCTCTTATCCATTTTACAAGGACAACTGCAGTACTAATATTGTCATACTAATACTGCTTTAAAGCACTGATATCCGGAGGATATTTTTAAGTTGATACACATGATTTTACAAGAGAAAAAAAGCCTGGGCAAACTGGTTAGTCAGAAGTTGGGTGATCATGTTCTATTTCTGTGTTTTTAATAGGCATTTCTCTCTCGCCTTCAGTTTTGAAAGCAGAAAGTTTACAAAGTAATGTTAGGCTGGTACTGATTTTTCTTTATTAAATTGTCCAAATACCTGTTTCAGGCGTGTGGAAGATGGCTGCAGAAAGAAATACGAGCCATCTGAAGAAGATTCTAAAGAAATGCAAAAGACAAGTGAAGTATGTGTCTTTTAAATATAAACCTTATAGTCTTCCTTTTTACTTCTAACAGAACTTTTTCATGTGTCCACACTAAACTGCATATAATTACATTCATTCTCATGAATTTGTTTTTCCCTGACAGTTCTTTCAGTTGTGTTAGTGGTCTGTCATCACTGTAGTAATGCTTTCTAAATTCCAATAGCCACTGAAATACATGGTCCGTGCATTCGGGACTGATGCATGTTGTAGTAAAACACAGGATGAAGTTTAAGTGTATTGGGTTTTTAAAAAGAGCAGGGTCTTATATGCAAAGACTTGAGGAGCTTGAGCTGTTTAAACTTCTCACTAGAAAGTTAAAGGAAGATTGAATGTGCTCCATACACGAAAGAGAATTTTTATGGTGTGAATTTTTATCAACAACATTATTTAAATAAAAATGGTAGTTGGAAGTTCAAACAGAAGTCAAAATTTATCTTTTGTAGGTTTTGGTGTATTGTTTAGTTTTGGTGTTTTAGTTAAGGTTTTAACAGTCAGCATAATAGCTGTTTAAAGTAATTTACAGAGTATTTGAAATCGTGATTGTCCATTCAAAAATCTGTTTGAATCATTTTATAAAGATAATTACTTTATAAAGAAAGATAATGAAGTTCGGACATGCTACTGAAGGTTAACTTCTCGTCCTTTGGATTTTTTCACAGTGGAAGATAGTTGAAGTGAAAATGGCAAGTTTCGTTTTCTTACTGACTATATTTTAGGTGAATTTTTATTAGAATATTAAGTGGATTCTCTGGTGTATTGTTATTATGGGGCATTTGTCCTTAACAGTTCAGTTCAGTCACTTAGCAAAGGAACTGTGTAACCTTTACTTATATATATAAAAAAAATCTCTTTTGTAGACTTGTGAAAAAAATTCTTCCAAAGAATTGAAGCATAATCATGGGAAAAGTGAAATCTCTAAACAACTCAGAAGACTTTCGGAGTTGGGGCATTCAACTGAGGAAAGCAAAAGTGATTCTAAAGGAGAAAAAGAGCACAGAAGGAAAACCTCCACTTCTCTTCAGGCTGAGGGAGCCCAGCAGGACAGTGAAACACGGGATGCAAAAAGACAGCTGGATAGAGCAGAAGTCAATACTGAAGAACCACAGAAGCAGAAATCCATATCTAAAAATGAAAAACACCCCAAAAAAGATACTGACACAGAAATTCAACATACAAGAAATGCTGCCAAAAAAGAAGCCAAGTCTTACAGAGATAAAAATGAAAAGGAAAGAACTGCTTCAGAAGATAAACTTTCTTTAAAGCACAAATATAAAGGAGATGGTATTCACAAATCAAATGAAGATGTTGAACTCCATTCATCTGAGAGAAGTTTGAAAGGAGAGGATGGTGGCCAGAAACACAATCAACAAATAAAGGTTTCTTCAGATGACAAATCTGAAAGAAAAAGTAAACACCGAAGTGAACGGAAAATATCGGTAACAGGAAAAGATGGAAAAACCACTTCTGAATCAACCTTAAAAGCTGAAGAATTGCTGCGGAAAGAAAATAAAAAAGACAGACATCTCTCAACAGAAAAATCAAAAGCAGAATGCAAGACCAAAAGGTCCCTGAGTGATTCTAAACCGCAGAAGGATTCCCTAAGTGCCTCAAAGCAACTTGCTTCTGCATCACACAGGAGGAGTGAAAGCTACTCGGAAGATAAGCATGAATTAGAATCAACTAACTCTGATTGTAATTTAAAACATGAAGATAGTGTTCATAAGGATAGACGAAGATCTAAGAGCCTTGTAGAAGATAAGATTTTGTTAAAGTCCAAGTCAAAGGGTCATAGTAAACATTTCAGAGCATCTGAAACAGAATTACAGGAAAGCTTAACAAAACAAGAGACTGGACAGAAAGACAAAGATAAGAGCCTGGATGACAGTGATTCAGATAAGCAACACAAATCCAAGAATGAAGACAAAGGTTTTGAGGAGAGTGGTGCTGAGACTGAGGTTGTGAGTGGCACACAGTCAACTCAGGGACCACAAAAAGACTTAAGTCACAGGGTTAAGTTACATTCTGGAGAAAAAGGATCTGTAAAAGAAAAACATAGAGGTGATAAAGATTTAAGTAATTCCAAGCTAGAAAGAAGAGTCTCTGCTGAAAATCACAAAAACAGAAATTTAAAGCACAGCAACAAGGAAATGAAGAAGAAGGAAGAAAGCATCAAATCAGAAGATAAAGATACTAAAGAAATGGATAGTGGGCATGAAAAAGTATTGAATGTCACAGTGACAGTGGACAAAAAACAAAGCAAGAAGGCATCCTGTGAAAACAGAAAAGGCAGTATATCAAACCAAGATTTACTTAAAGAAGAAAAGCAGTCAGCTAGCACAACTGAAAGCAGCCAGGCTCCAGCCCCTCAAAAAGCAACTATGAATAATGATTCTGGTCATGCAGAAGAGCTCATGGAACTTGATTTGAAACAAACAAAAGTACAGGAAACATCTAACATTGAAAGAAAAAACATTCAAAACTCAATCCGAGCCACAGATGTCAAGAATGCAGCAAAACAAAGAGTATCTCGTTCTGTTTCAAATAAGGGAATGAAACACAGCTTGGCAGATCCTGAAGCCTGTGAATCACACTTTCTGCCTGCAGCTGAAAAAACTATTAAACAAGAAGGTATTTCTAATAAACAAGTTGGTGCCTTAGAAACTTTGTCCAAACAAGCTTCCCTGGGTCAAGGACCCAGTAAACAAGGGACTTCTAAAAGGAGTGTTGTGTATGAGACAAGTGGTAAAATCTTACATAATGTGCCCAGTAAAGATCAAGCTTCAAAAGATAGCAGAAGACCAAAGAATTTAAAAACTGTGATAAATTCTAATTCAGATGATGTTCCTTTAGCAATTAATTCTTCCAGAGAAAATGCTGCTGCTGCAAAGTCCATGGATATGGATATCTCAGATTTTACAGATTCCTTAGGTAGTATGTCTAAAGAATGCTGTAATTCTGATGGAACTTCTTTATTGGGAGATACTTTCACTTTGAAAAATGATGCATCACAGGTTGCATACATGGAGCAAGATAGCGCAGTGCTGAGTTCTGTCATGAAAGACGAAGGTGACGATAACATGACAAACAGTATAGGAAAAGGTAACGCGGTACCTCAGCCTAATGAACAGACAATGGAAGACAGTACAGCTGAGTTGCCTAGTCAAGACAATTACAATGAAGCAGCAAAGTCAGAAAGCTCTCAGGATAGGGAGTTGAAAATAAAAGAGGAAAACTTGATGTCTGACATAACTGAAGATTGTGGAGGTGTAACGACAGAAGAACTTCCCCTACGAAGAAGAGAGTGCTTGAGTACAGATCCTTCCACAAAGGGAGAAAGAAGCACAATGATGGATGATGTGGAAAAGAATGAGGTGCATGATATTGATGATCTGATACAATCTTCGTCTGTGTTAGTGCCTGAGAGAGCTCCTGAGGAAACTGTCAAAGGCTCTGTTATAACCAATGGTCAGGAAGGAAAAAGTGTGGTTGGCGTGGAAGACAAAAGTGAAGGAAATGCAGTAGGTACCAGTGCAGGAAGTAGTAAACCTAGTTCATTGTACAGCAGCCTACAAACAACTCCAGGCACTGTGATAGGAACTAGCACAGAAAAGATCACTGAGAGCACTGCAATGGCAACTAGTACAGGGGAAGAAAGTGCTGAGTGTGCATCACATTCTGAAAAGGGCAACGATGCTACAACCACTTGCTCAGAAGAAGGTGAGGTGACGGTAATCTGCACAAGCATAGAGGCTGATGAAGGTTTCACAACCAGCATATGGGTAAAAAGTAGTGAGAGTTGCAGTTTCATCACAGGAGCAGATGCTGGTGACTGTACTGTTGCAGCAGCTGAAGAAGGTGGTGGCAGTGTTGTCACTGAAGGATTAGCAGAAAGTGAAAGTTTCCTAACAAGTACAGAAGGAGAAGAAAATGGTGACTGTACCATGGTTGATGCAGAAGAAAGTGATAAGGACTCAGTCAACGGAAGTGGAGTAGAAATTGAAGACAGTGTAAATAGTGCTGGAACAGAAGAAAAAGATGATGCTGTGACTAGTGCAGGCTCTGAAGAAAAGCGAAAGACCTCAAATTGTGCAGATACAGGCAAACTTGAAAGTTCTGTATCCTGTTTAGGTGAAGTAGAGAGCGATGGAGCTGTAACTAGTGCAGGAACAGAAACAGGTGAAGGGTCAACCAGTGGTGACAGTTCGGGTGAATTTAGGGGTAGTGTGACAGCTGGCCTAGTGAAAGAACACGAAGGTACTGTGACTTGCACAGGTGCAGAAGAAAGAGGCCATAACTTCATCATCTGCTCTGTGTCTGGTACAGATACCCAAGGAGAAAGCACTGTAACTGGTGCATGTATTGCCATGGTCACAAACAACAGTGCCACAAGTGGAACTAGTGGTGACAAATCTGAGGATACTGTAAATGGGGAAAGCACGGTGACCAGCACAGGCATAACTCCAGAAGATGATGCTGAAATTTCAGTAGTCTGCACAGGCTTAGAAGACAGCAACGAGGGATTTGCAGTTTGTTTAGAAGCTGCAAAATGTGAAAGTCTAATGGACAGTATAAGGGCAAATGAAGAAGCCAATATCACTACAGTCAGCGTAGGTCTATGTGATGATGAAGGTTTTGTGACTAGTACAGGCTCAAAAGAAGAGGATGAAGAAGGTGAGGACATTGTGACCAGTACAGGCAGGGGAAATGAAGAAAATGAGCATGCTTCTACTTGTACAGGAGTGGAAAGTGAAAATGCACTAATTTGTATAGGTGCAGAAGAAGGTGAAAGTTCCCTTATCTGCATAGTTGCTGAACAAATGGAAGCTGAGTCAGGAGTGGCTGGTACAAATACAAATAAGCTTACTGTCGACAGCATGACAAGTGCAAATAAAGAAGCTAATTGTGGCACCATCTGTAAAAAGGGGATTGTTGAAAGCAGCGTAACCAGTGCAGGTGCTGCAGATGAGGGCACCTTGGCTGCACATACAGCAAAGCATGAAGGTACCTTGCTTCCCTTAGATGCTGAGGAATGCGAGGGTCCCATGACTAGTGCTATGGCAGTAGAAGATAAGACTCAGTTTGGTGCTGAAGACAAACATGATAATGCCATGACTTCCTCAGACAGCAGAGAACTGGATGCCTCTATAAGTAGTGCAATTCCAAAGGAAGATGAGACTTCTCTTGGTGACAGAGAAGTAAAAGTAAAAGGTGATATTATCTCTACTAGTACAGTGGAAGATGCTCCCTTACATTCAGCAACGGATGCTGAAGAAGGTCCACTTGTTGTTGCAAGAGCAAATGAAAGTGAGGAAAGCTCTATGATCTTAATAGACACTGAAGGCACAGAGGTGCCTATGCCCAGTACAGCTACAGAGCTTAAAGAGTATGTGCATACTCTTAGCAGTAAGCAGGAAAAAGATGAGTGCACTATGATTTCCACCAGTATTGTGGAAGAATTTGAGGCTCCTATGTCAAGTGCTGCTATTGAATATGATGGTCAGCTCCCCTCTGTGAAAACGGAAGAAATAAACGAGAATTCTATGGTTTCTATAGATATGGAAATATATGAGGTTCCCATGCCTAGTGAGTCCAGTACAGGGGGAGATGATAATGATGATGAAAGTCACCCAACTGCTAGTGGTAAAGAAGAAAAAGATGAGTGTGCTATGATTTCCACAAGTGTTGTGGAAGAACAAGTAATCCTAATGTCAGGTGAAGTCACAGAAGAGGCAATTCAACATCTGTCAGACACAGAGTCGAAAAATGAAACAGTGATCATCTCTACAAGTACAGCAGAATGTTTTGAAGCTCCTGTGTCAAGTGTAGCTATGCAAGATGAAAACAAACTCACTCCTTCAGAAACAGAAGGAAGATATGAAGCTGCTATGATCACTACAAGCATGACAGAAGAATGTGAGATAGTCCTGTTCAGTGCAGCACCGCAAGCTGAAAGTCAGCTCATTGTAGCAGAAGGAGATGAAGATGCCATTCTTTCTCCAAATGCATCAGAGGAATGTAAGATTGTGGAGACCACTGCAACTGTAGATGAACAGTTTGGGTTAGCTGCTTTCAACGCAGATGGGAAGAGCGAAGGTTCTGTGATTTTTGTGGGAGAATGTGGAGCTCCTGTCCTAAGGGTTGCCACCGACAATGAAGATCAACATGCTGCTTCTAGTATAGGAGATAAGGAGGAGGGAGCAGTGATCGCTCTGAGCACAGTGGAAGAATGTGATAGTCTCTTCACGTTTACAGTCATAGAAGAAAATCAGCTTGCTGCAGAGAGTAGAGAAGTAAAAGACAAAAGTGAAGAAATCTTTAATACTGCTAACCAGATTGAATGTATTCTATCTACTACAGGCCCAGAAAAAAGCAGGAATTCTTTGCTTGTCGTTGGTGGGGAAAATGAGATGCACAAAAGTGGGGCAGAACTGGCAGTGCCTCAGACCACAGCAGAGAGTGAAATCTCAGAAGCTGGTGAAAATTCAGTGAACCTCGTGAGTGTAGATGAAGCCCTTTGCGTGGAGATTAGCACCGAGACTGCTGAAAGTCCTTCCTTGGAGGCAGGTGAGGATGATGGGCAAGCTGAAGATGTTCTGCACAAGGATGTTACATCGGAGCTCCCGTGTATGATTTCAGAAGCAGTGGTAGAGAGTGAAACTCTGAAGAATGTAAACTATAAATTGAACTCAAACTTGCTTTTAGAAAGGGACTTTTCTGAAATAAGGACTCCCCTGCCTAAGACACAGGCTCTTTCCTTAGTTTCTGCAAATGAAGTGACTGTAAACACCAACCATGGTGAAGGAACAATAGAAGCAGAATTAGGGCAAAAAAGTGACCTTCCTTTATTACATGTAGAAGAGCTATGTGGCAGTGATGGTAAAACAAACTCAGTTAAAATAGATGATCCCAGCACTGAAGTTACTTTTCAAAAAAGTAATGCAGGTGAGAATTTTTTTTTTTATTTTGTTGTTCATTATTTGATTTAAAAGCTGTGTTAAATAGATGCATTTTACCATCGTTATAGTCGGGAATAACTTGCGCTGTTCAAATATACCTCATTGCTTTGTTCCTTGCAAAATATCTATTAATAATACATTTAAGAATTGGCAGCAAATACTTAAGCATGTGATTCTGGGAGTATAGACTGAGCACAGTTATCTGAGTTGTGTTGGAAAACACATTATTAGAGAGCAAAGAAACTACTAAAATACATCAACTTAAAACCATGAGCTAATATATGAGGTGATTTGCAAGGGGTAATTATTGTGAACCTCCAGATAGGTTTGTTATTAATGTGTATGAAATTCAAAAATGCATTTTTAGGAAAGAGGATGCATTTGATTTAGACATATGTTCATCATTTTAGAAATGTGACATAGCGATTTTAAAGGGTAAGTCATCTTTAGTCATAGTTGCACATTTTCTCTGCATGGTTTTTTAATGGTTATGTTCAGATTCATTGTCTTATACTGAATTTTATCTTGTGAATACACTTGATATGGTTCTCCTTTAGGTTTCACAGGAATCAGACAGTCATCCTAAAAAAGTATTTTAAGTGAGCAATGATAAGATGTCTGTTTTAAATAGAAAGCTTGTTATAGTATATGGTATTAAGGATATCGTAGTGTATATTCAGATCCATTCTGGAAGCTAACATTTGAAATGAACTTGCATGGTTGCTAATTCCTAAAGTACCATATAATGAATATCCTACTATTTTCAACCTTTCTCCTCTTTGACCCTCTGTAGTAGCTGAAGCACCAAGTTTATGAAAATTAATAAATTCTGTAGGTGCCGTAGTCAAGACTATAACTTCATTATGAATTTTGAAGAAATTAAACTGTTGAAAAATACTAGAAGGATCTGTTTCTACCACAGGAAGTGGAATGATCCTGACCAAGTACTGCTTGTAAAGCCTTTTTCTTCTCATGTCTGTCTTTGCTGTTATTTCAAAAAAACATTTTATAATGTGCATTTAGGTCCAGCTTCTCTAGTTTTATTGATGTTTCACTTCAGAAAGCTCTCTGGAGATTTTGGGATCTTAAAATTGTGTTGGGGAAAGAGACTGACCTAGTAAACTTGAAAAATGTTATTTGGTGTTTACAAAAGAGACAGACATGAGCCATGAAAGTGTAAATTGCCACACAGTAAAGTATTTCGGTCTCAGTGTTTGCCTCAGTCCTTGTTGTCCATTGATGTAGCCTCTGCAAGTACCGGTGATAATGGTACTTATTCTGTGGACTGCAACCACAATTTAATCACTTCACATGCATCATTGATGAATTGCCATGTTTTAAGTATTTCTTTTTGTTTAGGAAAAGCTGTATAAATAGGCTTCTGAAATAGGTTTCCAAAAAGGCTGTAGAAGTCATGTGAAGATGCTGTCTGCCATGGCCTGTTTTTCAGATGCTACAAACATACAGCTGTTCCCTGAGAAATTAATTGGATTAATAAGATTTTTCTGAAGTTATATTGACACTAGTCGGAGCTACTGAGTTTTCAGTCTCTGTAGAAATTGGATGGTTTCAGTGGTTATGGTTCTAGAGCTTACATATTTAGATCTACTTGTAACTTAAAGCAAAATATTATCCTTAGTATTACCTCTTAGCTCTTCATTCATCAATACAGAGGTAGTTTGCTGTCTGAAAAAATCTGTTGATGGTTTCTTTTTAAAGGAAAAGCAAGGAAAAAAAGTTGAAGTCAGAGTTCACAAGCAAGCTGTGGTAAATCCTGATAGCCCATATTTTCCAAGCTTTTTGTATTTAAGGAAAGCATAGAAGTACTTATGTTCTTGCAGATGCCAGGCTGGGGTTTTATTGAACTGCTTTGCTGCAAACAGACTTGTTATTGTTTCCGTTGTCTACAGAAAGGAGTTAAATTCATGCGCTGTTTTCATGAGGTGGTCCTGAGAAATAGCATTCTACTGTAGCATGAGAAAAACACATCATAATGTAATCTGATAATTTTAACATATTTGTATTTCCTTAGGCAATAATGGAGCTTTACCAAAGTTGACAGAAGAACTTGAATTTGAAAGTGACTTGAGAACTGACAAGGTATTTATTTTATCTTTAGAATTTTTGCTATACTGTTTCTTGTATTATCATGCAACTTGCTAGGGTTTCTTACTCTATGTTTTGATTTTTATGCACCAAAAATGGCATTTAAACATCAAAACTTTGAAGCAGTAATTTTTCAGATTATTTGGCTGTACTTTTCTAGGTAGCTGGCATTTAAATTGTGGATTGTCCATGTTATTCCGTGTTAGAACTAATTCCCTCCCTCAGCCATATTTCTTCTGTGACCACAACATCCAAGTTTGCTTTTTTAAAAATGGGCCATACTGTGTGCGTGTTGCTTGTGATAGTGCTTGTAAAAGTCCTACATGCACTAGTCCTTACAGCTGGCAGTTGTTAGTTTAGTCCTTTGGAACAGTAAACACATTGCTGTTCATTTCATTGCATTGCTTTCCTGCCAGTCTTCAGACTTGCTCATTCTCTGTGTGCTCAGGGAACACTTGCTGCTGTTCTGTACTGATAACTACAGCCCTGTTATCTGCTGTTACAGAAGAGTGGGGCACCCTGCATCATCCAGGGTGTTGGGGCTCATGGTCACCTATAGCTTCCGTAAGACCATAGCTGAGTCTGTTTGTATGTCTGGGTCTGTGATCCGTAGTAGCCAGGATTCCACATGGGTTAATTCTTCATTCAGATGCAGAAGGGTATCCACGTATTATATCTTGCCGAACTCTGAGAATAAGCTTTTTGAGGAATAACGTCATTCAGAGACTCCCAAGCATCTGTGGAAGGGGTGGGTCTCCACAGGGCTCCTGGCAGCAGCTCCTTGTTAGACCAGCTGAGTATTTCTGAATCACAGTTTTCATGCCCGGGATGCACTTCATGAAAGTCCAAGTAAATTTCAATCTGGTGGGATTTATTGACTAGAGTTGAGTTCCACCTGCAAACAGCTGTACATGGTTCTAAAGTCAGTATAGCCATGTAATATGGAACTGTAGCTGAGTTTACAATGCCCAGATCAGACTTAAGTACACTTAGTTCCATACAGCATTATCCGTGCAGCAGTAACTCAGGGCTGATCTACAACTTGGATTTTTTTTGGTTTTTTTTTAAAAAAGCAAGCAAACTAATGCACCAAAACACAAATTGAAAAGAGTTCATTGTACCCCATTATACATTGCAGATTCTTTTATTTTCTCCATATATGAACATTTTTAGAATATTACTTGTATTTGAAACTCGGAGTAGGCATTGCACCTTAACTCCCTGAGATTTCTCTTGAGATCTGCTTTTTAAACCAACCTCTGGTACTAATGTTAACTCTAAGGTGAAGTCTAGGTACTGCATTATTGAACAGTAATGTGACAGCTCTGGCAGTGTTCCTTCTTAATATTTGTGCTGATGTCTTAATAAAAAAGCTTTTGAAGACTTTTCTAGATCATGATAAGACAATGTTCGCCTTGACATGAGGGAGGGGAGTGAGATGCACTTGTTCTGAATGTCTGCAATACTTTTTTCTTTTGATTTTGTATTTAGTCACAACAGCCTGAAAGTGCAAGAAGCGAAGACGGATGTGTGGATCTTCATACTAAAGAATTACAAAAAGGTGATTTTTATACTGATAGCAACTTAACTTTTCATACTGAAAAGACTATTAGTTATGATGGGAAGGTTGCAGATTTGTTATATATTACATACAGAGAAGTTGAAGAAAGCCTTCTGAAATCTTGGAATGTTTCTAGTTCAGGTGGCTTTGAATTTAGTTTGTGAGAAAGACGGCAGGTCAGACTTTTCTTCCGATATAATATGCTGAAAGAAAGGTGGAAAGCATTTAGGATTTTAAAAAAGTAGACTGCTATCATTCCGTTTAAAATCAATAAATACAAAAAAATGTTTGACAGGAAAAGATGCGGAAACTTCCCCAAAGAAAGGCTTTCTTCCTTATGAATTTAGGACATCCTGTGTTTTGGGTGTTGTGACAGGCCCTGTGAGGATATAGCAATATTAAGTACTGTATGGCAAGTCGCAGACTCTTTACAGAAAGTTTTTGGATTTTTTTTTTCTTTCTTGCTCTTCGAAAGATTAAAATATTTGTGGCCATCCACTGAAATTTGAAGAACAGTTATAAGTAAGTTATCATCTAGCTAGAAATCTCAATTAGTCAACTTGTATTTGTGCTCAGTAATTCCTTTTCCATGTATTAAACTAATCTTCAGTAGGACCAAAGGAAAACCCAAAAATGTGCTACGTGTTGCAATTTTTTACTTTCTTGTTAAAGGAGAAACAAACACCTGCTTTGTGCCTATCTTGATGGATTTTGTGCTCCAGATGCATTACAGCGATGTTTACAACATTAACAGATGAGAGTTAATCCTCAGTTATTGGAATAACAAGCAGAACTGAAATTAATCCCGAGAGGCACCAGCATTACTGCTGCATATATTGTCCAGGGAGGTTAAAAATGCATATCCTCTTATGGAAAGTTGCAGCTGAAAGCCTAAATGCTATGAAAGGACACACTGTTAAGTTCTAAATTTTTAGACATGCATACCGAAATAACCATTTACAAAATAGAAAATGAAAATAAGAGCAAGGTGAGATATGAGCATTGGTATAAAACTTGAGAATTCTTTTTTATTCTCAGGGTAGTCAGATTCACATAACTGGTTTCATGGTGGTGTATATTCATCTGGGTAATAAGAGACATGTTCTATTCACAAGAAAGAAAATGTAAACCTAAGAGTAGGTTAGAAGAATGTGGGCTTCAGGACAGAAGATCTAAAATTTGAACCAGTTTTTCTGTACTGTGAGGCTTCTTTGAAGTGCCTGTAATACTGTGCCACTTTCCATCACTCAGTCCCCCAGTCAGACAGTACTTAAAATTTAAAATGTGCAGATTGAACTAGCTGTGATAATCTTGTTTCTTGTAAAATGTTTAACAAAATCCCATTTCTTGTGTAAATCATGTTGGATATGACAGGGACTGAAGAATAATGCTTTGTAGCTCTTGGTAGAAAGTTTTTTCTTTTTCTCCCCCACAATAATCTCTCTTGTATGTGTATATGCATGCATATATACATACAGCTCAACGTACGTAAAAGGAAGTTGTTTAAAAGACAAATGTGTGTCCTGTCATGAGTATGAACAGCAGACACAGTAGTTTAGTAGTCCAAGATTCTTTGGAATGTAAACAAATCATGGCTATTTGAGTGGGTAGGAACTAGCTCTTCATTTGACACACTTTTAAAAATTGAAAGATGTGCAACTCAGCAGTGTAGCTGTGGAAGAATTGTTGCTAAAGTATGTACATTTAGAAAATAAGCTAAAAATTATATAAAATGGTATGTAAAAAAGTTTTTATTGGATATAGGTTTATGTTCATACTGCAGCTGAAAGGAAAGCTGCTTGGAATGCTTTAGCAGCATTTTTTAGTTAAAATATTAATTCAGTGCTTTTATGATTCGGATTTTAAGAATTCTTGATAGAGCATCTTCTTTGTGTATTGGAAGTTACAGAATTCTTTCAGAACTCCAGCACTCATAATTATTTTCCCCATTTTTGTGATAGGGAAGGGTAAGGTTCTTCTTCATCAGAGTTAGAGTGTAGTACAGCCTAGCAATTGGATAATTTCCTTATATGCACTCTATCAGCTACAAGTCTCACTAGTGCAATTATGCAACCTTTAGTTCTCTGGAAGAACAGTGTTAGAGCATTGTTTCAGTCATGTTTTACTTCATCCCATGATCCAGCATCTAGGGTTCTGATGAATGAAATTCTGATTCATTCAAATGATAGAACTATATTTGAAATGTCAAAGTCATCATGTATTTCAAAGATGAAAGCCCCTTGATTGCCAGTATTTCAGTCATAAAGTGTTTCTCACTTATCCTGTGCTTTAGAAATCCATGTTTTGTTTTGTTTCGTTTGTATGTTTGTTAAAGAGAAGATGATTGGATGTCTCTTATTTACAACATTGAAAATAAATTTTATATAGTTTCAGGTTCTCTGGAATCCTTTCAGAGGGGTGAAGTAGAGGATACAGTGATGCTTTGCTCATGCTTAGCTTTTCTGATTGTGCTGTAATTATTTTTTAATAGATTTGCTCCAGAGGAATATTGCTTTAGAAAGAGAAACTTGTCATGTAAGTTCTTGTTTCTTAAATTTATTCTCTAAGTCTGTGCTGCTTTTTTTGTACTTGCATTTACTTCTATTTACATTAAATATTCTCTAAAGGAAAATACTATTTCTGTATATGCTATGTATATTGAGACTGTGCAGCTGTGTAGGTTGATGTCTAATTATTCTTTCAAATCTGCCAGTAAATAAATCCTGTATTGTTGTTCCAAAGTCTGTGACTATTTCAAGACTTAACTGGCAGAAAAGATAAGCTTGATTGTCCTCCAAGAGAATAGAGGAGGAAAAATAGGGATTGTTCTTGGAGCTTTTGATCATGACTAGAAACATGCTATTTTAATGCAGTCTTCTGTGATTTCAGAAGAACTCATAAGTATAAGAGATAACTGAGCAAGTTGCAAATATAAAATATATCTTACGGAGCAGAAACACGACATTTAACGCAGCTAGCAGGATGAAAATATGTTTGTAGTTTCTTAAACTTGAGTAGTAAATTGTAATGCTGATTGACCAAATTTCTGGTGCTAGTGAGATACTTCTATTGTTCCTGCATGTAGGAGAGTGTCCTTTTAAATCCTGAAATATTTTGCATGATTTGCCATGATAAATTGCTTTTGAAACACTTAGTAGGGTGCTTAATTAATTCTGAGACTTTTTTCAGTAAAAGTATCAATCAAATTCTGAAAATACTATGAGTTAAGAAATTCTTTCATGGTGCTGTTCTTACTTGACCTCTAGGAATAAATTCCTTTTGTAGACTGCTGTTTTCCATTTTAATGCATGTTGTACTTGAAAGTAGCATGAATAAAAAAGTTTCTTCTGTGTTTATAAACTTCATGGAAAAAAGGAAGGTAAGGAGTTATCTTTCTTTGTGTTTTATGTGTAGGTGGAAAACTTGGATACCCAGATAACTGAAGAACATAAATCTAGAGGAATAAAATGTAAATCTTCAGAAACAAAAGATACAGAAAAGTGTAAGTGATACAGAACTACATGAATTTGTGCAGAGCTTCTCTGCTGCAAAACAAAGTTCTACTGCCATTAGGCCGTAAAATGGTATTTTGGAGGAAAGAATGGAATATGGGGAATTTCAAACTTCAAAGCAATTTATCTTCCCAAAACTACTTAATATTACCGTTAATGTATTTGATAAAAATATTTTAAAAATATTAATTACTGCACAAAAGAGCATTATACTAGCTTTTTCAATAGTAAGTGAACAAACAGTTTTGTTTGGTCTTTAACATAATTACTGATCTATCCTTCTAAAATAAAACACAGAGAAGGAAGCTGATCATTAGAGGAAAATCTAAACATTCAGTGGACTTCATGGGGCTGGATGCTTCCTTCTCATAGATTGGAAAGAGCTAAGTTTTAGTGTAACATTTTATTTGTCTAGAAGCAAAAGGTGAGAAGGAATTCAGTCCATTGAATGGGAAACATTTCTAAGTTAAATTTAGATGAAGTTAATGTAGTAATAAGTCATGCATTTTGTTGACATAGTAATTGAGATTATGTAATATCTGTTCAAGCTCTGGCCTTAACAGCTTTTGTCTTTTCAGCATCAGAACAATTTTAAAAAAAAATAGTAAAATTAATAGTATTGGGTTTTTTAAACAGCTTTTCTTCTTCTTCTAAGAATTTTGATTTGCTGAAGTAAGTAATTAGAAGCCATTAGAAGGCATGTACTTATTAGTGTCTCCCCCATAGCATTAACTGCTTTCTCTGTCTCTTCATGAATGCAGTTAAGGTTTATATTCTATTTCTTGATGTCAAATTTCAATTTCGAGCTTCTCTTTAACAACAAACACCGAAACAAACCACATCTGTAACATACAGGAAATACGGAATTGCAATAGTTCTGTCCTCCCTATTCGGAGAGTGGTTAGAGTAACTTCTGTAAGTAAGGTGCTGCCTTTTCAGACTGTGGAGTCTCAGTAATGATGAGCTGATGCAAAAGTGGCATGAAAATATGACAAGTGCAGAAGACATTTTTTTAACACTGCAGTTGTTACTTGGTTTTGCAGGCAACCAGCTGATTGCTCAGGATGTGAAAAAAGATGATGAACAAAGTCAGTGTTCCAAAACAAAACCTGATAACATCAAGGTATTTTCAAGAATTTTTTTTTATATTCAGCAACTGTAATGTAAATAAGATTAAAATCTAAGTCTTTATTTTTATAGCAGTTTATTTTGGGAGGTGTTTTCATTATTAACTGTAAACTACTTTTGTGTTGTCTTGAATACAAAATGACTGGAGAATGATGATTTTTCAAGGGGAAGACAATTTTAAAAACAAAAAAAAAGGCAGAGGTCTCTGCTGAATCCCTTTGAGGTGTGGTGGACTGATGTGCACAGTAGTTAGGAGCTTAGGATAGCGTGGAGCTTTGCTGGATCCCAGCTGTCCAGTCAGACCAGTGTCTACATGGTCCTACTGATCTGAGACCCTCGAGAGGGTATTGGATTTTACCTGAGTTCTGGGTTTGCACTAATTCCTTCTAAATGAAAACAGGAATTCAGAATAAAATAAATGTTCTCTTTAAGTGTACATGCAGAATTTCTGGAACTAGCTCACTCACTGATTTTTGATGAAGTTTCTCAGCATCAAAGTGTTTGAGACATTACAAAATCTTGATGAGTAAAATAACTACTTTTGTATTGGAGTGTGGTAGTTTTTTAATGTAACTGACTGACAATGGTCTTTAAATTGTAGTAAGATGCTCTCTTCTTTCTTGTTTCAAAATAATGTAGGACGTTCTTTCAGGTGATACATTAGAAGTGTCCAGAGAAACTGATGTAGCGCATACACCTAAAAGTACTGCAGAAGAAAAAGGTAATGAAACTATGCTGTGGCAAATTTTCTGAACCCAAGCTAAATGCTAATTTCTTTTCAATGATTTTGAGAGGAATTAGGAACTTAATTCCAGCAAATACTTGAATATGTTCTCTAGTTGATATATGTTCTATTACTGCTATCAAATCATGCATTAATCTTATCTCTTTAATGGTGAGAGAAGTTTTGATGTTTCTGCTGTGCTATCATCCATTCACATTATTGTTTCAGTATGTGCCTTCGGTGTGAAAGCTAATTGGAAAAAACAGGTAGATGGAAAAATAACATGATTAGGGTTCTGTGACAAGAACTTCTCCTAACTGACCACAAGAGATGTCATTCCATGTAAAAATCCATTACATGTTCACCATCATAAATCCTGTTTGTTTCTGTAGAGAAATGAACTAGGAAAGAATGTGCAAGTTGCACTGTTGTAATTGACTTATGAATTGCATTAAAATAAATAATAAAAGATGGTGTGTCCACAGTATTAATATCTGGTGGGTGTTTTTAGGGAATTTTGGACTAGAGAACAAAATGTTTTCGGTGCAGAGGTTATGGCTTGTATGTTTTTTTTTTTGCCTAATAAAGGTATACAACTTATTTTCTTTCTTTTCTTTTTTTGTCTATGTGAAGATGAATTTACCATTGAACAGGAAATGTCTGGAAACAGAAAGCACTGTCTAGAATCAAATGAAAATTCCCCAGAGGTGAGTGGTTTTATTCATGTTAACGATAGTGTAGATTCACACTGAAAATAAGTACTTTGTATTTTGTTAACAGCAATATTAAAATAATGACTTCACTTACATAGTTGTGGAAATTTCTTTGGTACTCTAACGTACCAAAGACTCATGTAGTTCTGTGTCGCAAAGTATGAACTGACAGACCATAAAACATCAGTGGCTGAATATTGAAGTGGGAGTAACTCCCTTCCTATGTTTAATAGTATTTACAAATTGCCTAAAAAAGCAATTCTGTAGAGTTGTATAGTAATCGTGTCCTCTGAAAGCCTTGTAATTGATGTGGACAATTCAGTCACTAACAAATATGTCTTGGCTTTACAAAAATAGGATCTTTTAGCAGTTTTAAAACTGTTTATATTATCACTTAAGCATAATGCTTGTGGTTCTCAACAGCAGTGGTTGTAAACAAATGTCTGAACCCTGGAGATGAAAATTGCTGGCCTCTAGATATAGACACTAGTCTCATAAAGGCATTTGTTTTCATCATTTGCTTTTTTTGCCTCAAATTTGGAAGCGGAAGAAAATTTTCAGAATACATTTTTGTTCACTCAAGGCTTGAGTCGCTAAGAACCATTCTGGGAGAGATACTGTTAGACTTCAGCGAAGCCTGAATGAGGCATTTAATCTTCTTTCCTTGTACATAGGAGAAAGTCTGTTGTTGGGGATTTTGCAGTCTGAACATCTGACCATATTTGTTACTTAAAGTTGTCTTTCAAAGTTTAAACTTCAAAGTCAGGCACCTTTTTTTTGCTATTTTTTGCTGTTTATGTAGAGGATATCAGCAATCTGTGTATTGGGATAACTGGGATATTAGCTGTTTGATAGCACCTGCTCAACTGCTATAGGATGTAGCCTGTGCTGTATGGCACCAAGAAAAGGGGCTCACAAGATACCAAGTTTGGAGTTCCTGTATAGGGTAAGCCAGCAGCATATGTGAGACCAAGTGATAGAGGTTTTGGGGGGCAAGTAGCAGAAGGCACTGCATTCTCAGGCATGCTGTGTACATGAGCGCAGCCACAGGGGACTGTGCACAATTGGAAGTTGTCTTGTTTCTTTTCAGCTATATTAGTTGATTTCATAACAGGCAGTTGTCTCTTCCAATGAAACCTGCCTCATCTGTATTTTTTAACTGACAAGCACTTCTTTTGCCACTATCACATCATAAATTCAGTTAGCATCAATTGTTGTATTGCTCAAATGCTAGATGTCAGTTACAGTAACTAAAATATTGTTGTCCTTTAATAGGAAAAAGAGCCTGTAATAGTGAAAAGGAAAAGGGGACGGCCTCGTAAATACCCTCTTGAAGCAGTACAACCTGGTGGTAAGTAGTTCATAATAACTGTATGGAAAAACAAGGAAAATAGTGACATTCAAGTTCTGAACTCATATTTCTTCCCTCAGGTGGGGAGTCAAAAGCTGATATGAGCACTGGGAATGTAAGTGCCTTTATTTTGTTTGGGTGCATTTAAACACAGTAATTCAAGAGCCATTTATCTGTTTAGCAGTTAACATCATTTCAGAAACATGGGAAACTTGATAATTGAGTTCATTCTAAGCAAATAAAAACTATTAATAGCATCTCCTAATATATCTGAACTTTTTATAGTATTAAGTCAGAATGTAGCAAATAACCTATCAGCTTCAAACTTAATTCACTTAATGCAAATCTCAAGTGTTACATTGACTGGCAATATATACCCATGTGCAGGGTGAAATTTTGAGTGTTGTGCACACATCTCTTTTAATTTGTAATGAGAGTAATTTTGTCCTGAAGAGTGAGAGTGACTTTGTTTCAAAAACTTGAAATTATTTTTCCTCTACTGAATGTATCATAATAATAGCTCATGGTATCTCAACAGCTGTAAACTAAAATATTATGCAAAGCAGCTATATTACATGTATAACTGTGTGTTACAGTTTGTTCAAGAGATAGAGACATGCTGGTTGGTGACTTAAGAGCTCATGAAACATTCCTCTGTGTTTTGAAGCTCAGCGATAGTTTAATTTCCTAACCCTTGTGAAGTACATTCACTGCTAAGAAAGTGTGCTGTTGGTATTGTTTCTGCAATTCTATTGGATTACAGCACAGGGTAGTAATGGATCAGGCATATTTATGGAGTAGGACTAGTTGGATTTATTCTGGTGATAGGCTCATCCCTTGGGATTTCCTATGTATCAGAAGCGACATTACTATGTAGAAAAGGGATGATTTTAAAAATGAAGTTGTGTTGAAACTTGTGTTTTCTGCCTGCTTGCCTGGTGAGGCACCTGCTGGCATGGCTGTCGGAAATCTTGGGAATTCACCTGGGATATGGATAGCAGGAGTTCTTGTCCCCGCTTGCTCTGTCCTCGCAGCATTTCAGGCAGCCCTTTGAGTCCTGTCCCTTCTACAGGTCTGCTGGAGTTTTGTTTCAAAATTTCTAATATTTCCTAATTGATTTTTTTTCCAACATTAATTTAATGAAATGTAATTTGAACTGGTGTGGCATTTGGATTTTCTGTTTTAGTGTTTCACATTGATTTTTGGTTGGTTGGGTTTGGGGTTTTTTTTGCCCAATTAAAAATTTAGACTATTTTTAAAATCACCGTCAGAAATAGATGTACCTTGGCACCCTCAGTGCTGGAACATAACAATCTTGCTCTAGTTCAACTATTTTAAAGGTCTTGTACCTCTTAAGTGATGAGTGATTGGTGTCAGTCAGTTACAGGCTGGCTCTGGCAGAAGCATTACTTGCCTCCCATCTGAGATAAGGGTTCTCTAAGGTGAGGTACCTTTGCATGACAGTTTCTGCAGGGCTGCTTTGGGAACATGTTGCTGCTTCAAAGGAAGCATAGGCATCCTAGTGGAGTTGTTCAGTGAGGAAAGAATAGGATTTTTTGGACAGTCATCATAGGAGATTGCGTAATTATACATAACTGATTCTGAGTAAATTAAAAATTCTTGTGATTTATACTTCTGTAAATCTGTATGTGTGATTATATCAAGTGACTGTTCTAAATTTTTGTATTGTTGATAATTAAATTTTCAGAAATATATTTGACTGAAAATGCTTTTACCTTTTGTGTCTTTTATTGCAATGACTTTAGTCAGGTTACTGAAACTGCTGTGATTTGTTTGTGGGCTGACTTGATGAGTTTTCCGATTTTTATCAGAAATGGAAAAATGTATTCTGTTAAATCTGTTAAGTATTCTGTGTGCTCATTAGAGTGTTCATGTTTTCTAGATTTACAGATAAATTCTGAGATTATGTAATACAATGCTGGATTTTTCTGATTTTCTCTAAATTAAGAAACACGCTTTTTTTTTTATTTCAGTTGCAGTTTTCTACCTTTGCAAGTAGAGGGAAAACACCACAAATAGGTAAGCAAATGATATTTGCTTTGACAGATAAAACAAAAGATGGAAGAAATAGAAGAGAGTTTTCAAGAAAATCTCATGTGTCCTTCCTAATCATTATCTCTGGTGGTCAGTGTTATGAATGAAAACATCTGAGCAAACAGATGAATTGAAGACATTTTCCTAATAGCTACCAAGTTTTTAATTTCAAAAAAGAGCAGTTTAGTTCAAAGGTGGAGCAGCACTGTTAAGTGCTGAATAAGGCATTGCCGAATATACCAAGTAATTAATTTGTGTGGCTGGGCACATGGTAGAGCTTCAGAGAAAGGTAGGTACCCCATCAGACTGGTTCCTAGCAACTGTTTTCCATTTCTGCTTGTTTTCTTTCGTACAGTGACTATCAGTCAGACTTATTTCATTAATTCTTTTAAAATTTAAAATTTTGTTGAGTTAATTGGCTCATCTGTGGATATGTGTCTAAAGAGCTTAGTGGCATCTTGAGGGGATATTTCTTTCCCCTTTCACAACTGCTGTAAGATCTTTAGAAAATGATTGCTTAGTGTGACTCAAAAATGAATGTACTTTTGGCACTTCAAGCTAAAATCAAAGTAACTGAAATACTTTTCTATTTGTTTCCTAATTTTTCTTGTGTATAGAGTCTGAACTGCACTGGTTATTTAAATGTCCGGTTTTAATTATGGCCATTCACAAAACAGATTTTAAAACCCTTTTCAGGAGGCAGATGAACCTGAAAGACAGGTTAAAAAATGGTTTGTAAATAAATACAAACAGACATGCAACAAACCTGGAAAACAGGTCTTCTGGAGTTTCTAAAACTTTAGGTTTCTACAGAGGTCTGGCTGCACTGCACATATGGACTGTTTCCTATTTTCTCCACATTTGTTAAAATGTCAGCTTTAATCCATATCCGTCAGAATTGTCTCTGGAGGGTTAGCTGGTTGTGTGGTACTTGGCTCCTGTCAACTGCAAAGAGATCAGACAAGAATGTGACAAAGGAGTCAAACTGCATTCTGGTTTGCTTTTTATGCAAAAGGGCAGACACCTGACTGTGTAATTAAAGTTTTAATTACATTTTCCAGGCAAAAGGCTGTTGATGTCACAGCGATGTTAAGAAGAATGTTTGAAGTGAATGAATTACACTGTTAAACTTTTCATCCTCTGTTAGTGTTCATGTGAGAAAAGGCTTTGAAAACCCCTGGCAGTGAAAAGAAAACAAAGTAGAATCCCTCTGTGCAGTTTGCTTACTCTGGTGATTTCTGATGACCTGCATATGGAGTGGGATGCAGAGGGTTTCTTTTTGGTCAGTACAGCGGATGAAGTTAGGAGACTTCTATTTTCTGAAGGCATCATCCTCCCATAACACTGAACTTGAAACTAATAACTTAGCAGTAATCAACAGTTGCTGCTCTAAAATTAGTAAGATTTTTAAATACTATGTCTTACTATTTTTATACTTATCTTTAGGCAAAAGTACTGCATTTCACATCTTAGAGAGGGTTGTGTCTGTTAAGGATGGCTTGTCTTGGATCTAGATGGAGTATTCTTCAGTCAAAAACCCATTTGCTACAAATTTGACAAAATGTACCAGAATTTTGAAGTATCTTTTGATACACAACAGAACCAATAATTGCTTGTTGTGTTACGTATGTACTTACGTTGTGAGAAGAGCTCAATACAGTGGACAGTCTTATGTTTGATAGCACTTATTTATTAAATACTTAAACATATTTGTGTTTTATTTCATTTTGTGTAAGAGTTTTTCCCCATAACCTTAACAAAGAAGTGCCAAAAAGGTTTTGTGTGAACTTCAGAATATGGTTCTGCTCTTTGGGATCTATTTTAGATTCATTGCATTGATGTCCTTTTGTTTTCTATCAGTCTAATTGGTGAGGGATCTAGAGTTTGTGTCATCTTTTGTGTAGCTTTTCATAAAAATAGCCAGCAATTTTATGGGAGGGTAAAACAAAATATAAAACCTTATTTCTGTTGCTGAGGATTGTTAACCTTGCAGTGTTAGACATAATTTTGTTTGACAAGGCTCAAAAGCTTTGTAAAATAATATCTCTAATATCCTAGAGTTAAGGTAGAAGTGGTAACCACAGAGAGGCCAGGTTGAGTCATGAGTTGTAGAGTTAAAAATGTGTTTGTAAGGCACAGCCCAGTCCATAAAAATTACTGAACTGGAAGGAAGAAGTACTTCAGCAGAGAGTCATGTAATTTGCATGCCTGGTATTAGATGGGTTTTAAATATTGTCTTTTTGAACTAATCATCTTGGTGCTTCACCATGGGCACAGTTAAGCACTAGAAGAGGTTGCCTGGAGGAGGCATGTACTTGGAGACTTTCAAAATGGTACTGAACAAGATCTTGAGCAATATGATCAGGCCAATTAATTTAGCCATGCTTTGAACAGGAGGTTGGACTAGATGACCTCTAGAGGCCCCTTCCAAGCTAAATTTTTCTGTGATTCTGTAATTGATTGACAGTAATTAAAAGAGGGTGAGTAACCTTTGCTTTCCTGTGAAAACAAAACAGTATATGCAACAAAGCAGTAAATACTGTCAGTCATATAAAGCCTTAGTACTTGAAAAAAAAAAAATCATTGTCCCAGTCTCTGTATATAACAAAATAAAACGAAGCCATATTCTAAATTAAAAAGAGACTTTAAATGTTGTCTGAGCTTCTGTGATGTTTATGCAAAGGTGACAGATTATGAAAGAACCCCCTTTTAAATTGATTGGTGAAAGATTTGAAGTTCAGGATTAAGTTTTGTTCTTTCCTTTCTTTTTAGGTACAGACATGTCTGATAAGAAAGAAACAACAAATGTAAGTGCAGCCATTTTAATTTGAAAATTTATAAGCAGTATGTAATGAAAAATGTCTGTCTTCTATGTAAAGTAAATTGTTCTTGACTTGCTTCCATTTTGTTTTTTCAGGAGGATGAAGCTGAGAAAGCAGAAATGGTTATGCGTAAAAGGGGAAGAAAGCCCAGGCGCTCTCTGCTTCAGTCAGAGGAAACTGGTAAAAGCATGAAACTGTGCTACTCCTAACAGAATGAGATGATATTACTGTGCCTTTCTGTTTACTAATAGCAACAAGATGAGCTTTATTCAATTTTCCTTACTTGAGGAAAAATCATTGAGTTACAGCTAATGTAAATATTATGTAAATATGTGTAAATTGCTGTAATCTCATGTCAGAATTGTTACATCCCAGATGGTTCTATAAAGCCTCATGAATTTTCTATGAATTCTGGCCCTGAGCTGTGTAAGTAAACTATGGTGAATGTGTTAGCAAGATTAAGTCAAACAAGTGTGAATTAAAAATGTTGAAGCATAAAGGAAATGGAAAATTACTTACTGAAAATGGGATTTGTGACTAGAATACCTTTTCTAAATTAAGTGTTCATGTCCTTTTGGAGGGCTTTTGAAAATTATAGCACATGTGTAAAATTTTACATGGACAGAAACACTGGAGCCAGAGAAAAAACGTCGGAAATTAGTGTCTTCTGAAGATGAACTAAAAGAACAAGAGGAAGGTGAGGAAGAAGATGGTGAGGAAGATGATGATGCACATTCCGGGGCCACAACTAGATCAGCCACAAGATTAGAGGCTCAAAGGTAACTGTGCATAGAGACACCAATAGCAAGGTTTTTTCTACATTGTTCTCAGTTGTTGTGGGGTTTGTTTCAGGGAAGGGGCTGTTACTTCTCTTTTTTTGCCTTTTTCTGTTTATTTGCTTTAAATTGATAAGAGCTTCACAAATAATTTTGATTCTCATTATAGTACTGCATTTCTAGAGATGAAGAGACAAAAGGGCAGGGGGTTGGGAAACTGTTAGGGTCTCAAAAAGGGGTACTTGAGTATGTAAGAAGGTAAGAATTGATCCAATTGGCAGTCTTCATCCTAGAGATGCCTCAGAAGTTGAGTCTAAGGACGCTTAGTTCTGATAGGTGAAAATGGGACCTCTGACTTTATTGTGCAATTCACCGTTTGGTATTTGGTGTTGGAACAAGGTGAAAATATAATTATCCATGTGTGTTTCTTTCTTTAAATACATGACTCTACAGTGCTGGAGGATTTAATTTCTAGTACCGTGAAATGCAAACTTGGAGAGGAATCTTACTGTAAAAGACTAGTGTGGTAGCAAGAGCTCTATTTCCGTGAAGCTGTTCTCATCTCCCTTAGCACAGGTCTGCCTTTGTGTAGGCAAACTGAGTTCTAGCAGAGCTCATCCTCTTGTTTTTATTGGGGAAACAATGAAAGAGAGCAGCTTTGGGGAGTTCTGATTTATGTTGCTGCCTTTGAAAACAGAATTGGAGTGCAGACTTGTTTTATGTTGATGGTGAAATTTCTTTAAATTGACCAGATTTACTTCACTCATAAAGTTATGTTATATTGTACATATTATATATTAGCCTTTGGGCCTTATTTGAATTACAGTTCACACTGTGATCTTGAACTGATAATTTCAGAGCTGAATCAGAAAGTAGTTATGTGATCTTCATTTGAGTAAAAACTGAAAGTTTACCACTACTACCTAGTAAACAATAGTTTTGTTTTGCTGAAGGCAGAGGGACTTCATTTAGTCTCACATAATTGTTAACTCTAAAATGGTAATAAAGGTTTGGATATTAGTGGCTTTATTCTGATTTCTTGTGGAAACATCTGCCTTTTTGTAGATTTGGGTTTGTGTCTCAGATTTCCAATGCTACCTCTCTAATTCCAATGGTAACAAAGCTTCTCTACTTTAAGGTGTTACATATAGTCTGATTTTGTAAGTAGCATTTAGGAATAATTCTGTGGAAGGGGATGCTTCTTTATTTTTAGCATTGCTGGATTAACACTTTCTCTGACTTTAGTAACCCAATTTCCAAACTGTGGAGTTAATTACCAGTGACCAGTTTTTAACGTTTCGGAAGTAGGGGGGGATACCTAAGCTCATGCAAGTGAGTTCATAACAAGTTGTTCTTTTAAACATGGACACTTACGTACCAAATTAATACAGATTTGGAATGAGTATTTTTATTTAGTTAAATGCTAAGTAGTCAGTAAAGTAGCCTTTTGAGTCTACATTTGATAGGAAAATACACAGCTTGGCATTGAAGTTTGCCTCTTGAAACAGCAAATATGTTTTTTTCACTGTTCCTTTTGGCAGTTTTGATATACTTTGCAAATACTGTGCGGTCTTAATTTTCTGCACTTGGAATGCATGAAGAAAATGGCTTGGTAAAAGTATTTTGTTATATATACATTCATCATTCTTTTGTATTACAGAAAACAGCCCAGTAAGCCAACCACACGTGCAACTTCTAAAGGCAGCAGTCCAAGTCCAGTTTCTCCTAAAAAACGACAGAAAATAGCTGCTAAAAAAAGATCTCCAAGTGATACAAAAATTAATAAGTCTCCTCCATTGACGCAGTAAGTATTAAAGTTGAATCCACTTCGAGTATTTGTTTTGGAAGCCACTACATTGATGTATGTAATATATGTAATATACTGCTTCAAAATTTGAACAGCAGTCTCTAGTTTTGTTCTGTTCTCTTGTGATATATAAAAGCTTTTAAAGGATTTTCTTCTGTTTATGTTTTTTCTTTTTCTTTCTTTCTTTAACATTTGAAAGACTAGATGTTTTCTTTACATCCTCAGAAACCTCTTGGGGGAATCTGAAAATGCTGTTATTCAGTATTTTAACTTCAGCTGTGATTCTTTCCTGGGTGGGGGAGAAGAACATCAGTAGTACAGGTTACAGCCAAATAAGATGACATGAGTCTAGTGCTTCAAGTATCTTTCTAGGTTTACCTGATAAAAAGAGGAGAAACTCTGAGAGTCCTCGTACCAGGTTTTAACTATATCTCCCTTTCCCTCCTCTGGTACACTTTTTAATGTGTTGTATGCCACACAAATGTAGCCATCATCCTCCCTGAGATGTGGCAGTGTCTTCAAACTGAACCTAAGGGGACATGGGTATCGTGTATTGATGGGCTGTCACAGTTGACTTCATGTTCGTTACTTTGCATGGTTAGAATGGCCAAGAGTTTAAGCCACACTTAAAATTAGTTGCATCTGAAATGTGGTGAGTTTATGGATGGATGCTTAAATAGAGGTGAGGTACATGATTCTGTTATAATCCACAAATCTCTCCAAAGAAAGAAAAGGAGAGTTCTAGCCCCAAATTTTACATATAGAGCACTCTCCAAAGTACAGAGTTAGTACACAGTATCCTGTTAAGATGGGATGGGAGCATGTGAGTGTTTTAAGTAAGCTTTTAAATAATGTATCCTCGTAATTCGTCAGAGGTGGACAAATTAGTTCAGTCCTCTAAACAGAATTGTGCCTCACCACTCTTTTTGTTTTACAGGCCCTACCATTGTTAAAATAATTACTAATAATTCTTTTCAGGTTAAAGGTGCAGTCTGCCAAGCGTAAAAGGGAGGACAGCCCCACAGTGGTACGAAGAAAAGGCCAACAGAAAACAGAGGAAACACCAGTAAAGAAAGCAAAACGATAATCTTTACCAGCTAGTACTGTTGGTGGAAGAGTCAAAAGGAAAAAAAACATCTGTGCTTCTATTTTTTTTAAAGCAAAGGGATTTGCACGTGCTTGTTTCAGAGCTCTAAGTTAAACAATGCAGTACTTTTAAGTTACATTTTAAACAGCTTTATAAACTATTGTTTATACAGAATATTATGTACATTTATTTCAGATGAAAAATAAGTTTACTTTGTATCTGAATGAAAAACAAAGTAGCTATATATTTTATCACTGATTTGGAAAGTTGGAGTTTCCCAATGTGACATGCTAATGCAGATGCTTCCAACCCATAAGGCACCCATGTGCCTACTAATACACTTTGTACATAAACTTGTAAAAATAGGTTGTATTTTACTCTGTGTATGAATCTAATCAATGATGGACATTTTATTTATTATATGGAAAGCATTGGTCTGTAAACTTTAGTATATACCTTAGGGTTTTTTAATTATATATTTTTCATTCTATGCAGATGTCAGTAGGAAACTTCCCCTCCACTCCCCCCAGGGCTGTCTAAAGTCTGAAGTTCTCTAAAATATGCTCAGACAGTTGGTAAAGTATTTTTCTCGCATGCATTAAAGTAGTTTAGCATAGTGAAAGGGACTTGGCTCCTTTCTGTTCACATTTGTGACAAAGTATGAAATTTAAAATGTAATCTTACTAGATTATATTTTCACTTGTAAATTTACTACCGACCTCAAGAAGTAAATAGTATTAGGTTAGATTTCTTCACACCCAACACCACCCTAAAATGAAACAGTTTTATTTTGCAACTGAACACCTGTTCTTTCAGTATTTGTCTTTTTCAACAAAGAGGGACCCATTGATATCAAATATCACTTTGCTTAACTATAGAGCTTCAGCATTTTATGTTACATTTTATACACAGGTATTAAGAATAAAACCTGGTATTATTGCCAGAATCTTTTTTTAATGTATATTAACTCTGGTAAGAGCAAATGTTCAATTGACGTTGTATATAAAGTTAAACTTTTCTTATGATCAAATGTGTCTCTTGTTATGATGTGATGAATTGCCAAACAATCTGAGATTATTTTAAGTGTTTTGTTGATATTATGGTTTATAATTAAAAAATATTTTGGGGGTTGGAATTTTACTTTTTTTTTTCTTTATTTCTCTTTTTTTTTGTGAGGTTTTTTTGAACTTCTTGTAAGGCAGATGTTTCCGTCAGATATTCTGCTAGGTTTCTTACTGAGATTTTTATACAAAAAATTATAAAATGTTTGCCAAAAATCTGAGTTGCCATATTTTATTTTCCTTTAATTGTTTTGCTGTGGAACTTGTTTTTACAAATGTGTTTGGTTGGAGTCATATCTATAAGCATTACCTGGTTAGTATCTTTGAAAAACGTTTGCAGGTACTTATATTTTAGGTATATAAACAGTAGGAAGAGTGTGTAACTGTTCACCTGGCTTAGTACACTGTAAAAGCAAGTGCACACATAATATTTTTCTAAGCAAATTAGTCTCAAAGAAGAGAATACCCTTGCTCTGAAGAATAACTCCTTTTGCTTTCTACCTCAACTCTGCCGCCTTACTAATGCATACCTTGCTGACATACTGCTTGATAGTTACTATGTATTACTAATGTTTATACACTTCTTCATATGCTATTGTAGGATAAGTTGAATCTTGTCCTTTTTTCCCCCCTTTTTCTTTCCCTTTGCCCCCTGCAATATGCGTAGACCAAAGTTGTAGACTTCATCTCAGCCGTTGTTCTGTAGGGCTAAACAAGCTGAACTGTTTGTTTTTCAAAGGGTGCTTTCCAGACTGTAGATGGGATTTGAAGTGCTTCCCTGCATCTGTTCTGTTGGTTTCCTTACCCCGAATTCAGCAGTGAGGTTGCTCAGGAGGTTCCTATTGAAGCCCCCCATTACACTGTATGTTACTACCATTTATTCTCTCTTCTGGTAATGCCTGTCCTGCCGTGGTACAGTGTATGTTTGCCTGTTTCACAGGCACAGCTCTTTGGATGGATTATAATGATTGACAGAACTTCAGTTTGTGGCAGGTCTTTTTGACTGGGTGTTGCCTAATGGTTTTGGTAGAGAAATACAACTCTGAAGATCAGTGTCAGTCTCTTGAAGCTAAGCTCCTAGAAGGCCCTCTACTGTCCTTCCCTTTAGTGATGGATAAACATTTAGGAATAACATTTAGGAACGTCATGTCTGGGGAATGCATCTTTGATCATTCATTAAATTATTCCATAATATGAAGGCATTAAAGGAATTATCTTTCAGCAGGAGAGCCACTTTTCTTTAAGGAGAGGTTAAAAACTGCCATTTCCATAAACTTTTCAGCTTATGCACGTTTCACTCACTGCTAGCTTCTCCTTCTATCACTATGCAGTCATGAGACCCCACTATCTTTCCCCACAGTCACATACATCCATCTTGTTGGGAACTTAGGCTCCTACTCCACTTGAATCTTGATACGTGTATAAAGCAATGATATTTCCTAGCCCAGGCAAATTTAAAGTGGTAAGGAAAATAATCCTGTCCTGCACTGTGATGAAACAGAATGTCCTGAAAGTGTTTTGTGGAGAGATGGAGTTCAAGTTCCCCTGCTGAGTTTTACAGAACAGAAACTTGAGTGCTGTTTAACCATAGCTCAGCCACCTGTTACCAGCTGGCTGTTGGCTGGCTCTCAGTATCTCTTCATATTCCTGGTGCCTTCTGCTTAAAGGCTATTTACACATCCTGACTGTCATCAACCCAAAATACTATGGGGTTACGTACTATATGCGGGATTTTGTTCAGTTGTTTGTGATGGTGGTCTTTTAAACCAGCTGAAGAGTCACTGGTAAGAGTTCATTTGCAGTTTTCATGTTTTAATGGGATCTGGCAAGCTTGTAACTCTTGCGGCTGGTGAAATTTCCCGCTAGAACCTGATCCAAAGTCAGTAGGCGCACTCAGCAAGGTTTTTGCTGATGCTGGCGGATCTCTGAATGCCTCAGTTTTCTCTTCCAACAGCTTCTCTAGTAACATATATAGTTTTCAACTGGGGGAGGCAGGAGTTAATCTGACATCCTTCCCCAGCACATATCTACTGTCTCTTCCCTCTCAACCTATGTTCCAAGACCATCCTGTACAGAAAAACCTCTGGCCCTGATCCCTCAGAGGCTGCTGTGACCTGCCTTCATCTGTCCAGAAGCTCAGTAAAAATTTGTCCTGTAAAACTTGGCAACCAAGAGCAGCAAGTGCTCCTGGTCATAGAGGCAATCAGCCGATTAGACTATGATGCAAGTCTACACTAAAAGTGGCCGAAGTCTGATACCTCTATCAAGTTCTGCATTAGGAAAAGATCATTTGCCACCGCAGGCTTTTGTCACTCCCTCGTTTTTGGAAGAGGTGGCAGTACCTCGTGATGCTGAGTGTCACTGGTCAGAAGAGAGTTGCTGCCCTGAAGCTGTGACTGATTTCCTTAAAGCTGTGTGTTTATATTGTGAAAATGGATGTATATTTTTGTTCTCTTTCCATTAAAATTTTCAGTTTTAATGTGAACATCTTGACAAAGGTGACTGCACATTCAGGTAACATACACCTCCTCCAAACTCTTGATAACTCAGGTATTCTCAACATTGCCCGCTCTTTCATTTCATTATGGCTCAGAAGACTCACACCTTCAATTTCAACAGTCTCCCATCTGTTTTAGTTGCTTGTAGCTTCATTCAGAGGGAATTGCCCATGTCAGCCTTCTGCAGGTCTTGGCAGCTTCTTAAAGATACTGTGCTTGCTTCTTCCAGTATATTCCTTGTCCTAGCTATGTATGTCACACTCCATTACTTCCACCAGCTTCTCAAAAATCTGGGGCCTGTTTTGAACAAGGTGGGTTTTTTTCTATTAAAGCATGAAAACTTAAACACCACAGAAATTCTTATCTACGTTCTAGTCTTTGTTTCAATATTCTGATGTTTCACCAAAATCCCGTGAAAGGGTATTTCTGATTTAAACCCCTTTCCTCTTTCAAATTTCAGCTTTTTAGTTCTTATCCTTGCTGGCTTTGTGAATAAAGTCCAAAAGAAAAACATAATAAAAATAAATGTCTCTCTGGGAGTCTCTAGATAGCTGTATTTAAAGCTAGAAACATAGCACTCTTGCCAAACAACCGGGGAAGAAAAATATGGTTTGAAATGGCCGTAACTTAGTAGGGCAGGAATAGATTTTTGGCATGGACTGTGCAATTAATTAGCCCAGGGTGGGGTTTCATGGTCAAGCTGTGACTGCAAGGCACTTTTCACCTTCCCTCTTCTGCCCATGGGCCAGTGCCTTCCTCCATGCCAATGCTGTTGTACAGTCACAGACTGCTGGACCAGGAAGCTGGAAATTACCTCTACAAAGCAGATTAGTTTTTAATGTGGTCAGTTTCCTAAACCAGCTGCTGATAGAGCTATGCAAATACTGCTGGCTGCACAAAGAAAACAGCCATGTGGCAGAGAGGGGCTGTGAAATCACCCTCCCATTGTACCATGGACTTGAGTGCCCTTGTGTTGATCATTCAGGGGCACCTTTAGCTCTCCCATGCATATATGGTACCTCTATATCAAGTAATTGGTGTATGCATGGACAGTGAGGTAATTTCTAGGATTCTTGCAAGAAGGATGACTTATCCAACTGCTCAGGGATCCTTGCCATCTACCATGTACCAAGAAGAGATCATGCAGTTTTTGAAAACTGAAGCCAGACAAATTTAAATTATAATGCACTGTGTCACTTCTCAGCAGTTCAGGTAGTTTAAGAGTGGAATGACTTGAAGAGGTGTGACAGCTTCTCCTCTAGAGGGGTGCTTTAAATTCTGGCATGGGACAAGATTTTTCAAGGTTCTTTAGGAACCAGAGCCCCATTTCTCAAACTGATGTAAATGTTGACTTTGTGCTTAAAAGTTTAAACTGGATCTAATGTTGAAACATGGGAATTTAAGCCAGCTGGCACTATGAAGAAGTTAGGAATCCAAATGAAGCATCAAAGCTTTGCTCCTCAGATGGGATCCACAAACCTGTCCTGGAAGTTGACAGCACTGGCCTGTAGGAAACATATAGGTTTAGCTCCTCAAGGACAAGCATGTGGGCTGGAAAATGGTATCTACCCTCTGCTTACATTTCACCACGTGTGGAGCCTTGATGGCCTTTTTTCCAAAGACAAAGAAAGAAGGCTTATTTTATGCTGTGGTTAGAGCATGGGGGGACTTAAACCCACACATTTCAGGAAGGTGAGGGTGTGGGGTATCCAAAGATGGGTATTGCTTTCTCTTCTGTTAGGATATTTCATATCCCATGGCATGCCCTACTTGCTGAAGCAGGAGCAAGGGACTGGGTCCTGCTGTCCACATTGCAGATGACTCTTCCACTCCATAGCATATTGAGGAAATGTATTTTAGGGGCATACATTTACCACCATCTTATTCAATATTTCTCAAAAAGAGATGTTTAGGTTTTTAATTTCAAGGTGAACTTCATGTCTGTGGCTCCTGAAGAGAAGAGGCCATCCCCTTCCACCCCAAGTTAAGTGTAAAATAGACTTTGAAAGCTTGTCTGTCCAGCTCAGACATCATAGCAGTCACCTGGTTGGCCTGGCTGCTTCTCTAGGCACCATGAAGGATTCCTGCTGAGGTGGTGTGACACCCAATGCATATCTACCTCCAAGGAAGGTATCACAGCATTAATTATTATTAATGTAAATCCTTTTATAATCACAGGCCTCTTTTTTCTCTATGGCTTCAGTATCATGGAAATTCTTCCTTTGCTGCATTCTACAGATTCAGTCTAGCCAGGGCAGCTCATATTTCACAGAATGACAGAACAGAACCATAGTCTGCATTGGAAGAGATCTTTAAAGGTCAGTTAGTCCAACTCCCCCTTCAAGGAGCATGGACATCTTCCACTGGATCAGGTGGGAAACAGCTTAAGTGGAGGTTACTAAAAAGAAAATCTTTATGGAAAGAAAAAACATCACCAAAAATGAGATTTTATTTTTTATTTCATGTATCTGTTTAGCATTGACAACAAGATATACTGGCACTTGAAAGGCAAAGGGAGAGCCACACAAAGAGATGTTACTGGCTTTTGATGTAGTATTTTTTTCAATATCTCTCAGCCATCACCTATGAAATTTGCAATTTCAGTGTGGATGTGATGTAGAAATTACAAGAGGCAATCAATGTCCTAGACTAGGCAGGAGGACAAACTGGGCCACTTTACTGGTCTCTGCTCGCATTGAGATCTAGATCTTTATTAGTACAACATAAAAACCTTCTGTCTACAGGATGCTATGGGTATAGCAGACACAGACAAGAAAGCAGAGGTGAAAAGCAAGTACTGAAAGATTACTAGAAGTACTTTGCTGGGACTGGTGGCTGTAATGTCACCTCCATGCTTGCTGTCAGCTTTTACTTACTGAGTGTTCACGGGCACTAGCACAACTGCTGAGAGTTAACAGTGAATGTAAGATGTAGGTGTACTGTGGGTGTGTGTCTCTGCCCTCACCATCAACATCTCGTATCAGTGACTAAGGTACCCTGTAATGTAGAAAAGCTGTCTCAGAGCTCTAATGTCACCAAATACACTGAAAATAACTATCATTTCCCCAGGGGAAATATAAACCCTTCTGTCAGTCATGAGTTCAGTTTGGCAATCGTGTACTTGCTGCAGTCCCCATGAGCTCAGTTCAGGGAATTTCCTTATGAAAGGACAATGTTTATATGTGGCTCCAGTTAAGCCATAAGCAAAGGGCAGCTCTTACCTGCCTAATCGAGCTGGTGGGAATCCAGCTAAAGTATAAGAAGCTCTACAATGTATTTCAAAATAAATTGAACTCTCCCTCACTAGCAAACCACATGAATAGATCAAAATTGAGCCGTATTTTTAAACACAGGTCCTTTGCTGATCACACAGCCAGACAACACAGGCACTGGCTGTGCCTCTGTGCATGTACTGAGGATGTAACAGAATAACAGAGGAGTGTCAAAGCTATCACTCCTACTGTTGGCTGGACAACTCAGCCCTCTAATGATGTCCTTTCTAGATTTTATTGTACCATGTCATACATGCTATGCAATGATTTATATAAGTCAACATCACATATCAAGACGAATGAATAAAGAGGAATACATAAAAGAAAAATGCTCTGTGATGACATTCATGGTACTCCAGCATCAGTTCCAGTATATAAACTTAAAAATGTTAAAATTAGTCATTCCTGCTTTGGTGCCCAAAGCAAGCAGAGATCTGGAATGTGACTTTTCTTTCAGACAATGATAGGTTCACTCTGCTCTTTTTATATAAACAAGAGCTAAGAATTGCTCAGTAATGTAGTGCTTATTTAACTCTATTTATCCAGGATTTTTCAGGCTAAGTAAATAGACAATATAAGGCCACTTACAAAAAAAATTACACTGATGATAAAACTTCTTTCAACTGATTTTGAACTTAGAACTCTATGCAGCCCTCAAGCACAAGCAATATCCCCTTGGGGAAACTTTAAGCAAAATGGGACTCATCCACTCCCAGTGAAATGCCAGCTCCTTTTCTGGATCAGAGGAGGGCTGGGGGACAAAGACTGGCATGAAAGCAGAAAAGAGGAGCCTCAAGATATAAACATGAAGGTCTGCTGAGCCCAGGGAAGTACTGGAGGTTGTGGCCTTCCCATACACTGCTGCCTACAGCAGTAGGTGGAATGGGACTGCTGGAAAGGGGGCTGGAGGCTGTGATAAGTTGGTTCATATCTATATGAAGGTCTGGCACCAGCACCTCTGGTAGTCAGCTGCATGATATCCACTCTCATGGGAAGAGGTAAAGACTGACTGATCCAGCTGGCAAGTTGCTCCAGGTTGTTCCAAATATGTGATGTTTCACCAGATCCTACATATCTGCAGTGATGGCAACACACACACATACACACATACCACCCCATATCACCTAACACTTGTTGCTGATTAGATTTAAACAATTTTTTCCTAACCTGAAATTTTCTGTTGCAATTTGTGCCTATTATTTCCTGTATCTCTACAGTAGGATCCTACTTCCTTAGGACTTGCATTTTCCTTGATCAAGTTTTATTACTTTTCATTTTTCAAAAATCAAATCCATTTTTGTTCTCAGGTTTCAGTGCCTCATGTTTTCTTTTCCTCTTTCCCACTGGAAAAAAAAAGAACAGCATGAAAACTTCAACTTAGAAAAAGGCATAAAGTTTTCTTCTGTTTTGAAATAAACATATAAAATAAGAGTTCATTAAAAAAAAAAAGAAAAAAGAAAGAGAGAGGGTTTTTTCCATTGTTAAAACATCTATGATATTTCTTTCATACAAAGGGTTCGAAGTTTTGCCCTGCAGTCATGCTTTGCAGGTATACATTAGTTTGCCTTGGCCTGGAGCTAGCAGACAGAAGGAGCCTCTTCAAGTGTATCCAACAGAGAAAGGCAGCTGTGTCATATAAAACATGCACAAAGCTTTGCTGGTATAGACTTATAGTGACTTTCATTTTTCTGACATGAACAAAACATTGTCCAATTACCCTTACAGCCTCGTAATAGATGTTTACACAGTTTTGTTGTATTTTCAGAATTGGAAAAGCTTTCATTCTGAAAACAGCAATAGGCTCAGGGTGTAAGTGATGAGTACTTAAAGTACAATTGGATAATATTTGCTACTATGATTATATACCACAGCGGCAATAATCCAAAATAGAATAATCTGTCACAAGTGAACACAAAGACAAGTAAATGCTACCCCAGTAGTGTAGGTGGATGTTCTGTACTGAGGCACTCTGAGACAGAGAAGGAAAATTCTTCCATTTCTTCATAGTGGTCTCCCTTTAAAGGAAAAAATATAAGGAGCAGGGGGGTCAGTACTTCAGTTTTCCAAATAAATTCACCTAATTCTTCTCTTAAGATGTCTATTTAATATCTTGAGATAATGCTATTGTTCAAAGACACCGGTGAATACAAGGCATGCTGCACAGATCTCATTCCTTTGCTCCTCTCCCTCTTTTCACACCTTTCTCAAATTTTCTCAGCTTTTATCACCTCTTTTCTTCTGGAAAAAAAAAATGGGAAAGTGACTGGCAGCTCTCTAAAAGGAGAAACTAGTCCAGTTACTTTTGGTTCCACTCAAGAGCATCAGTCTTAAATTGTCCATCAATCTCTTCAATTCTCATGGACCAGGGAAGAGGGATATCTGGAGCCAGTACAACAGATCCATCGTATTATATTTGCTCTGTGCTTGCCCACCAACTAGATTATTTTGTCTTGATTGGGATCTGGCAAGGGTGAGTATACTAAAATATGATGATGGAAACGCTTTCAGCATATTACAATAATCCGGACAGAATCATTAAAAGTGAGAGGTGAAGATCGTGGTGTTGCTGAACTCCCTTTTGCCAGTAAGGGAGCCAGCCCAGCAGGGCTGAGGTCTCGCTCGGCTGATTTTGAGACTTTTTCAGGCTTCTCCCCGTGTAAAATCCACAAACAGAAGGCAGCTGAGTAACTTGCCTGATTGCAAAGAAAGGCCAAACTCTCTGCTACAGAAAGGTACACCCACTCTCTACTCTGAGCATCAAATCCTGCGCTTCTGTGCAAGTCACTCGGGGGCCTTGGCGGCAAATCGTGCGAATCTCGAAAAAATCAATTGCTGGGTTGGAACTTGGTTGGAAATAGTTTTCCAGATACAGATAGTCCTACAACAGCCACTAGATGGCAACGGGTGCCTGCCAGGTGACGCAGCGGGCACGGTGCACACAGGCAGGCACGGGCAGGATCCCTGTCCTGCCGCTGGAGCACCCAGGGCCTGAGGCAAGTTAGACAAGACCCACAAGCTCTCGAGAGAGGAGCAGGGTGAGGATTGTGTGCGATGGTCTGCTCCTGGGCATCCGGAGCTGCGCACCCACAAGCTCCTCCGGAGCTGCCACACTGCACAGCAGAGGCAGGATTCACCACTTTCAGCAGGAACACCTTTTTTTCAACTTTGTATCCATGAGTGTGCTGTGTAGCATACCATTCATAGTATAAATTCACCTAGTGTTGTGTTTACAGATGCGATATTAAATTCCATATAACACGGGTCTATGTTTATAGGCACTTCAAAGTTCCTGAGGAACTGTGAATTTAACTTTTTTTTCTCAAGTGTAACAAGTTAGATTTTGTGGTTTAATAGAACACAGCTATTCCATTCTCTTCAGTTTCCTTGCTAAGACGCTTCTCATTTCTCTCATTTTCCAGCCCTCTGTTCCTAGCACCTTTCCAGTCTACTTGCCTCTATCCTCACTTCTCATCTCACCTATCTTTCACTGCTCAGTGTCCATTTGTTCCCATTCCACGCACCTCAGTTCTCTCACGGGGTCCCTCTCAGATCTCCCTTCCTTCCCGCTTGCCTTTTGCTTTCCCTCCTCTAGGATCAGACACGTATGACCTCTCCTGCCTCTGTCCTTCTTTTATTTCTTAAAAAGTCCTTTTCTTCAGCTCCATTCTTCTCTTCTTTCAGTCTTCTTGCCATGACCAAGAACTTCTGTGGATGACAAAAGTACCTGGATGTACTGACATTGAACTAGATTAGAATCTGTCTAGGGAGCCTTTACTTTATTTATACTAGCCTCTGAGAGTAAAGATGAAGAGAGAAGTTGTGAAAATATCAAGCAGAGCAATCATAATCCCCTTTTCATCAGCCATCCTTATTCCTTATTTCTTGCCCTTAACTCTGATGTGATTGGAATCACCTTTCACAGTTCCAGGGTGCAACAAACCAGAACTAGGACAGAGTCAGCATCAAACATCTGTTGAGCCAGCAGGTGGGAAAATAAAACCTGTTCTTCAAGGGAATTATTGAACACTTTCTGCCTTTTGGAGGAAATGCACAGGAGACTTCTCCATGTTGGTTGGGGCCCAGATGCTAAGGCACGTGATAAAAGATATGTATCTAAGCGAGGTACAGCCAATAACATCCCAATATATTCATAAACTAGTCTTATCATGAGTCTCAGAATCAACACTTTTTGAAAAGGCATTTATTAAATGCAAGGTGCACTGTGATGCTCACAAGAAATACCACTACCACATACCATGTCCAAAGGGCTAGACTATTGGAACAAAACAGTACACAGATCAGTGTCATGACAGTGATTTGTAAATGACAAACTACTTTTCAGTTCCACAGCTGCTAGTCTTGTTTTCTTCTCACTGAAAGGACCTCACTCTCTCATTATCCAGGTGTTCTGACATTTAATATACCCTCTGTAAAAGCAGTTGTTACCTTATACCAAAGCAGTTACATGAGCTGCCCAGGCCTGCTTCTGTAGCAGAAATTAGCCCTAGGAGCTGTAGTAGTGCACCTGGCCATATGCAGACCAAGGAGCAAGGCATTTGGGATTGAAAGGTGGAAGTTCTTCCATAGCCCACATAGACTGCAGAATGTCAACTCTTCTCACCAGCATGATGCTCCTCTTCCAGAATTTGCCTGCAGTTCACAGGGCTTGAGGGTCAACACAATTTATGGCAGCAGAGATTTCTTAAAGTTAACTGTTGAGGAGACACCAAAATAGCTTAATTAAACCCTGTGAATCAAACATTATTGTCTGTGAAGGTCCTCTACCTTTGCAAGATTTTTGTCCCCTGCATGATAACTGTGGGTAAAGCCAGATATATGAGTATAAATGTAGGCATAAATCCATAGGCATATATGCCATCTGTGTTTGGGATGTTCAGTCAACCAGACAATCATCACAACAGTACAAGGATGTGGGACTATGAGAGCTTTGTTGCTTATTTGGCAGAAGACTATACTGCTTTTTGGAGCTATGAAACATGATGCTTCATTTTATTGGGTTGTATTTCCTCATGAGGGAGTGTATCTGATGCAAAACAGCCTTTGACAGAGAAGTGTTGTACAAAGTGTACATTGTGTGAAAGAAATATAGCCACACCAGAAGTCTTCCAGAGATATGAAAGGACAGTCAGTAGCAACATTTTTTATTGAAGACTGTGTTTTAATGTTTCCTATAGGCAGCAGTTTGCCATGGTCCTGTACAGGGTTGGAATGCTAAGAGTACATGGAGAAAAGCATGGAGTTGTTAATCAGCTCTTACAAAATAAAGACAATACTATAAAGCACCAGAAGGCTACACCATACACTACCCACTTTTCAAAGCAGGGAGAGCAGAAAGTTTTCATTTGTCCTGCCAAAAATAACCTCATCCATAGTGCAGGATATCACAACTCGCCATCTTGGAAGTATTGCCAAAATATCCTTCCAGGCATCACTCCTCTACTTCCCCATTTTACTTGTAGGCAGATTTCTGCATTCTTTTGTTGTGGAAAAACCTGGAGAAAAAAAAAAGGATTTTCTTACTTTTTCAAAGAATCCATAACTGATATTTTGTCTACCTGCATTTCTGGTACATCCCACATCACAAGCATTTTCAACTAAGTCACAGGAATCCTTCAGTACTGGAGACAAACATCTCATTTACACCCATTCATATAATGGGTAAGGTGCAAATTGTGTTTTTCATATTACACATTTTTATTTGTCATCTGTCATCTGCCGCAATATTTTTCTTCTGTTAGGTAAGTCCCAAAATGTGTCCAGAATAAATTCTAGAAACAGATAATTCTATAACAGGAATACCTTGAATATCTACTCAGGAAAAAACTTATAATTCAGAATATCTAAATCTAGGTAAAACCAACAATAATGAAGACAGGAATTCTGAGAGGAGAGAACTGAGCCTCATGAGGACAAGACAGGGTGCTTACTTGCAGTCATCCACAACTGACATGTTCAAAGTCTTTTTTCTTTAAGGAACACACAGAAAATATGAAAAATCCCTATAATGCCTGCAGACAATTTGCATCATGTTTGCTTATTTTCAGACAGTCAATTAAATCTGCAGGTGTACTGAACAAAATGGTATTTTGTGAAGTTTATGTAAGTATTTGTATTCTCACTGAGCAAGCCAAAAGAATTAGTGATTTGATGTAAAAGCTGTGTTCAGATGAAACATACAGTCACTGTACATACAAAATCATTGCCAGTGGAAACAACTCACACAGTGAACCTGCTAATTGCCCTAACTTCATAAACTCAACACTGGATCCAAGGTCTCCATGCTCAAACTGCTTGGCTTGGCTGCTTCACCACAGGTTATCAGGCATGGATCGTGGAAAGCCAACACTGTGAGTCTGCAAGGCAGCTGCAGACATAGACCTCCCGTCACACAGCATGTAGAGCTGGGGGCCTCATTTTCCAACAGAGGTATCAAAAAGCTCTCAGAGAGGCTGGGGTCCCTTCCAAGAACAGAGCTTACATGGAGTTAGATGCTTGGTGTAAACTCCCTGGCCTCTTTCTCTGCTCAACAGTGGGATGGGTCCTCCCAGGGACCAGACCAGACCAACCACCCTGTGCAACTGCCTGATGCACTCACACCTTTGATTTTCCCTCAGACACATGCACTCAATCACAAAGGCCTGTATCTAAAACAGGGTGGGCACTCCACAATTCTTATCTCTGCAACACACCGTGTTTGAGACACCTGAGTCAGTACTGGAGCTCCTGAGTCAGATCTGCTTCTCCAAGCAGCTCCCCAACAGCCAGCACTGCATGCAGGTGACTGCCCAAGACATGCACAGAAACGTCACATCCTATCTCCACAGTTTAGGCTTCCTATTCAGTGTGAAGAGGATGTGAAAGAAATGAGTCCTTGATCTCAAATTCTGAAATTTTTGAGTAATTGGTGCTCTGTGTAAATTTATAAGTGATAAGTCCAAAATGCTCCCAGATTTTGATGAACGTCTACTCCTCGATGTGAATAACAAAAAATATAGAAAAATTACTATGAAATGATATTGACTTGTGGTCAATAAAGAGGTGACTCTTAGAAAAAAATGTGAAATCATTTTAAAGATGTAAACAGTTCCAGTATCCTGAGAGACTGTCAGTCTTACTTGATTTATCTAAGTGTCAGAAGGAATAAAAATATTTAAATGTTAAGCCTAGGTAGCCATTGATTTAATTACCAAGTTAACCCATTATACGTGAAAAGTGAGCTCAACTATTTCAAACAAAAAGTAGGAAAGGTCATTACTTATATATAGGTTGAGGAGCAATGGTAAAGGAAACCTGGACTTCACATGATGTTGTACCAAGTAAACATCAAATGATTAATCTGTGCTATGAGTATTCTTAAAAGCCTAGAGACTTGCATACAGCAAATGCATCTACTGTAATACAGTGAAGTGTCATTAAAATGTTCTAGTAAATAATAAGGAAAGATTCAGAACAAGTAGATGTACCAGATGCTCTATGGAAGATTCACTCATACATGACTTTCACATAAGTAATTTGATGTGTTTCTACCTCAATTTTTCTATCAGGGACTGCAAATAAATAGACTACCCCTCCCTTTAAAATTGCATGAAACAGACAAAATCTAAATACAGGAGCTACAAAAGCTTTAATTGGTAATTATAAGAAGCACCTGACCATTTGGTTATGCTGGTTTGCTTTTTCCTAGTAAAGCAAGCTGATGTTGTCCAGGTTGTATTGCTATCCTACAGATACCTACACCAGAAAATGAGCAATATACATCCATTTACTGGGGTAGTAGGAAACCTAGCATAAAATTAAGGAGATAGTCAAAGAGAATTATTTCAAAAGCTGATTGTGCCTGAAGGTGGTTGTGGGACAGTGCTCTCAGTGTGCACAGAGCTTGTTGCCTCCTGGCTCTAAGCATCAGACACAACCATACAGCTTCACTTCTTTCTAGGTGGCAGTCTGTATGTCTTTTCCTTTTCAGGGTCTTGCAGGGACGAATAATTTAGAAGAAACTCCTATGCAGTGAGATGAAATGTTGTTAGGTTTATTTTCATGCTTGGTATTCTGCAAGCCAAGCCTTCACTTTTTAGTGTAAAAGTGAATAAATAAGGGGGAAATTTGCATTGGTTTTCCCAGAAATAGCATCTCTGGGCAATAAAACTGGGAGAGATTGTGTCACTGTATATATGCAACCAGAAAGATTCAAGCATTCCTTTCAGTTTGGTTGTAAACTCCTATAGGAGTGTTTGTGTTTGAGCCTCCCAGCCTTAAAGGACACAGGCTTTTCCCCATATGAGGAATCTGAGCAGAAAGGGGGATTGTAAAGCAGCTATTATAACCTACTGAGCTAATTTGCTAAAAAGATGACAAGCTAGTGAGATTAAAGTTCTCATTGTCAGCATCATTCAGTTAGATTCTAAAATCATTCCTATTTTTTTCTTCATTGTAGAAGGTATATCTATACTGCTCTTGAGTCCAGAAGCATCTTACAGCTGACATCTCAGCAACAACACAGAATCCTGACATCAAGTGCAAAAAGAAGTTAGAAGACTGAGTGTTG
Organism: Sclerurus mexicanus; assembly: GCA_013396755.1. Taxonomy (NCBI): domain Eukaryota; kingdom Metazoa; phylum Chordata; class Aves; order Passeriformes; family Furnariidae; genus Sclerurus; species Sclerurus mexicanus. The sequence continues at coordinate 651,462 of VWZF01003764.1, read as the reverse complement.
CAGCAGTTACTTACATGAGGTCCCTCGTGAAATACACAGAGAAATCTTGATAGGAATGTGGTTTAGAGACTTACAGCTGTCACCTACTGTGTAGTTATAGTTGCATTTGATTGGAAATAAATTGGTGTTATTTAAGAAATAGAGTAAAACCTGTTCAAAAGCAGATTACCTGATATTTTACTGCAAAACCAACAAATTGTCCAGGACACATTTATGTGCTTTGCTGCACATCCAGGGAGGAACACAGCCAAGGTGAAATCCATGAATGAAATCTTTCTCATCACCAACAGAGTCACCAGGGATTAAAATGCCCTGTGGAAAGAAGCCCTATTTGTTCCACTGCCATCTTCCACCTAAGCCCCCAGAAGGCCCAGCAGGACACAGCAAAAATTTCCATTGCTCTGAGTATATCGGAATGCAAATTAGGAACAAGTTGGGGGGGGCAGCTTCTGTCTAGGAAAAAAAATCACTGCTAATGAGGTACGGCAAAAATATTACCTACCAACGTGCAGGCTTTGGGAAGTGCTGCCAAGAGGGCTGCAGTGTGTGGTAGCCCCTGGTCATGAAACTCCTTGGCCTGCCTCAGAGCTGAGGAGAGCTCAGAGGCCAGAGCTAGCCTGGCTCTGCCAGAGAGCTGACACATGGAGTCTACACCACTAATTAATTTCCCATACTGGACAAATCCTACCCTGAAGGGAAGTTTATAACATTTCCTTTTCCCAGTGCCATCTATTGCCACCCAGGGGACCATCTGGGGCTTTTTGTACAATGCTATATGTTGTGTAAAAAGTGTGCACTCTTCAGGATGGCTTTTTTAGGGTTTAGTGGGCAGCTTCGTTTGTGCTTTTACGTGTGTTAAACAGGCTTTCATAAGGTGCCCATGAGCAGGACACATCCTTCCCTATTTCATGTCCCCATATGCCCTACGTAGCACTTCTGTGAGAGAGATCTCACACCTGGCAGGCAAAACTGCTCAGGTGGCTGTGACAAGCCACCTCACCCTGCAGCCAGGCAGGCTCTGCTCCCACTGTGCAGCTCACACCGTGCTTTGTCGCTGGATGCCGGGACAGGGCACCGGGGCTGTGCCTCTGGACCTGTGTCTCCACACGGCGCGACCACTCCGGCCCCAGATGTCACATAGAGCCGACGGACTGCCCGGGCAGTGCGGTCCGAGCCCAGCCCCGAGGGCAGCCCCGGGCCGGGCAGTGCGGCAGGGCCGCCTCTAGGTGGGGTAGCCCGGCCGCCCAGCCGGCTCCGCCGGGGGAGGCGGGAGGGCGGGGGGCGGCCAGCCGGGATGCTCGGATGCGGGGCCGGGGGGTCCGGAGAGCGCGGGGAGAGGCTGTCACGGGGCACGGCGGGGCTTGGACTGTCCCCGCTCAGTGTAACACACTGTGGATGTGTAACGCTGCAGTGCAACACGTCTGTGAAGCGGCGGATCCCACACGGTATATTACAGCTTTTGTCCGCTTCCTGACAGCGAGGAATGGGAGATGCGGAGGTGGAGGGGGTGGGCACAAGATGGGAATCGTGTCCCCGCAGACATCCCCCGCTGCCCTGCCTCTCGGCTGTCCATACCGCTGCCTCTCACATCCCGTCCGAGCCTTTTTCAGTGAGGAGAGTGTTGCGCTCAGATCCTCCCGCACAGGCTCGGAGGGGACCCTGTGCCCCCATGCCGCGTCCGGGCAGCCCCTGCCCTCTGGTTGCTGCCCCCGCGGAGGGCTTCCCGGAGCCGGCTGCCAGCCTTTCTCCGCCCGGGTAGCCCCTCTCTCTCCATCCATCCATCCATCCATCCATCCATCCATCCATCCATCCATCCATCCATCCATCCATCCATCCATCCATCCATCCATCCATCCATCCACCTATCCCTTCTTCTCTCCTCCCGTTGCCAGTCTCCTCCGCGGGGCTGGGGGCCGGGCGAGGCGGGACCACCCAGCTGGCCCCCGGCCCTGCCCAGCCTCCCTCCGCCGCTCTCCTGCGCCTTACCCCGCTGCCGCTCGCTCTCCTCCCGGCCTCTTCCCCAGGCATTTCCTCCCCCAGAGGTTTTCTGATTGGAAAGAGGGCGTAGAGATGGCCCGGGAGGCAGTGGAGAAAAAAAATTAAGAAAAGAAAAAAGAAAAGGAGGAGGTGAGAGCTGAATAAATTAGCAAAGAATTTCAGACATTGTAGACTAACTGCAGGTATTTTCAACAGCTTGGGCACGAAGCGTCGTAAATCAGGGTGTTCGCGGGCTGCAAGCTGTTTGTGCCGGAGCGCCTGGTCCTCCTCGCCGCCGCTCCCCGGCCCCCAGCAGCCGAGCCACCCGCTCTGCCGCACCCGAGCACATTCTCAAAAAAGAGTCGCACGCCGGGACGCTGCCCCGGCGTGCCCTGTCCGGAGCTCCGCGGTTCTGCCGTGCCCCAGGATTCTCTCCAGCCGTCAACCCAAACCACTGCTGCCGCGACCCGCACGTCCAGCCTCCCACCATGGAAGCCCTTCCCCTCTCCCCACTCCTGCAGACACGCATCTCTTCTGACACCCCAAATTTCATCTCTTGGCTGTTAAGCACCCCTTAAAATGCCCGTACAATGCACCCTTCCTACCCCCTACACATCCTCTTGTAAGTGGCTTTCTCGCAGCTTCCCTATATGCCCCTTGTTTTCCTCCAGCTCTTAAAAAAATCCTATTTGGATACGTTGTAAATGTATCGTGATACCAAAGTCTTGGGTGGCAAAGCGATGTCTTTCCCGGGAAATACGTAGGTAAAAAGGGATAGTGAGCGAGTCCAAGCAAGGTTATTAAAACGATCTGAATTTGTTCAGAAGGATAAAGCCCGTTCTCGCTCAGTCCCGCAAAGCGGCTCTCAGGCTTCGTGCTCTGCGTGAAAGAGGGATTATTTATTTTATTAATTTATTTTTCGAGTAAGAATTATGATTGAAAACATTTAATTCGCGCCAGAATCGTTGATAATCGATTACCGTCCCTTCGTAGTCTACTGCAAACAGGCGCTCATCTCTGCGGCATTAGGCAGGGAGGTGCTGGCGGTGGCCACAGCCTGTGGAGAAGCCCAGTGACACCCGGGGAATTTGGGTCATGAAGCAAAGCCGAATTTGCGGGTATCTTTTTTATATGCTCTAGCTCCTTACGGCGCCGCGTTCTCCCAGCACCAGAACCCCGGGATCGCGGAGCGCAGCCGTTTCATTTCTCGTATACCTGCTTGACACCTTTGCCCGTATTTTCCTGTTAGCTCCGAGAATGTCAATAATATTTGAAATAAAGAAAAGCGTGATGCTTGGGGGCACATTGTTGTTTTGGAAAAGAGTCGCATATATAAAATTCACAAGCCTGTAATAGTTACCAAAAGCTTCTTGTCTAGGGCCGCTTTCGTTCAGGGAAAGCATCGTTTCAGGGAAGGGAGCTCTTAATCTGCGAGAAATTGCCTTCCTAATAGGGGCTTTAAAAGCCCCATGGACTGAAGACCGTCCCTAATATAAACCCGACCGTGTTTTTAAACAAACGCCGTTGTGAAAAGCCATTTTCCACAACCGGCCGACGCTGTTTTGGTTTACCCCGACCGGGCGAGCGGCCGGGGGCTGCCAGCAGTGCCCCTGTGCCCGGCAGACCCCAAAGGAGCGCGCTCCCGGGGCTCTTCCCGGCCAGCACACGGCAAAACACAGAAGGACACAGCAACACACGGCAACACACAGCCCGCGGCGCTGGTCCCGTTTCCCGCTGGGACCGGACCCTTCCCCGCCGCCGGGCTTTTCGCGCTCGCTGCGCGGCTCTAGGGCAGGCACTCAGGAGCCGTGCTGCTCCCCTCTCCCTGCGGTGCCGCCGAGGCACGGCTCTAGGGCAGACCCCCCGGAGCCCTGCCCGCACGCTCGCCCTGCGGTGCCGGTGCCGCCGCCG
>VWZF01003764.1:597145-644128 GCA_013396755.1 Sclerurus mexicanus | reverse complement strand
ATCCGCCTCAAGGGGCAGCCGGGCTGTTCCCCCGCCAGCCCCCTCGCCCCGGCCCTTCCCTGTTGTCATTTCGCTCTCCCCAGGCTCGGGCACTCCGAGGGCAGTCGGGACGGCGGCGGCTCCCTGTGGGCTACCCCACCCCAGCACGGGCTTAGGGAGAGCTCTCTGCTCCCAAAGCCGACAGTCGTCGTGGCACTGGGGACAATGCTTTGGTTTGGTTTTGCTATGCCGGGCGTGTCGGTGGTCCTGCTGGCGAAAGGACAGCTCCAGATGTAGCGGTCCTGTTCTCTATAGCGAAGACCTTGGCAGATGTGGGAGGACTGACATTTATTTGGCCCGATCCTGAAACTCTTGTCCCTTTTTTCTTTTTTCCTTTTTTTTTTTTTTTTTTTTTTTTTTTTGTAACGATTTCCTTCCGCCGGTCCCATTACTTTCCTTCCTGGGAAAACGAAACTTTTGGATGGCAGAATCAGAGGCCCCGTGCACTTGGGGAGGTGAAGAGAAGCCCCTGCTGCTCCGTAATTTGTTGGGTTGGTTTTTTTCCTGGCCTCGGAGGACGTTTCTCTGCCTGCAGCCCGGTACAAGACATCGAACTCTTTCCCATTCTAGGTTCGATTGGACACCAGTGGAAGTTTTGTTCCTGGCGAGAGTGGCTTTCAGCGAAGCTGGTTATAGTTTCTTTCGGGCTTCCTGTTCGAAGGAGAGGAGTATTTCTAAGGCTTTTAATTTTTCCCCCCCGTAGATCACTGTGTTGTATTATTTTGATTCAGGCGTGCTGACGGGTGTAGTGCTGTAGGGAACCGCCTGACATGAAAGAGAAATATTAGTTATTAGAACTTCCTCGGGTTGTAACACTGGGTAACAGACGCAGAATAAAACGTCAAATTATTTTTCTTTAAAGCATGTAAAACTAAGATGCATTTTACTCAAGACAGATATTGCTGGGAAAGATGATCCAAGAGAATTTACCTTGAATTGTAGGATTGTGTTTAAATTCGAATATTTATGCACTGACAGTGTCTTCGTTTGGCGTTGACAAAATCCGTTGAGAAATATCAGTATTTTATATTGGGGAAATTTAATTGATAATTTAATAGAATTTTATGGGAATTTGGAGGCGTTTATATTCCTCTTTTTCTTTATAATTTTGAATTTTGAAATATAAAGTAAATGCTCTGCGTCCTTTTATCTCTTCTTAATGACAAAATCCCCAGTAATGCGCGTAACTGCACCAAAGCTAAAGGAATTACTCTGGATTTTCGGCTTCTAAATTATCTGCAAAACCTAGGCTCTAACACGCTGTCTCCACACAACCCTTTAACACACATTCATCTCATCAACACATCCACTGCTGCAAGGTGAAATAATCTCCCTAACTATAGGTCCCAATTTCGGCCTCTCTCCCAAACCTCAAATCTGTACATGAGCCGTGGGAATCATTTTCCATCCGACCACGAACAAGCTCTAGTCTTAAAGAAAACACTCGCAATGGCAGGAGGGAGAGAGAGAAAATACCGCAGCTACAAGAAATTCGATTGTTGAAATATAATGTAAATTGTGTATATCTTTGCATATGTCTCCATTGGCGCTTGTGTTTGTGTATTAAACACTCGCATAGGCGCAGAGTCCAACTCTGCAACCGGGAGGCTGCCTATATTTAGATACCTCCCGCTCTGTCACAGGGTAATAAAACAGGAAACCATGTAGATTTGCCCCCTCCGCGCACCCACACACATACACACACACACACACACACACACACACACACACACAGATACACACACATACTCACGCTTACACACTCTCTCAGGTAGAAATCAGCGACACTTCTCCGGCAGGAGGAGAAGCGGCAGAATATGCCGGGGCACAGACAGCCCGCCCTGGCAGCGCAGCACCTGTCCAGTCTCCCAGGGGCTCCCGGGAGCTGGGGCCAAAGGTGGCCCGAGGTTAAGGGCCTCTCCCCGGCAGGCTTTGGCATGCTTTTTTTCCGCTCTGCTTCTTCTGTCAGAGGGACGGCGACGCGCCCTGAGGGCGGCCCCGGGCGGCTCTCCCGGGTCTGCAGCACCAAATAGCCGGAGCAAGTCGCTCCGCTGGGAGGACTCTGAAGACCAAGGACAGGGGTGCTCCTGTCCGCAGGCGGTCGGGAGAGCTGAGAGCCCTGCTGGAGTGCGGCTGACCCGAGCGGCGGCAAAGCTGGACCCCCGCGGCCTGGGGAGATCCAGAGCGCTGCCAGTGGTGGCTCCATCGAGCAGCCTGGCTTTTCCCGAGGTAATTGGAAAAATAAAGGGCAGGTCTTCCTGCCCCAGCTACATAATCGGGGACATTGGCCCTCCCAGCCTGTCCGAAAGCCGCACAAAAGTGGACTCTTCCTTCGCGTTGTCCACTGCTGCGGGGAACAACATGATTAACCGGGGAACAACGTGAAACAGGGAGCAAATTAAATTTTTCCCACCCGAGTGTCACGGCGGACACTCTGGGACGGGCAGTGGTCCCTCTCCGGGGGCGAACAGAGTCGCCGGTGGGCTAAGCAGGCTCTGCCCAGAGGCCTTCGGCCCCACTGGGGCAGCCGCCTGCAAGACCCCCGCACCACCCTGTGCCCGGGCAGCAGCCCTGACCCGCACCTGGGCGGCTCCGCACGGCGGCTGGCCCGTGCCTTACCCGCAGGTGGGGCTTGTCCTTTTCCTAAATTGTGTTTAATATTTGTGGTGTGGGGGTTTTGTTCTGTTTGGGTTTTTTTGGGGGGTTTCTTGGTGTTTTGCTGATTATTTTTTTGTTGGGGTTTGGTTATTGGGGTTTTTGTTCTTTTGGGTGTTTTTTTTTTTTTTGGTTTTTTTTTTTTTTTTAAGGAAGGGAGATAATTTCGATAATCCGCGCGCAGTCCGGAGGGAAGGAGAGTAGCGAGTGGGCGAGTTCACGCCCGTGCCGACCCGGGAGAAGGGTGTTGCGGTGCCCGGGGTAAGACAGGGCCAAGGGCTTCCCTTCTGCCCCCGCGGCCGCAGGCACTTTCCAGCTCCCTAAACAGGTCCGACGGTCCTCAGAAGAAAGCCCTGGCAGAGGATGAGTGTTTTGACTCCTCTGACCGGGACCCTTGGGATGACGGAAGAACCACCCCCGGCTCTTTTCACGCTGTTTCCCAGCCCCAAACCGGAGCTGGGAGAGGTGTTAGCCACTGATCTGGTCACAAGCGATGCTGGCGATTGCCGGGGTGATCCTTGAAAACATTGTATCGGAGAGTAGTGGCTATAGAGCCGCAGATTAAGCCATTTGGGGGCTCTCAGGTGGGCCCGTGGCTTCTTGCCTAAAATCTGACTCGGTAGTGAAGAGGCCAGCACTTGGGCTCCCGAAGGACACTGCTGGCAGCCAGCAACACATCCGACGCTGAAAGAGAAACACATCTGAACCAGGGAAGCCTCTCGTCTCCCGCGGCAGTTGGTCGGCGCTGGGAGAGAAAGGAAAGGGCTCAGAGGGACTCCCCCGCTACTGCCCACGGGCAAAAGGCGAACCGCAGAGATTACCCGCTGTCTCTAAAGAGGTGCAAGTTGCCACCAGGACTGGTGGCCGATGTCCTTCCCACCAGAGCAGGGACACAGCTAATAACAGCAGCAGCAACAATAATAATATGTAAAAGTGCTCCAAAGTATTTCAAACTTTTTTTTTTCTTTCTTGAGGGAAAAAAAATAAAAAAAGGCATGGAAGCTGGAAAGGCCACACGCAGTCTTTTCATGCACGGCCGATTGACAACCAAAACAGTGCTTCCACAGCGAGAAAGAATGGCCAGAAAACCATAAAACGGGGGGGGGCAAAGAAGGGTCTGGAGGGTATCGGCATGCGAGCAGGGGCGCCGGTGGCCGGGAGTCTGGGGGGTGACCGCCGGGCCGAGGCCGGCGCTGGGGGAAGCTCCCACGGAGCAGGAGTCGCTGCTCGGGGAGGCGCGCATTGTGGCGTTGTTTCCCAAATTGCTCTGTGGGGAAAGCAAATCCTGCAGGCGGTGATGGCTCTGAAAAACACCGTCTCTTGCTTCAAAGTCTGATCCTGCCTATTGGCTCCGGCGGTCTGAGGATTCCGCTCGGCACCGGTGATCTTGCTCCCCGTTTAAGACGTCCGACAGTGAGACCCCACTGATTGTCTCCCGGGTTAGGGGTATAGCACTCTGCCCACGGATCTGCGCTGCGCTTAAACCGGCCGGGGAAACTCTTTGTGTCGCAAAGGACTCGAGTGATAATTAGGGATGAAATGCGCGTGGAGAGAACTAATATTATTTTTGGCTTGTGCGGGAATAATACAGATTTGCAAACTGTACGAATAAATCTGGATAGGCTGGGAGGGAAGAGAGAGGAGGTGGTTCTGCCGACTGTCAGCAGTGCTTGTTCTCCGTAGCGAGGTTGTGCCAGGCTTTCCTGCTCGGGTCGGCGAAAATGAGGGACGAGTCGTGTCCGGGACTTGCCTTTTGGCCCTTGCCTGCAGTACCGGTCGGCGGCAGGGAGGGTGTCGGGGTGCGCATCCCCAAATACAGCCCCGAGAAGCCGCGGGGACGTGTCGTGAGCAGATTTACAGAGCTGGCGGCGTCTCCGCTCTGTTCTGCATGGTGGCCCAGTACTTCAAAATGAACACATAAGACAAATAGTCTTTACTTGGCTAATAATAATCATAATAGACGGTTCGCCGTTCTCTTTATTTAGTTAAGAATAAAAAGTGAGCGCAAACGGGGAACTTCTACAGACACTACATTTTCCCAGCGACCACAAGAGAAGAGCACATGTGCTCATTTGCTGGTTATAAACCCTACTCTGCAGGGGTGCAGACTGTGATTTTGTCAAATGATTGTGAAGATTCCTTCAATTTCTCCGAAACTTTACTACTTTTTCGTATTAAAAAAATGTGGAAGAAACGGAAGGGTTTCTTCTCTCTTTAGGGGACAAGCTTTTGGGTTTTTTCCTGCACTGTGGCTTCACAGCCACCGGGAATGCTTAGATGTTCGTGTCAGGCCACGGCCCGTGGGATCACAATGATGTATTTTTACCCCAGATACCTCCAAAACATACTGAAATAATCACTTCGTTTTTGCGAATGAAGAAAGAACAGCGGTGAAAGAAAAAAAAAAAAATCTGTCACAAGCCCTCGCCGTACGAGGCGAACTTTAAAATGCAAAACCTCGACATTTTTATCTTAGAAAGAAAATATATGCAATATTTTCAACATGGAAATTACTTATAAAGTGATCTCGGGAAGAATGTAGTTTTCAGAGGGGTGGCAGAGCCCTCGGCCAGGCAGGCGCGGCGGGGGCGAGCTGGTGGCAGGGGCTGCGGGCTGAGGAGTGCGGTGGGCCCGGGGCCGGGGTCCCCCCGCGGGACCGGCTCTCCGGACATCCCCTCATGGCAAGGACAGAAGCAGGTACAGCGGGTGCAGACGTGTCCTTCGCAAAGGACATCTTTTAGAAGCTCTCCTCATCTTTTCTTCCCTGCTCTCTGTCCTGCGGGAGGTGTCTGCTTGCTGCTCGAGACAACCGCCCCTCGCCGCCGCATCCCGCACGGCTCGCTGCTTCTCCCCTCCCATTCCCTGCAAAGCCTTCTCCGACCGGCCGAGCGCCTGTCTCCTGTGCCCTCAGCGTGAGCAGGGCCGCGCAAAGCTCGGGGCAGAGCCCTCGTCCGCGGCGCCGGGGACAGCGGGGCGGGAGAGCCCCACGGCCCAGCACCGGCACCGGCAGCCCCGGCGCCGCTCCCGAGCCCTGCCAGCGCCCCGCCGGGCTGCTCCGGCCTCCCGCGGCCCGGCAGGGAGGGTCTCCTCAATGCCAGGCCTGTGTATTTGTAGTTTGATTTCGCATGTCAAGGATAATTTCTTCATACAACTTAATGGACGCGGCTTGACATCCATAATGATCGCTAATCATTCAAATTATTTTTGCTAGCGCCCAGACATGTTCCAGTTGTTGTGATAGATCGCATTTCACCCATAATGACGGACAATTACCATTTCTAATTCGCCGGCTTTTGACACCTAAATCCACCCACCATATGTGGCTGAAACGCGCCGGGCTCGGCGGCGAGGCCCTGATGACATTTGCAGCGAGCCCCTCTCCTCTGAGCAGGGCACCTGGGATGACAGCCACCCCCCCCCCGGGCACCCCCGGCCCTTCTCCAGGCCGCCGGAGCTCGGCTGTTCGCCATCGCAAGCCCCGGGACGGCAGCTCCGCGTCCGTGGACGTGCGTGAGACCAGGCGCGGGGACAGGAGCGAGTCCCACGGGGAGCAGCCGGTCCCGCCACTCCCCGCCCCGCCGCCCTCCTGGGGCAGCCGGGCTGTGCTCACCCTCGAGGCGCTTATAGCGCCTCACAGGAATCCCAGATGGGAAAGCGACTTGATCCGGGAGCCAGGGGCGTACCTGCGGGATGTCCGCTTCCCGCCGCCCCTGACATCATCGCGGCCGGGGAAACCCGCGTGTGTATTTGTGGTCTGATCCTCCTCCACGTGGGGACCCACTGCCTTGAACTCGCTCTCTGGGAGCGAAGGAAAAGCGTGGCGAGGAGGTTCAGCTGCGAACAGGGCGCGCAGTGCCTTTTCATCGCATCCCTCACGTTTCCTGGGGTATTTACCTCCGCAATTACCTTTCAAAGCCGATGCGCCCGATATAATGTGTCCCTGCGGGACCCAGTGCAACCAATGGAAGCAGAACTGACAGCTCTGCGCCTCCGCCCCAGCCCCGGTCGCCCGCCTTGGCCCGGCCGTCGGTACACCCAGTTGCTCTGCGGACAGATGCGCCCGGCTCTGGGTCACATTTCTCAAAAAGCAAATGGTGAAGATTTCCCTCGGGGTATTTCTTTGGGGGGGGGGGGTATTTTTTCTAATTTTTGTTTGATTATTTTTAGGGTTTTTTAATGAATGAATGATCGAATGAAGCAGCATCGTTTGACTTCAATCCCCGCACGACGGAAGCGCCGCCACAAGGTCCACGGCACGTCCCTGCCAAGTGCTGCAAGGCAGAAACTCCGCGTTTCTGTAGAGCGGCAGGCATCGCCTGATTTTTGAGCCCTAAGTATTTCTCCCGCACTAACGTTTGAAGAGCCATATGACACTTTTCTTTCGGCAGGAATAACTGCTTGTGGATGTCACAGTTGCAAGGAAGGGCAGAGAGGGGGCAAAGTTAGTTCTAGAGGTTATACTTCTCACTCCAGCATTGCAATGCTCACCGTCGCAGCCCAAGGAGTAGTCAGAGTGACACAGAAGCCCAGAGAAGGTCACGCAGACACGTGTGCTTCCAGTGGGGCAGACAGATTTGTCCAAGGGCTACTGATTACCGAGGTGAGGGTCATACGTCCGAGCATATAGGGGTATTACCTGGGCCTTCTTAGTGCTCTCGGTCAGATAAGTCCCTAAGTTGCTCCCTCTGCGTGCCTCCACAAAACCCACTCGCGAACCCACTCCACAGCGGCTGCCGGTGGCGGTGGGGCGAGAGGACCTCCGTGTCAGGGAGACAGGGATGCAGGCGCGGGGACGTGACGGGCCATTGCCGCCGGATCTCGGCTCGGGACGGCGAGAGGGAACTGTCATCGGCGGGAAAGTGCTGAATCCAGCCTGACCCCCGCCCCGGCCCCGCTGCGCCTTCTGCCGCAGCGAAACGGCCCCGCCAGCGGCAAACACACCGACCCCCGCTTTGGACAGCTGGGGGGCAGGAAATGGGCTCTCACAGCCTTTTTATCAGAGCAAGAGGAAAGATTAAACCACCAATCTACTTTAAAATAAGGACTAGAGGGATTAGCCTGTCTAAGGTTTCTCGGCTCCCCGCGAGGTATTTCGATGAAGAGGTTTATTTCTAGTTAAACTTCCAAGGCATGTCTGAGGTGTTATTGCGCTTTCCCCAAGAATTAAATAAAATACTTTCTCAGGCCTCGATTTCGAGGTGAAGATGATGGAAAAAATATCAGCCTAATACATATTAAACATAAGAGCGTTGCGCATCAGCCGGGAGCGGGACAAGGCAGGCTGGGCTCAAACTGCCCGTCCTCAGGCGGGGCCTAACACACAGCAGGGGGAGGTGATCGTTCCAAGTTTGGGGGGTCAGAACTGCATCATGCAAAGGAATAGACCCACATCCTTCAGTGGGAGCGAGACTGGGGCTCAGGCGCTTGTTAAGTACTAGGAAAGTCAAGAAGTACTCCCCGGCAAGTATCTCCCAAATTCAGCAGAACGGTAATTGCTAATGAATTTCACTCGGTTTGGACATACAGGTGTGATTAAAGAGTCTTTACAAGTTTATTTTCCCACTGAGCTTCTGCCAGATGTCTGAGTTCACACAGCTCCATTTCAGGCATGTTCGGCCTGGGGCTTTTGCCACGTTTTAGATCATGTTTGCACCTTCTCCACTCTGACTCTCACATGCTCCGTCCTCGTTGATTATACTGAGCTTCCTAAACCAGAAAAAAGCCTCATGGCATCCAAGAACTAATACATTTTCCAGTATGTCTTTGACAAAGATTAGCCTCTTACTATATGTATTGATCTAGCCAGCTACAGAGACTGGTGATATATGAATTCGAGGAGGGGGGGAGGGGAGAAAGAGGGAAAAAAAAAAGGGAAGTATATGTTCGTTCTCTGCCAGGATAGGAAAAGAAAAGCAATGTTCCAGCGACAGCAGGTCTCTTGATTTCCTTGATAACTTTGTAAGATACATGTTATTCTATGTCTTAAAACACCACCTTAAACTTAGAGATCTCAGAGAACTGCGTGGATTAAGACCTGTTCCACAGAGAGTATCGTCTCTTTATTCCTTCTGCAGACTATTTTCTAGGTATTGTTGAAACAGAAAGATCTCCTAGCGTCCTAGCAAGTGTTCCACAGGGGTATCAAGGTAAGCACGAAGATCTCAGCGCTGCTTGCTTCTGTTCTCTCTCCCAGTCCCCTGCTGGGACATGATGCCTGACACTGCCATCTTGTGTTCTACGGTTTCAGCTTTTATTACGAAACCAGTTTCAACGAAAAGGTGTATTTGCAAACAAAAAGGTGTAGCTGAGACGGTGTAGCTGAGACAGTTTAGCGGGAGGTGCCGAGTACCCCTTTTATTTAAAACGCCAAATTTCAACATTTTGGTTTCTAGCTAAAGAGTTAAGTTGAAGCATATTTGAGTCTTTCAGATCTTGAAGATGAGCTGTTTTTTCTGTGTCTGTCATGGTACAACACAGACTTTACTGATCTCTTAAGTCTCTCCAGTGGCACTTTTCTTCTAGTCATGTTTACCATTTAGGAAGAAACTAGCAGAGTTTATTTATTCTGTATAAACACAAACATGAAGGTCACGTCAATAGTTTCCTGTGTATTTTCTGCCTTTGCTACCATGATTGTAACCTCAAACAAATCTCTGCAGACTCACCATCCAGTTTTGGCCTCAATAGCTAAAACTGTAAGAAAGAGAAAAACTAAGGAAAATCATTCAAATGAAGCAAGACAAAGAAATAGTACCCTGTCTTAATAATTTGAACTGACTGGCACAGACATGTGACCAGTGAGGACAGACGGAGGTGAACCGAGGGTGATATACCTGCTTTAAATGCACTAATAAACATAAAAACATTTTGGAGAGTGAGAAAGAGAAAAGGAAGAGTAAAGTGGTGACAGGAGGAGCATCTCTGTAAATGCAGAAGGGCTATCAAACTGTGCCTTTATTTCTTTTTCTTTACAGAGAAGGCCTAATGGCAGGTTAAAGATAATGACCCAAAGTTTATTTTATGTTTCCTGACTTTTTTTTTTTTGGTATGTTTTGACCTTGAAAACATCGTTTTCTTTCTTAATTAAAATAAATATAGATTGAAAATAACTGTATCCCTTTCAAAGTATTAAAGTCAAGTAAGAATGGGGTAATTAGAGTAGGTGATGAAAACTTTCTGGTCAAGACTTCAAAACATGTCAAATTAATAATGAACAACTTGAGTAAGGTGTTGCAAACAATGTTAATTTAAAATGTCCACGTGCAGTCCCTTTGAGGGCATGTGAATAAATATCTAGCAGTTTCTATTGGGGTCTCAGTTTATACTGAAAATGAGGAAGTCTTTATAATTCATAACTATTACAGAGTCTTTATGAATGTTCTTTCTCATATTTCCCACTGGAAACCATTAGATAATCTGTTTTTATTATACAGAGCCAAATATTTTGCCCCATATTTTTGCTTTAGAACAGACCACAGAATCACGGGGATATTAGCCATCCCATAATTTTTAGGGGTTCTTTAAAACCATGTACATTTATTCCTGTCTTGAGAGTTTCTTTAAGTTACAATCTTTGATCCTTGTCCTCCTCAAAATGTTACCCAAGATACATATAAAACAGGCATTAAAGAAGTTTCCTACTCTATGTTTCTTCATTAACCATCTACCTTACCACCCACCAACACTGTGAATTTAAGAGTCTACATAATTGAGTCCGTAAATTAATAAAAAAGTCCAGACAGCTGGAGCAACCAAGCCATAGATGGTACATTGGGTTAATGTTCTCATATTAGCACATTAAACAAGCAGAAAGGGAGCTTTGAGTTATGCCTAGGTGTTTTATGACAACAAGATACATTTCTTTCCCTGACCTTCCTGCAAGGGCAATATATTTTGAGGGCTAGAGCTGAATTAAGAGAGATAACAAAAGTGTGTGCTGGAAGGATTATTCTGGGTATCTTAGAAAGACTGTAAGTAGGAAGCAATGAACTGCAAGCATAAGAGTCTGGAGTTCAGTGTTCTAAACTATGAGTTATTCAACATTTCAAACTGACAGCTTGTAAATTTAAATTTTATTAAATGCAGAGCAATAAAATTTTGTAAGTTTCTGTCATTTTGAATTTTAGTGGCTCAGATTGAGGCCTTCACCATTTTAAATCACAGCTTGTAGGAGTACAACTCCAAAGCATCCATCACTCTTAAATGTGTGCTTTTCAAAACCTCATTATTGCCTTTGCTCACAAAATATCCTTGTCAGGATCCAGGTATGCATGTCTTATGTCAATGATAGGCTGACAGGCTCACACACTGTTATGTTTACATTGTATATTGCATAAAGTTTTCTGCTCTTCATTCTCACTAAGCAGAAATAAAACAGGATTAGCAGTGATATCACTCCTCAGACCAGCCAGATTTACTCTTTTGATCTCCAAAAAAAATTTTTGCATGTGCAGGGCAAGAGTTTGGCTCAAGGATCCTTGTTTTGCTCTTGAGACAGACATTGGTTGATTCAGGACAAAATAACCCATACCAATGCCTATCAGTTAAAGCTGAAATCTATCAGGAAATCTCAGAAAGGTTCTTGCATGGAAAAGTGAGATCTGTAAAGATCTTTGGTAACATTTCACTGGATAACAGAGCTTGAGTAGAAGGCAGTTTTGCGTAGGCAAAGGATTGCAGGAACTTGGCCAAACAGCTCAGACTTTTATGAGCCCAATTATTTTTTCAGAAGATTACAGCTTCCACTGAATAACTAAAGTGAAGTGACAGAATTGCACAGCATCCAACAGGTTTGTGTTTGCCAGCGGGGACCTAAAATCCAGCCACTTTATTTGATGTGCTCCATGCTGTCTCTGTCTGTGGGTGTATATTTGCCCATTTAAAAGGAACACTAGTAACTCAAATGTAATATTTTCTTCTAAAAACATGTACTCTAATTACAACTAACCATAGAAAATCACCTCATACATTTCAAATTGTGTTGAATGGTGAAAAAGATTAAAGAGACAGTGCATATAATTCTAAGTCTGAATCTCAGAATAATAGTCTAGATTAATTTTTAAAAATTATTTCATCAGATCTATGCAATAAGCTGTGTAAACTCTCAATTAATTGAATATATTGTCAAACTGAATACAAATTTCAGTGTGTTATTAACCAACAAGAATTTTGCCTGAGTAAACTAAGGTAAAAAGAATAGGAACTGATCCACTATTAGATGCTAAAAGAATATGTGGCATAGTTCTCAGGAAACTGAAAATAATACCTAATCTCTCACTAGTAATAATTCTATGTTCTCAAAATCTTAACTGCAAAGTTTCACCTTGGTTTACTTGAGTATAAAATTAGATGCACAAATTCTGTCACTGCTGTTGCTTTCAGTATTTCCTGGTGTGCTTCCCCAAACTATCTCTTCCTTCATATTTTCTATATCTATCATGTTCATAATACATCTCTATAATTTAGTTCAACATACATCTGAGATAATCGTGCCATAAAGCTATTCCACCTCCATCAAGTATACCTACAATTTTGGCAGCAGTAAAAGAACTGCCCTCAAAGATGTAAAGTTTCCTGGGAAGAAATTAGATTGGAGGTGCATAGGCTAACATTGAGCAAAAACATTTAGAATGAGTCATAAATTTTGATATCACATCAGAAGGAAATCAATACAAAGTAGTTTTGAAAATCAGTTATCCCAGAGATGTAATTCGGCTAATCATACTCACTTATGGATTACTGATATTTCTGATTTTAGTTTGTCATGTGCAATGGAACAAGAAAGATGGACAGAAAAACCATTGAAAACATTACCTCTTTGTCATTCCAGCTGAGACACCTTGACACTGAGTTGTGAATTTTACTGTGCTAAACAATATAAATAATAACTAAGAGAGCATGTTTATTAGAGCTATGACAGGACAGCCAATGAATCAGACTGCAGTGCCCAGCTCTCAGCTAGGACATTGTCTCTCCAGTTTTCTGGATGTCACAGCAGCTGGAGTGTCTGGAGGGACTTGCATACAGCCTCACTGCTCATGTCATGGCATAAGTCACTGATAAAGATGAGCTCAGGCGAGGCCGTGGTGTCGACACATGGTCACTGCTGCCAAATCTCTTGCTGTGGTGGCAGCTGCAGGCAGATGGTGGCAGCAAATCATGGAGATGTGGGTGTGGGTAGTGTGGATGGTGACATCCTGAACTGCTGCAGCAGTTTGCTCCCTGAATATGAATCAAAGCCCTCTGCCACACCAGACAGTGACATGAATGCCTGTTGGGCACAACAGACATTTCAAAGCTGATTAAGACATTACATTTAGCGATACAAATGGGGATCATTTGGGGGATCATTTAGGGATCATTAACTACACTGGGGTAGTCAGTGCTTTGCCTTGTTTTGCTGACATGCGACACTGAAATGGCACAGCTGTTGAATGGCTGGATGGTTTGTGGAGGTAATGCTAAGCTTCATTCTCTCTAGTACCGTATCTTCTCACTGTGAAGAAAAATTACCTCAGCCAAACCAGCACGTAGGGTCAACCCATCACAAGGAGTTGAGCTACTACACTCTAGAACAAGCTTCCAGGAGGAGTGGCAAGGGCAAATGCCTTTCCTGCTGTTGTGAAGGAACTTGGTGGTTTCTTTCAGGTTTCAACAACAGGACACCAGTGATTCAGCTGGGTCTTTGCAAACCTGCAGGACTGCATGCTAAAAATAATTTTAGAATTATTTTCCACATTGTTATAAAAGGAAAATATTGGCTTTTTATTGAACTACTAACAAGTCAAGACTGGGAAAGACAGCTTTCTTCATTATTCTAACAAGCACTGTGGTTTGGAGAAAAGAAACATTTGCCAGTGATCCTCTGTGTTCAGGTGGAAAATGTCAAATTTGCATGACCCTCTCATTAGAAGTTAGATGTATTTCTTTTATAAATTAGTTCTTGTTCTGAAGGTCTTTTAGACCCCTCCTCTTTCTCTAACTGCTCTTGATGTTAGCCTGGCTATTGCTGAACTTTCTACTCTGAGTTGGATAGTGTGATTTAGTGAGAAAAAGTGTTTACCACACTGAAAATATGGTGTGGCTTTATTAGTAAGTTCAGCTAGTGGAAAGACCAGAGAACTTGTTTGTCCATTCATACAACTGGAGAGCAGGTTTCCAGTGTGTTTTTTTCATGCTAGCTGTGGGCAAAATTACTGCTCATGTCTTAAATACTAGCCAGATGTCAGTTAGCTATTTCCCTTTCCACAATACAGGGAAAAAGGTAGCACCTTAAGCAAATTAAGAAGCTACTACTTATGTCACTCTTCTCTCCCTAGCAGAGACAATGTAGGAGGAGACAGTTTCTTTGGGACCACATACCTTGGTCACTTTTGCTGGAGGGAGGATGTGGTTAGCTTTCTCTTAAACATTTAGGTTGGCCTCCATACTCTCGTACTTGGTGAGTCTCACTGGTCCTGTTTTACTGGGTGGTTTGTGGGGAACAGCTGGCTAGTGGTTATTCCCTGTTTTATTAGGCAATGTAGTTCATGAAAGTCGTGGCCTTCAGCTTAACCATATTCCTGTGTGGAAAGTCTTGTTCACTGCAGTGTCTGGGCCAGAGACATTTGCATCACTGTAATCAAGAAGCATTTAAACAGTTGCTCCTTAAGTGACCTTAGCTTAGCAGGAAGCAAGATGGAAGAATGCCCTTCCAAAAGCAAGGATTTCCACCTTGAGTAGTAACTGGTTTTTACATGTATAAAAACAAGTGATTATTTACCATTTCCACTCACTTGTCTGTCTAGTCAGCCTCATTAATCACTGAGTTTCACTCAAGGCACAGTCATCAAGCAGTGCAGAAGAAAACACTGTCTGGTAAAGACATTAGAGATGATACTGCTGAAGAAGAAACAGATTGGGTTTTACTTGCAAATCTGTAATGCAATTAAAAATAGCAGCTGCTTCTTTCTACTGTGGTCCAGAGCAGAGTGGCAAAATCAACGTAATAATGCAAATAAGTATGCCCCTTTTTTTTTTTTTTTAAAGCACATTCCACTTTTCTTTTCAAGGACACTTTTCTCATCCAAACATATAATAGCAATTTCCACCTCAAAGAGGAGGAGTGTCTATGGATTCCAGTGACAGAGGCTTGAAACAGAAAAACTGATATGAAACACAAAAAGGAATACATATTGTTATATAACCACAGGAATTAAAAGCAGAATGGAAGTTAAAAAGTGGCTTGTGTTGGTAACAGAGGACACAGCTCCTGTCAATTGCTCTGAGAAATGTGTTGTTTCCATCAAGAACTGAAGGCAACAGCACAGATGACTTGGTACCCAATGACCCTGCATTCCTGACAAGGATGGCAAAAAGGTTGAAGGCTCTCACATATGCTATTCCTTTTCTGTCAGTCCAGAATTCCATCTTATCCAGCCTGATTTACACCTTTTCTCAGCTTGGAAGAAGCATAATGTCTATTTTCTATGTAGGCAGTGATTTTTGGTGCTTTTGTAGATACTTACGTGTAGGGAATGCAACCTTATACTACATCCAAAAAACCCCTCCCACACTCATAAAGGTCTAATTTGCATCTGCACAGTTTGCATTTGCAAAAACAGTTGTCTCTGTATGCCACAATTACTTGGGGCAAAGGAACCAAAACTGGAACTTTTATATCTTCTTCAAACTGAAACTGATTACCAAAAACAGTTTTCTAGTTAAACTGGAACAAAACGACATGAAAAAGAAGACTATTTCTGACTGCCAGCTCAAAAAATGTCATATAGCTCTTCCCTCCCTTTTTCTCAAATATAGACAAAGAAAACAGTCTGCACCATTTGGTTTCACATATTAAGAAGTTGATTTAATTCAGCAGAAAACGATCAAGTAAAGTAATAGGCCAAAACTTGACAGAGGATGAGGATGCAATTACTTCATTAGGTTTGTAGCCTAAATGAAATATGGGAATTTTTAAATTGTTGTCATCTCAGTTATCTTTGACAATATTCTCAGTTACCAACATATTAGCAGTGAATTTTCATCAGAGAGAAATAATATAAAGGATATAGAAAGTAAATAAAAAACCCAAAAGAGCAAATATCAAAATACAGACTGAATGTCAAATAAACAAAATGTATTTATTTAACAATATACATTTCTTTTCTGCATCACTGGATGACCTAGGCATTTTTCAGTGAAAGCTCTATTTAAAGTCACCGCTCAAGGTTTTTTTCTTAGTATTCCAAAAAGTACAGAAGAGGTTCAAATTATTTACATATTGCCATCTATGAAATATTTTTTTTTACTGTAGAGTTCTGTTTGTTAATTCCAGTGCTTTTCAACATGCTTCAGGGAAAAAGGAATACTTCACTTTACCTGTGAAGCATTGAGAAATTCACGGCTAGCTTCTTATCATCTGTAAAATACTATTCATATTTAGCAAGTGACAAAGACTGCAATGACAATAACATTTTGACTTGAAAACCTTTCTAGAGGGGATGCGCTGGTAGCAATAGTCTGTACCACTCCACATAAAATTACCACACCACACTGTTAATGTGCCTGCTGAACATTGCAAGCAAGGCGTATAAAGATTTGTAGTCAGACTGCCTTGTTGTGGTAGTAAAGTGAAACAATGGTAAACAACAGTCTTTCATAGTTTTATTGTTAATTAAAGCCTTAACCCCACCAGACAGATTTAATCCTGTACACTGATTTTTTTTATATAATAAAAAAGGATTTTAGTACATCCCTGTCGCCTATAGATTCAAGAAAGGAGGCTTTTGGAGGCTGAGTTGTCCGATTACATTACTATGCTGTCTTCTGGACTAGTTTCCATTCATCTTTCTTGGTAGTCCACAGCAAACATGCATGTTTATCCAATGAAGTATTCTTTGTATTTCCAAAACTATGTCTTAATATATAACTGCCTATTTAAGTATATGAGACATACAGGCTCAAGCCAACTTTAAGCCCATAAATGCCATATTGAAGATGAAGCAGTTATTTCTATATTTTTCACTCATCCAGGTGATGATGCTAATTTTCAATAACCTTAGGTGATTTGAGGAGGAAAAATTTAAAGAATTTAAGAAGAAAATTCAGTTCGGGGACATGTGTTATAACACACACATTTCTTTGTTGTATTTAAAATGCCAATATGTGTAGTCTGGGCACATGGAGCTTTCTGATCATCCTGATTTTGCACACTCAACCTCCCATTCTGAGTGTTGCGTAGAACACTATTTCTCCCCAAAAGCATCAG
Source organism: Sclerurus mexicanus (assembly GCA_013396755.1). Classification (NCBI taxonomy): domain Eukaryota; kingdom Metazoa; phylum Chordata; class Aves; order Passeriformes; family Furnariidae; genus Sclerurus; species Sclerurus mexicanus. Next base: position 627,186 of record VWZF01003764.1, on the reverse strand, counting down.
GAAGCTTTGAATTAATAAGCTTTCGTTTTTTTTCCTTGATTGAGGCAAAATCACAGGAATATGAGCAGTTCCACCAACAGTGCTTTATCAATCATGTGTATGCACTGTGAGATGTAGAGCTTTTAAATGTCTAATTATAATTGCATATTATGTCACAAATCATAATGGAAAATTTCGTGTTCATCCCTGGTGCTCTTCCTCAAAAACAATGCTGTTCAGCTGATCCCTGATGCTGATCTTGTTGAAGTTCCTAGTTGAGAGAACTTGCAGTATAATTAGGCTAAAAGACAATTTGCAATGGAAAATGGTTGATGAGTAACATGTTTAATTTGATTTTAAGTATGAAGTGACAAACATGCATGTCTGATTTTCCATTAGAAATTTAAGTCTTTTATGTTTCCCCACTCCCACGCCACCCTTCTTTCCCCCCCCTCCCCAAGATTGTCATTGGGAAAGCATTTGGCCACAATTGTGCAAACACTCGAAGACATGAGTAATAAGGAACATTCTTGATCCTGTTGAGGGTTGAGTAAAACAGTGTGCTTGTAATACTGGAAATTTCAGACATACATTTCAAGAAGAAAACCTGAAAGAGGCTTAAAAAAGTATAACTGCTATTCAGGCATTACACAAAGTTGTTCTAAATATTATTAGCTTGTTATTGAATTCATTAAAGTACATTTCTACTTTAAAGAGTTCCAGCTCTCTTTATTACTCAAATTGTCATGTAAACAATGCCCAAATAATTGTTGTTACTCACCATACTGGAAAAATATGTCAAATAGGGACGAGGAGAGATTTAGTACTATTGAATATCTTTATTAATGACTTTGGAATAGATAATGTGGTTCTTAAAGTTGCAGATATAACAAATTTGGAAGGGATGGTGTGCATTTTGGAAGACAAGATAATAAATAAAATTATATTCACAAATGGTGCAAGTAGTCTGAAACACAGGATGAAATTCAATGGGGAAAGCCAGAAAGCAATAGAGTTAAAAAGGAATAAAGCTTCAATGTTGTCCTAGTTAGAGCGGCTGGGACCAGTTTATCACTATGTGGGTGTAACCAAAACTGTGTATTCTACACCCTCTATGTCATTCCTGATGAACTGTTAATAATGGATTGTTTGCAGCAGTTGCCCAGGGCACACCTGACACCTCAGGCTCAAGCTGGGTGTTAAAGAACACTGTGAGACAGGGGAGTGTTCCTGTCTTCACAACAATGACTCAGCTGTGATATCTCCCCTCTGGGGAGGCATCAGCACCTCAGACCCAGCCTGAGGGGTCTTATCTGCTAATGGCCCATTAGGGACTGGCACAATAGGCAGCTACAATGACCTAGACCATCAAAGATTCCAAAAGTATCCCATGACTCACAGAGTTAAATTTCCCATTGTGAATATCCCTGCCCTGCTGGAGGCACTGGGCATTCCCACCTGAACCTGAGCATATATAATCCTTGGTTTTTGGGACTTTGGGTACTATTTGTTGGATCCAGAGGAGGACCAGAATCTCAACAGGACTGCCACTGCCACTTTCAACCAGACTGTGACCATCATCCTCACCAAGAGGGTTTCCTTTCCTTTTACTCTGCACTCAGGGGGACCACATGGCACTCAGGACAGGGGCTAATAAATACCATTCTGTTCGTGCCTCAGGGTGCCCTGTTGTATATCTGTTCTTTATGGATTAAACCCAATTTTTCTCTATATAATTGTATTTCTTGTAATCTATTTTAGTAAATTGTAATTTTGGCTTGTAATCTCTCTTGAGCTGAGTTAATTTCTCCCCCGGTTTACCTTTAAACCAGCACAAATGTGTATGAAATTCCAATAACAGGAGAGGATTCAGAAGTTTTTTAGTAAATCAGGATCAGTATGAGTCAGCAATGTCATACTGTCAAGAAAACAAACATCATACTGGGATATATAAACAGGAGTCTCATATGTAAGACACATGAAGTGTTACGTCCACTCTACTCAGTGTTCCCAAGGCCTCAGCAGAAGTACTGTATCTACTTTTTGGCACATCGCTGCAAGAAAGTGGAGAGAGGCCAAAGGAAAGCAATGGGAATAATCATAAATCTAGAAAAGACAACCCAGGGAAGGCTGACTGAAGGTGAATTGTTTAGTCTGTGGGGAAGATGACGGTCGATGGCACGCTGGCAGGTCTCACGTACAGGGAAGGCAACAGAGGAGATTATAACCTGTTCTCTGTGAACATGGTGCATGACAAGGTACATGGTCTAAAATTCGACGAGGGCTCTGTCCACAAGTCTTCTTACTGATTCCTTAAACGGATAGAAAAGTTCTGAGACTGTGTAAGAAAGTGGTAGCATCCCTAGAATTGGGATTGTTCAATCTGCAGAAAAGAAGGCTCCGGAGTGACCCTATTGCCTTTCGGTACCTAGAGGGGGCTACAGGGAGGCTGAAGATGGACTTTATACAAGGGCATGTAGCGATGGAACAAGGGGGAGTGGCCTTAAACTCAAGGAGAATAGTTTGAGTTTAGATGTTAGGAAGAAGTTCTTCCTTGTGAGGGTGGTGAGGCACAGGAACAGGTTGCCCACAGACGCTGCGGCTGCCCCATCAAGGCCAGGTGGGACGCGGCAGGGGGTTTGGAACTGGGTGCTCTTTGGGGTCCCGCCCAACCCAAACCCCTCAATGACTCCACGATTCAGGCGCCACGTCTATTTACTCGGTTGCCATGACAACGCGCGGTGGAGCTGTGGCCCCGCCCCCTGCTCCTTGGTTACGGCGCGGGGCGTCACGGCAGGGCCGAGCCATTCGCCCGGCCGCCGGGGGGGGTGCGCTGAGGGCCTCCCGGAGCGGCTGCCGGACGTGTTGCCGCCTCCCCCCCTTTCCTCGACGCTCCGGTTGGTTTCGCCCCGCGCGGGCCATAGCGACGGCGGGCGCGGCGGGGGAAGATGGCGGCGCGGGGCGCTGAGGCGCTGCCGGCCCCGTGAGCGCCGCGCTCGTTCTGCCCCCCGAGCCCTCCGCGCTCCTGCGCCCGGCTCCGCCCGGCTGCCCGCCGCCTCCTCTCCTTCCCCGCCGGGGCCGCAGGGACCATGTCGGACTCGGAGGAGGAGGAGAGTCCGGACCGCCAGCTGAAGCTGGTGGTGCTGGGGGACGGCACCACTGGCAAGGTCAGTGCCGGCCCCACCGGCAGCTCCTCTCCCTCGCCGCGCTGCCCCGAGCCCCTTCACGGNACCCGCTGTCGCGATATCCGGCTGGCTGCCCTCGGCTCCCGGCCCTTCCCGCGGGGCGCAGGCTCTCCCCGCCGTGCTCCCGGCCGGACCCGGGCAGGCACCGCCAGCGAGTAGGCGCACACGGCTCTAATCCAATTTCCTTGAGCCGTGGGGAAAGGAGCGGCGAATCACGCAGTTCACGTGGTGCTGGCGGAGCTCCTCGCTGGGCCCCGCGGGAACCGCTCGGCTGCGGTCGCTGGAAGAGCCCAGAGTCGCTCTGGGGGGCCGGGAACGGGCCGAACCCGTGGATTCGCGGCTCCCCGGGAAAGGATGAGCAGGGAAGGTTCCTTAGCTGGGTCTCCATGCGCCCTTCGTTTCTTCTGCAGAGCCAACAGCACCCCGAGGTGGATAGAAAGAACCCTTTGCGGCTATTGGAGTTGCTGTTTCAGAGTTTGGAAAGGCACTGCTGGGTCCATTAAGTTTTTGTTTGTGACTTTTATGTTTTTGTTTCCCCCTCCTCTCTCTATCTAATAATCAACATAATGGAGTACTGTGTATAAAAGTTTATTTATCAACAAGTAGTACCTGTCTTTTTAAAAGAGAAATTTTGCCGAGGAGAGACCAAAGAAGGCAAAAGAGGGGCTGCTTTCTTACCATTAAAGTAGTCACTGATCTTTACTGTATTCTTGAAAGTGTCTGGCTGAAAATAGTAAATTTATTGTGTGCTTGAAGTATACAGTTTTTTTCTCTGTCATTAACTTCTGAAAGCATGGGGAGCAGAAAGTCTGCCTACCTCGCAGTTCATACGAAAAGTGGAAGTATCCTTAAAGCTGGTTTAAATGAATTGGCTGACACTTATTAGTGAAAATACATGGGTGATTTTACTCACTTACTTATTCAGAGCTCTGTGATGAAACAAAACATTTTTTTGTCACCAGTGATTCTAAACTCAGTCTGAAGTGGTATTGTGTTCATCTGAGACAGTAGATGGGCAATTCCAAGTGACTGTGTGATGAGAGCATCATAAATGCACAGGACTGACAGCTGAAGTGCTTTTTCACTGGTAGCATTTCCCATGAGTTTTCCATTCAAACTGAGGAATCCTTTCAGTACCACTGTTCAGCAGCTTGTGGCAAGACCTCTCACCAAACATGGATTTTCAAGTGTTGTTGAATTTTGATGTATATTCCTGCTGGTTCCTACTTCCTTCACAGGAGCTGCCACTCACTGAATATCCCGCTGGCTCTAGGAGTCCCATGCTTCCAGTGTAGGTTATTGGGAATGAGCAGCAGCAGTACTCTAGTGTGCTGCTTTTCCTCCCGTTCCCCCTAGATGATGCTGTAATAGAGGCTCTTTCCTGCCATCCCGATGGCCTGGCAGCACACACGTGAAATAATAGCTTTATTGTAAGATCTTGTAAAAATAAAGAAGCGATTGGGTCATGGAATGGAAGGATTAAATGTACCTAGTGCTATTTCAAGCACCTCAGAAGACTAAATTGTTGAGGTTCCTCTCCTTTGTTGGCTACTCGTTCTGCTTACTTGTTGAAACATGTGCATGTCTATGTGTTTTCAGCTCTAAATAGCCTACCTCACATCTGGTTCACAGCTGGTCTTTACACACATGCATACTTAGCCTCTTTTACTGTGCAAGGTGTTTTTTCTCTACCTCTGTTGCTGGGATCTTCAGACAGGAGGAGTGTAGACCATAATATCAGTAATACAGTATCTTCTGTTTAGTGTGAAATGTTCACATTTGACTTCTGTCCTTTGCTTCCTTTCATGCCAAAAAAAAAAGAAGCAAAAAAGGGGAGAAAGATTTTATTTCCTCCTGCTCGGCCATCTGGGATTGTCTGGTCTTTTGCTCTCCAGGGGTAAAAGCACAAAAGTTGTTGTGAGTCAGGTGTAAACTTGCTTTCTGTTTTCCTCACCTGTTGTTTAGAAGCAGTGTGGCTCAGGTGCTGTGTAAGGATTGATAGTAGCTTAAAATCAAATCAGTGTCAGTTCAAGCTAAGGGTAATGTAATTCCATGAGCTAGGAATTGCCCTGTCCATGAGGCAAGGGAGGGATGTTGTGCTTCTCTTCATTTGTTTTGAGGTATTTAGATGGATAATTGGATACCTAGAATTTTAAGGATAGGAATAAGCACTGCTGCAGCAAACTCTTAAGTAGAGAAGAGTGAAAATGGAAGAAGGAATAAGAACAGTGAGATAGAGTAGAATCTCTAAAAGTATTAGGGTAAAATAGAGGTGGTAGGGAAGTGGTGAATTGTTGAAAAGAAAAATTGAGGGATGCAAGACTGGTTAGTAAGAAGATAATAGAGAATGATTTTGACAAACTAGACAAACTAGGAAAGCAATCTGAAAAGCAATCAGATGCAAGGATAGTGTGAAATGGAAATAAACAGCAATTATTTATATCAGTTGGCTCTTTGATTTTGATTTTGTATGTGAGGGAATGTGTATGTACACAACAGCCTTATGTGTCTCGGTTTCAAATCAACCCACTCTTCCTGAGCCAAAATGATTTGCCGTTAAAGTAAACTTGCATTACTAGTGTGGGTTGAAAAAAAATGATGTTATGATCCAGATATTTCTATTCTCTTTGTGCACAGATTGGCTTAATAGTGAAGTATATAATGATATTGATTTAAGGTAGACTACTTTGATTTGCTACTATTGAAAAAGGTTTTGGGCCTCTGAAATTAAATCTTGGAGCTATTCGTGGGAAGGATGGTCCTGAAAAATAGTTGTGTCAGGGTTCTGTCCATTTGCTCTCTGTTGTAGCTGGGACTAAAGCATGGTATCAGAAACATCCTACCTTTTCCTGTTTACAGTGGGTGATGAGAATGAAAGAAAGGATGCTTGAGCTGCTGGGGGAATTTGTAGGAGCTAAAACATAAGCTGGTATAAAGAGTGGTGGCCTGGTTACTTCAGGATTTTTTAGAATAGCAGATTTTTAAGCATTGTGCCAATTCTGGATTGTTTTGTTACACTTGGGCTCAAAAACTTCATCAGTGTTGACAGAAATATTGTTGTCACTGTTGGGTCTTGCAAATGGAAAATTGAATGAAGTGTCTTGTGCAGATTGGCCCAGCTATGTCAAAGAGATCAATATCAAATATCAAAAAGTCATGATAATTTTCTCTTTTTCAGTGAACGAAGTTGCATCAGTAGTTAGGAGTGGGATGGAGAGACATCAGATTAGATAGCTCTGTGTTTTTATGGTAGTTAAAACTTTTCATTATTTAGCCTTGTGTTTCTTTTCATTTATCTGTCCTAACGTTTTTCTGAAGTAGGATAAGACATGACTGAGGGGTGAGTGTTGCTGTGCTTGGTTAATGGCATTGGTGTTCCGGAAGGGAGTAAGGGAAGGGGTAGATAGATACATGTTGCTTTTTGGAAAGTGGATTCTCAGCTGATAAAGTTGGTATGTGAATGGAAATTCGTGCTTTGGAACTATGTGCTTCCATACCATTGAATTTTGGGTTTAGTTTTCTTTCCTGCAGCTATGATACTACACTTTGGCACTGCTTTCTCAAAGCTTTCTTCTGTAGGATTTTACTCAAATAATTGTCATTGGTGGGATTTTCTCTACAGTTTTCCACATTACTCTCCTGGGTAGTCAGCATCAGAGCTGGCTATCATTACTTGTTCTGTTTGACTTTCAATTTACTTCAATTTATTGACTTTTCAATTTATTTCATAGACACTGTTTGCTTTTTCCCTTATTTACTAATAATGTAGGTGTTTAGAAAGAACATGTCAGTGGTTTATACTGAGTTGTTGCCATTGAAAAATAGAAGCAAGAAACTGTCATACCTTGCATGTAAGGTTAAATTCCATCTTTGCTTCTTTCAAAAAAACCTTCCCAAATATCCCATTGTATTTTGCACTTAGAATTCTGTAAATTTTATATAGTATATTTGATTGCTATCTTGGTTGCTGTGTATTAGAGCTCAAACACCTTTTCTAGTCTGAAAGGAGACAGTCTGTAAAGCCCTTCAATAGTGGATTGGTATTTAGAACAGCATGTCAATATTCACTTTGGAGTATTTAAGACAAGTGTGTGAACCTGCCAAACTGATGGAGTTTCTCATGGAAATTCTGCTCTGCAAGTTGGTGGCCTGGTTGTCTTAGTAGAGATGTGAAGGAACAAGGCCTTCATACTATCCTGCTGTTCACTGATCTTTACTTTAAGGGATGGAATTGTACGGAGTACAGTCTTTCTAGAATATGGTCACTGATCACTTATTTATTTTTACAACTGCAGTTCTACTGAAGCATTATTTAACTTTTGTTAGTTTTCACATAGATTGTACTCAATATATCCCCTCAGGCAAAACTGTTGTGCAAAATCTTTTGTGGCAAGCACGGCAGAGAACACTTTTGGGATTTGAAGGGAGTATTTGCATTGTAGAGGTACTTGAATATGCATTGACATAACTTCTCTGTTTATTGTTGTAGAGAAGTTTGAACTGTAGCTCTTAGTATTTTGTGGATAAATGCTTGTTCTGTGAATAAATAGAGGACTCTAGTCTGGTAATCCAACACCTTGAGCTCTAACATTTATTAGAAAAAAATTTAAAAAGGAGTTAGTCAATGATTTTCTGCTATAAATTCTTTTGCATTCAAGAGCACAGTAGAGAAAAACAGTTAAAGAGAACTTTGCCATGCTGTCGATTACTTGCTGCTGTTATAGGTTGACTGTTAATTGAATGCATGTTGTTTATTTTTCCTAACACCCCTAGAAGCTCTTGGGGAATATTGAGTGTCACAGAGTGATAAACTAATATTTACTGAGCCTTTAAAATGAGAAGGGAGTGGTTAATTATTTAATGAGGATATAAATTAGTGTGTTGGAGAATATAGAATACTATGATACAGTCAGATGATACTTTAATCTGTACTCCAGGCACTGGTTACTTTTTCAAGGCTGAATGTTGTATTTCTGTGATCTTCTTACTCTCTACATCTTTAAGGTCATGACAGATTAAACATAATGTCTTTGTAATCTTGACATGCTAACTATTGTGATTAAAAGAATCAGCTCTGCTGACCTTTTCAATACTACAGACTAAACCTGTATTGAGTTTTATTTTGTGTGTGTTGTTAGTATTACTGTCACAGAAGAATCTTCTTATGATTCTTTCTCTATGGTATTCCCCCTTTCCACAGTGATATAAATATATATAAGCATGCTCATGCTATTTCTAGTTTACTTGCTCCCCCCTCCCCCTTATTTATTTATTTATTATCCTCTCAGGTCTTGCCATAGTCTATAATTGACTATTTGGATTACTTCCTAATCTTCTGATATCAAGATATCATTCATTATATATATGGCAATGATAGAAATATAAATATGATATATAAACATGAAAACAGTACATCTTGTTTTATTTACTTCAGAGGAAATTTAATAGTTGAATAAATGTTTGCCTTTTCATACCAGAGCTATAATGCTGGAGCTCTGGTGATCATGTTTTAATGCAAAAAAAAAAAAAAAGGCAACTTACCCTTTCTTCCTGTGTACATTTGATATCATTAGCCTACTTTAAGTCTTTGTTAAAACCATTCTATTCATAGACCTTGTTGATTCTCGTTTTTCACAACTATTGACATTATCTTGCTATTGAATTTTTGACTAAATGTACTCTCACAGCAATTTCTAGTAAAGGTGTGACTCATCTGTTCAGGTCTTGATGAACAGAATACTGGCAAAAAAGAAAAACCTTCTTACCTGTTGTGAGTTTTCTCAGACAGTGTGAAGGTTTTGTGAGGCTCTTATTCTTTTTCCCTCCCTATATATGTAAATGTATATATGCATGTTTAGATTTTTTTATGTGGTCAATTTGTATTTATATTTACAAGTGTCATGTCAATAAGAGATTTGTAAGTGTATACCACTAATGTGATGTAGGATGTATTTTATAATTTTTAATATAGTATTTGATTTTTTACACAATGCAAATTTTGTAATCTTTATGGTTGTACCACTCTTCTTTACTTTTTTATAGGGCTTTCTTTTTTTCTTTCTTTCCCTTTCTCTTCTCCCCTCCTCCATTTTTTTTTTCTTTTAAATTCCTTAAATTGCTATTAAGTTGCTCCTGCTACAGTATAAATGTCTTGCTTCATTAGTTTATCTAGGTTAGTTTTATATCCCTTTAGCCGTATGAACTGAAAGCTGATTATTAGGTCACCAGTGTATCGATCTGCTTTCATAAATGCACAAAATACTAACTGAAGTAATAGGTTTCCAAAGTTCTGCTGAAAGAAATGATTCTGCAAATGTGCATTCTTAACGAGTTTAGTTTTTTTTTTTTCCTATGGGCAAGAAAGTGCTCAGCCCATCTTAGACTTCCTGTAGTCCCTGATCCTGAAACTGATGTACAGTGGCAGGAATCTTGCCACAGTCGGAATACCCTGTGGGACTCTGCGCTGTGCAGATCTCTGTTCCCTCCCACAAGGTTGGTTTGGGATCATGGTGTTCTGTACCAGGGGAGGACCCTTGTTTTGGAAACAAACACTTTATAAAAATACTAAGATCTTCAGGTACAGATAGTGTCACTTAGATTTATGTCAGTTTGAGCATACTAATGATACATCATTCAAATCTATTATTTTGTAATATGACTATTACAGTATTTTTGAAATCAAAGGAAATATACACCTTGCTGCTTTTTGCATAAATTAGTAGCCTTTGCCACCTCCTGTTATTATGTTGAAGCTGACTGGAATGCTTGTCAATCCAAATCCATGAACACTGTTAGCATTCATTAATTTAAAAAGTGTTTAACTGTATTTCATACTTCTGGTTTAACATAAAGTTATTTACTGTTTAAAATGACAACTTAAATTGATGCTGTTCTGTTTTAGACATCTTTAGCTACACGTTTTGCTCAAGAAACATTTGGAAAACAGTACAAACAAACCATAGGACTGGACTTCTTCTTGAAAAGGATATTATTGCCAGGTAAGAGAATAAAAACTAACACTGAGAGGTTGGGTGGCAGCAAGACTTGCAGAAACAGATTCTTCAAAGTAATATGTACTCTAAGCTTAGCATAGGGATTTTTATGGCAAAGTAAATTAGTTGTTCAGAGAAATTTCTGTTAGTATGTTCTTGCCGGTTGACAGAGTTATGCGTTTGCAACTTACATCTCTAAGTAAAACAGTGAATTCACATAAAAGGAGTGTTATCTATATTGATGAATTTTATTATCCCTGCTTGAGTGCACTCTCTGTCCATGTGAATAGTGTAATACATAACAATGAAATGGAACTTTGAATATATTAGTTGAAAAAGTATATATGGTTTGAAAGAAATATATATATTTTTAATGAAATACGCAACTTGTATTTGAGTTGTGTGAGAGGAGCATAATGCAGCTATGGACTCGTGGTGCTCTAATATGTGAATGCTGTTTTATGCAAGGCAGCATGAAATTGCTGGCATTTAATAGACCACTAAAATTTAGGGTCCCTTGGCACTCATAAAAATACAGTTTGAGCATTCAAGATGTTTCACTTCACGATGGCAAAGAAACTATTTAGATGCCAGTTGCAGCACACTGCATGGAAAATGCAGAGAAATAATTAAAAGAGAATAGTTGCTGGTAAAAGTTTGTCTCTGAACAATTGGGGATTTGAAATAAGTCTTTTCATGGATCTGTGTTTGCTCATATTCTAAATATGCAAATATTTAATTAAATGCATTTTTTTCTGGATTTAGAAATCAGAAGAAGTTAGAAAAAGAATGTGTAATTAATAAAAGTTGTAGTGAGACTTGATAAAGTTGATGCAAGTTCTGTAGTTCTGTCTTTTTTCCTTGTGAAGGATGGGAAGGCAAGCAAACCTAGAAATTAAGCATTTCATTTGTACCTGGGGCTATAAGAAAATATATGCAATTCTTGAATTTATTTTTTTTTTTAAATTATATTGTCAGTAATTTCTTGATTATGTTTATGTATTTTCTTAAGTGAAACAGAATAATCTTTTCAGACTATTCCTGCATTCACTATTTTGGTTTGGTCATTTTGCTGTAGTTTTTTAGTATCTGGTGAGTGATAAAGTACCAAATTCCAGTGCTTATTTCTTCATAAAATCAACAGAATAATTTTTTTATTGTCCTTCTCATGCCTCTAAAAATACCAGTGTGCATAGTACTTAACAGCAGTACTTGCAAGTGGAATGTGTACACAATTCATGCAGTGTGCATGCTGAGAACTTTTATTTTGCAAGTTTTTTTCCTGCTGTTAAGCATACAGAAGCTATTAGTACATTACTGGGATTCTAAATATTCTTGCTGAGTAGAAAATTCGGAAAATTATCAACTGTTGCTTCATTTTTTTTCATAGCTTATTTTCTGTGTGACATTCATTCATAGTTTTATTTTGTAATAAAATCAGAATATAGGTGAAAATAGTACCAAAAAGTCTGTACATTTATTTTCTTCATTATTGAAAGAACAGTAAAGTTTATATTCATATTCAGGAAGACGAATTTTTCTGTAGGTTGTCATTCTAGTTTTGCTTATGCTTATATATGTTTAGGTATATATGGCTCTCTTTGTTTTATAGGTAAGCTGAACTGGCCGTGGGGAGTGAGAGGGAGGGATGGTGGTAAAATGTCTAAATACTGGAATGGGAAGCATTACTTTAGTGAAATGATTTTTCTAATTTCTTGATTAGTTCTGGGTTTGCAGAGCTGCTATGTTTACTTGAAAGGTTAATTCATACCACTGCACAGAAATTATGTATATATCAGTAGGAAAAAAAAGCTTCAATTTCCCTTATCTAGTAAGAGAATTGATGAATAGCTGTTATTCAGTAGTTGATTTTTTTCTTCTTCAATGTAAGCGAAGATTTCAGAAGTTAAAACTGCCGATTTCTAGAATTGTGCAGAAGTGTACTTTAGGTCACATTAGAAATGCATTTTAGCTTGTTAAATTAAGTGCTATTTTCTTGGGTTTTTTTTTGCTTTTTTGAGATAAAAGTGGCATTTTTCTCCAGTTGTTTTGGCAACTATCGCAGTTTTTCAGTGGAAATAGTAAATATTTTACATAGTAAAACAATATAGTTTAATACAAATAGCAAATCCTTTGATTAATTTTGAACAATGACTTCTAGTGTTCAACTTGACAAAATTCGCTTCATGCAGTTTGGTCAAAATATTTTTTTTTTCAAATGCAAATCAGTTTCATTATATTTATTAATGCAGAGTCTTGTATAGTCTGGATGCAACTGTGTTGTAGATTTTGGAGCTTAAATAGTCTATCTGTTAGTCAGAGGGTCTGCTGATAGAAACTCTTAAGAGCCATAGTTGTATACTTTTAGGAAGGTTGTGAGTGCAGTTCAGTAAACAGGATTCTTCTGTTAAAAGGATTTTCTTAAAGTTGTTGGTGCAAAAAGTGGGCAGACTTGCGTTTTTAGTTCCATCCTGACTGTGCAGCACTGTAAGTAAGGTTAACCAGTGCACCAAGTGTACTCCTGCAGGATCACTGCTGCATCAGCCCAGTGGCTTCAGTTCATACCAGAAACAATCTAGATACCTGCACTGTGTTGCCTCAGTTATTTTAACTTGCCCTTGTATGCATTTTCTACAGAGTAAAGAAGTGCTGGAATTTTCTTTTTCCTTATCAGTGTATAAAGTGTTATTTTTATGGGATTTTTCAGTTATTTTTATTGGTATGTTAAGTCTAAGAACTGGCTTATTGTGCATGGTTTATTTTTTGTTTTGTAGTAAGTCTCCAGTTTGTATGTTCGTTTTAAGTCTATGAAAAAATAGATTTCAAACTTTTTGCAGAAAACTTTGTGTGCTATTGTAATTGTTAATTAAATACGTACTTGACAAACTGCCTGGAGTTTTTCCTTCTGTGAGAATTATCTTAGCATCCTTCTTTCTTCCCCAGAATCAGTCTGAGCACAAAGCAAATATTACAGAATCTAATACAAACAAAAGGGAAAATTAAGCATATTGCACAGGACATGGTCAGCATGAATTTCAGTAGTTAGTTAGGTCCTAATTAAGAACCAGTTCACCTTAAATAAACATACCAATCTTTTTTAATCCTCTATTTCTTTTTTCTGTTGCTAGTGAAGGTAAGTAAATAGTTCATATTAATGAGATTTTTTTTTTATTTGAACAGTCACTGTTAGACCATTTAATTTCACTTAACTGCATTAAAATTTCTCAGTTCATTCACTGCAGTTATTCTGGTACTAAACCCAGTATACCGTTCATAATTATTACTCTTAGGAGGAAAGTTGAAGTTAGAAACTTTTTAAAGCACTTGAATGCAAAATTAGGCATCTGAAAATTGTTGAGTTTGGAAGTGATAGTATTTATAAAACTGCGTTTTCCAAATAGCTGGCATGAATGTCATGGTGACTTTCCAGTAGAATACATAGAGGTAGAATACTACAGCATGGTGAGCCTTTAAGCATACATAGTTTGTTTACCCACTGAGGATATGTAGTCTTTTCAGACTTCGGGTTCATCAGTTTATCCATGCCAGATGCTTTATGTAAGACTTTCCTGCATTGTTTGTGGTCATTTATGTTCTAAGCATTAAAAAAAATTAATACGCTGTCAAAACAAATAAGCTTTTTATTGGTTATAAAAGATTTTTTTCATTGAACTGGAGTGTTTATGATGCATTTTCTAAGTTCCATTTAGAAATTCTCTTAGTATTAGATAAAACTCAGTGTCTCTTAAAAGTGCTGTCTCTTATTCATCTTTATATTTTTGAGTCCAAGGTAGTAGTTTTGGAAATACGCACTTTTAACCAGATTAAAGCCAAGTGCATTATAAAAATATAAGGGGATGTATTTAGCACTACAAGTAGCATGTATTCAGCTATTTTCACTTAGTGCTGTGATACATTTCCATGGATCACACTCACTTGTGTAAGTGTGAGTGTGAGTTATAAATTAAGAGCTGAATAGATCATGTTGTGTAAAATAAGATTCTTAACTATGTAAAACAGTTGAATTAGGAATATATCTTTCTTAGCGGCCTAAAGTAATTTGTTCGTTTTCACTCAGCTCTCAATAGTTGTGTGCAATTTGTTGCATTTTTTTAAAATCTAGGAATAAAATTAATAGGCAGTTGTGATTATTGTGTGTAAGTAGACTTGGTATTAACATGTAATTCATGTGAGTTTTGTATAGAATAGAAAAATTTTCATCAATCCCTACTCTATTAGAGTGTGGTGCTCTTGGGTAATCAGTATAGTTTTGAAACTCATTCTTATAATGTGAGATGAGACAAATTATACTTTAATATCTTTGTATGTATTCCATGATCTACCTTTCTGTGTGTATTTTTGATCTGTGAATTTCTGAGTTGTTAGAATATGTATGACTTGTAGAATATTAAATATTGTGTATTTACACTGATTTTTTTTTGTTAGTTTTTAAAAACCTGTTATCAGATTCAATGTAGCTTAAAAACTGTTTATAGTGGAAAAGAAGGTCTATTCTTGGTAGATTCTTCAAACATGAAATGATGTAAATCATGTCCAACTTACATGTGTGTTGGTATTTCCATTTTTTTAATCTGTCAATTATATAATTCTCTAACTGTATACTACTATCAGCATCACTACCAGAATGAAGTCACCGTGTAGATTTTCCTCTCTTCTTGATTTGTAGAGAGGATTTGAGAGTGGATGGGAAAGGAACATGCAGTATGAAATAATGTGGTTAGGTTGGCATTAATTGTGTTGCATTTCAGTTCCAAGTACTATGCAGTAGAATGTGCTCTGTAAAGATTTACATGTTTCTTCAGTGGAGTATGTCATACGATTTCTAGTCAGGAATGTTATCCTTCATACAATTCCATTTATTTTCTATTAATATTAAATATGTTAATATCTGGCTGTAGTTTTACCATATCTTAATGACTTAGCTGGACACAAATGAATTTTTTTCCAAATTGTACAGTCATATTTGTGTTGAAATTTAGTTCCTATTTATTGTATACTTGTAAAAAGCTATTGCTGTTCAGCTGCTAGAGCTGTATTACCTGCTGTGATCATATATCTTTATTATCTAAATTTTCCAGGTTACACAATATCTGTATATTTTTTTTCCCCCCAGGAAATTTGAATGTTACTCTTCAAGTGTGGGATGTAGGGGGACAAACAATAGGAGGCAAAATGCTGGATAAATATATTTATGGAGCTCAGGTACAGTATAAATTCTGATAATTGCATTTATAGTAATGCTATAAAATTGAAACTTTGTTCTTAAAATTATACATACATACATTATGCATAACTTTTAGTTTGTTTTATAGATCTCAAAAATGTTATGCAGCTCAGGTACAGTATAAATTCTGATAATTGCATTTATAGTAATGCTATAAAATTGAAACTTTGTTCTTAAAATTATGTGCACACACATATACATAGGTTTTAGTTTGTTGTTTTGTAAATCTCAAAAATGTTTAATCTCTGCTCAATCTAAACTGAATTAATATTAATACGCTAATTTAATTTCCATGTATAGCTAATTTTTTATAGCTGACATAAAAAGCAAAGCAATTGTACACATTTGTAGAGCTGAATAACTCTCCAGAACAGATGTTTGTTTCCAGGCTTTGTGTCTTGAATTAAGAAAAGCAATCACAGTAAATAGTAAAGACTATTTGGATATCCACATGGTAGATAGAGTGGCTGCTTTTAGAACAGCTGCCTCCTGGGGGGGAAAAGTAGAAGGAGGAAATTAAGAGCAATCCTACACTGTTAAACTCATACATGCAACTGGGGTTATAAGAAGGCAAACAAAAGGAGGCAACCAGGTAACTAAATATTTTTGCAGAACTCCTATTCAATAAAAATTAATTTTATCTTAAGGTTAACTAAGAAACTTAAAGTGAATGGTAGGATTAAGAAAGAGCTGAGTATTATAACATTATAGGATTAATATATATAATTTTATATTGAGTCATAAGATGATTTAGGAGGATGTATTATATGCCAAACTTCTTAACATGAGTGATCCTAAAATATACTCTGTTCCTTAATTTGGATTTTGTAATGAGAATAATAGGTGTAACTTGTTTTATTAGATAATGTGATACCTATTTCTTTTGTCCCAATACTTTAAACAATAGGAATATGTAATCCTAAAACTTTTATTGGACACAAACTTTGTATTGACAAGTACAACACAGGAATGGCTAATAAAAAAGATTAGAATCTATTAGTTAATGGGCTAAAGTCAAACTTTTCAGTGTAACACTTTCAAAAAAATGTCTGAATGTTTTTAGCTGTTGCATCTGTTTTATAGCATTTTCTTTTTTTTTTTTTTTAATAAAAAACAATTTGCTGCCCTTTTACAGATCTACCAAGCAATAGGAGAAAGTGGCTTCTATGACAGAGGGAATTTGATTAATCACAAATTGTTGCCATATGCCCAAAGTAAACTCAGTGGAGGAAATAAAAGGCTATTAACTTTGTTGGTATTGAATTTGGTGATAAACGTAGGAGTTTCTTATCAGAAATAACAGGTTAAAAAGTTAATATCAGTGCCTAAATGTAGTGAAAAGGTTGATATCAGTAAGACTAAAGTTTGATTTTTCTAGTCATTCAGAACATACAAACAAAAAAACCCCTACGTCCAATCTCTTGGCTTTAATCCTCCTCCAGCCCTCATTGTAACCCTAATTTTTTTAATGGACTAGTGACTCCCAATGTTGGCATGTATTGCCCATGTCTGTAATAGACTTCTTATCAGCAAAGCAGACTTCCAAGACACTTTTCTATTAGCTTTATAGCAGTGCCTGTTAAAGATACATAAAACTATCCTTATTTTTGTCTATTCATGGAACACCATGAATAGTTCAGAAAGGCATTGCTTTCAGCTTATGTCTAGGCAGAAGCTTATTTGATGTTGAACATCTGTAGCTTTTTATAAGAAAAAGAGGAAAGGTAAAGTAGAATAAGTAGGAGTATTTATAAAGGAAAATCCTTTTAAATATGGATAAAAATTCCTGTGAATGGACAAAAAACCATCAGAAAAGTAATGAGGAAGATGTAGTATGGAATTAGGAAGAATAAACTCTGCCCAGCCAACATGATTGCCTTCTATGGTTAAATGGTTAGCTCAGTGGAGGGGAGAGCAGTCATTTATCTTGCCTTCAGCAAGGCCTTTGACATAATATCCCATAATGTTATTACAATATGGAGAGATACAAATGGGGTGGGTGGGCTGAAAATCTGAAGAGACAGCTGGACTTAAAGGGAGATGGTCCATAGCTCAGTGTCTTACTGGTGCCTGATTATAAGTTGTATTCCTTAGGGGTTGATATTGGAGTTCTGTCTTTTATGAATTCTTTGAACAATGGAACAAAATATTAGTAAGTTTGTGAATAGCACCAAACTGGGGAGGAATGGTCATTGTGCTGGAGAGTAGGGCTGCTATTGAGAGAGACCATACCAGCTGAAGGAGTGGACCAACAGAAACCTTGTGAGGTTCAACTGATGACAAATGTGAAGTCCTGCGCCTGGTACAGAGTAATCTGACTCAGGCTAGGAATCAGCTGTCGGGGAATCAGCTGGACAGTGTGCAGTGAGGGGCCATGAAGCTGATCAATGGACTGAAGCATCTCTTCTATGAGGAAAGGCTGAGAGAGCTGTGACACTTCAGCCTGGGGTTCCTTCTTAACATCAGGAAACACTTTTTTCACCATGAAGATGACTGAGCACTGACAAAGGTTGATGAGAGTTTGTAGAGTCTCCATCCTCAGAGATATTCAAAAGCTGTATAGACATTGCTGGAACAGGAGCATTGAACCAAATGACTTCTGGAGGTCCCTTCCAACCTCAGTCATTCTGTGAAATGGCTTTGGAGAAAAAATACCCTTGGAGAGGTGTCCTGTTGGGGAAAAGATCCCCAGCTGAATCAGAGTATGCAATGCACCTTTGCAATAGTAGAAGGTAACTGATTATTGAGCTATGTTAGTAAGAATGAAGTAGTCAAATCAAGGAAAGTGATTATCACGCTGTCTGACATTTTTGAGGCTGCATTTGGAGAACTGTGTTCAGTCTGAGGTTCTGCAGTACAAGAAAACTTTAAAATATTGAAGTAACTCTAGTGAAGGTTGCTACAGAACAAGTATGTGTGCCTATGAAGTATTGCACTTGGTCAGCATGTGTGGTGCAACTGGGATTTTGTAAAATACGCAAGCTGCACAGATACATATAGAGTAGATGATTTGGATCTGTTGCAGAAATTGTGTTCGTTTCCAAATCTAAATAATACAGATTAACGTGTGGAATTATTTGTAGTGTACATACAGTGTGCATCATGCTTTTATCCAGTATTTGCAGATGCCCATGGCCTTGTGTAAACTTCCATCTGGTTGATCATTGTGAGATTTGGAAATCATAAGTGGCTGAATTCTTGGTTTTCTGCTCAGAAATTTAAGTGTGTGGTAGACCTACTTAGAAAATACTATGACCAGCTGGAGATGGAAGTTTTGAGAATCTAAAAAAGCAACTGAAAAGGTTATCTACAATCTACAGTTCACCTGATCTTGGTTGGAATTTGATCAGGCTATCGGGGAGTAAGTTGAGCATCCATCTATACTTTCCTGCAAACCTTGGCACTGGAGGTTTCCTTCTCTTTGTAGAGCTGAATCAATTCTCTAGGATAGATCTTTGGGTTAGGTTACTGTTAAGATGCCATATTTTGATTGAGATCCCCAATTTCTTGTGCCATGTTTTAAAATAAGAATGGCAGGTTTGAACGTGAGAACCTATGTAATTTGCTTGTGTGGTTGGAGTTGCAGTTGGAGAAATTGCAATTCACTTGCTATCTTGAGGTAGTTGTTTCCCCCTACCCATTTTTGCTCTCTGACGTTGCTTACTTAGAACATTATAGTTGATGCATCCCATCTTGGTAGCTAAATTTCAGTAGTGGGTCAGAAGAACTCTGCAAACTTTGGGGAAAAAAGAGCTCTTTGTTCTTTATAAATAAAAGGTGTTAATAATTAACACTGTCTGAAAGCTGTTTAAAACTGGCACATTTATCTCAGAATTGAGAGAGGCTGAGAGTAATTGTCTGGTCAGTTGCCACAGCTGCACCGATAGACAGTAACCTCATTCAATTATGGCAACTCAATCACATGTATTTGAGTGACCATATCCTCAGTATCAGCGAAGACAACAGTGGTTGTTAAGTGTGTGGACTGTAAACTGTTTTCGCTTGCAAAAATAGCATTTCTGGAAATGAGCAAGATACCATAATTAAGTTGCTTTTTACTAAATGAATATTCTTGGACTAGAAAAAATACTTCAAAATTTTGATCTGACTTACTTAATGAAAATTAATGAAACTTTGAAAGTTAATTTAGTTCCTTCATACTAAAGTCACTTGTAGGATGAGGGTAGCTGAGGATCAATCTGAAAAAGAAAACATGGCTTTAATTACTGTTTTCTGTAGCTTCCTTTTATTGTGGCAAATCTTGACATAAACTTGACACCTTTTAAATGTTGATTGTGTGATGGAAATATATTGCTGGTTACACTTCCATAATAGCAGTTCTGCTGTAAAATAACTGCTGCTGTTTGTGTGGTAAATCTTTCAGAACCGCTTCCACCTCTTACCAGTAATTGCTGCCTCTACCCATGTATATAGTTTAAATTATCTTTAAGATCTGGCATATGCTACCTCATAAATTAGCTTGTTAATAGAATAAGAGTACTGCAGACTCTACCTTCTCCAGGGACCAGCAAATAATTTCTCCAATACTCTCAGTTTCCAGTGACCTATTTTTGAAAATGCTCTATAATTCCAAAACAAAAAGCACTCACATATGCAGTAATGTATTCAAAATGTCTCTCTTACTAGAGTGCAATTATGCAAGCAGGGACTATTTGCCGTGTTGCTGGAGACTAGAGAATTAACATGCTGTTCTTGGCATGTTGTCCACCATGTGTTTCAAACGTTTTTCACTGCAGGGAAATACACTACTTTTGTGTAAAAAAGCTAGTGTTATTTTCCACCTTAAGTCCTCATACATAATAGGGAAACAACAGCTTTTATACTGTCTACTTGTTCTATACTCCATATACTGTAAGTTTATGGAAAATGGGACATTTTTTGAAAGCAATGATGAGTTTCTCTGTTAAATAAAAAAGGTGAAATAAATTTTAGCCATTGAGTTATGACTCATCCTTCATTAATTATCTGTATCATACTAAGTTGTTTGTAGAGTGCCGTTGGGGTAAAAATCTAAGCAAAAAAGTATTCTTTATGACCTGGATGGCATGCTCCCTTTTTTGCATCTCTAAGATGTCATACCTGCCATCTTTGTTTCTGAAGTATAACAAATGACAAAAAAAAATTGTTAAGAGAAGAATGCACTTTAGAGGCAATGTTTTAGATCACAGAGAAAGGGAGTAGAAGGAAGTTAGGTGAGTTCCAGTTGCAAACTTTGTTAAATGATCTCTTTCATGATGAATCCACTGTTAATAGCTTTTCTTCCAAAGGGGTAGGTAGGCTGCAGTTGTCTAGAGGACATGTAGCAGAGTAGAATTTTTTTTAAGCACTGGTTAGAAAGAGTTGGCTAATCTTAAATGCTCATACTCTCTTAACTTTTTCCTTTCATCTAACTCTGATGGTTTAGGTAGTCTGCTCTTCTGCAAGCTGGTGAGAGAAGTTGACTGCTGGGGAAAGAATCATTGCCATGTGTTCTTTCTCATTTACAACCTTCAGCCTTATGGCTGGTAATTTTTTTAACCTTTACCATACCTGTCCTTTAACTTGAGTTTTTTCTTTTCCACTGAGCATTTAATAACAGAAGTATGTCCTTCCTAGAGCAAGACTTAGATTCTGAAAGACAATTATATATGTGCACAGGCATTTGGATAGTTATGAGGACAGTAAGGAGAAGGTAACTTAGATGAAAAATATTAAGGAATAAATTGTACCAAAGTTGGAAGAGGTAAGTGGATGTTTAATATTATATTTGATTGGTAAAGAAGGAAGGATAACAAGGGTAAAGTTTGGTGTCATAATTCTTAATTTTCTTGAAGGAACTGGTGAAAGGTATTCCTCAGAAAATAGCAGCTATATAAATTTGAGGAATAAGAACTTATTTTGCGAAGAAATTGATGACATTGGAGGAAAAGAGATTGGTATTGCTGTTGTAAGAAAGTAGGAGTTGAAGGGATCTCAGTAGGATCTCTTGCCCTCCTTCAAAGCTATACATGTATAATGTCTATTTAATTTTTAGCAACCTTCAAAAATTTTCCTGTGTTGGTGACTGTTATAGGTGGTGTATTTTAAAGGTTTGCTATTCTTACTGTCTCCATGTGGTGTTTTTTGTTGTCTTGTTTGTTTGTTTTTAGTATGTACCCTTGCTATAATCGTATTGCTGTGAGTTAAACCTGTTGGTACATGTTGTATTGGTCACAGATTCGTAAGGAAGTTCAGGATGGAAGGGATCTCGAGAGGTCTGTAGTCAAACCTCCTTCTCTCAGTAGTGTCAACTCTGCAATGGAGCTAGGCTGCTCAAGGGTTTATTCTGTTCCCTTTCTATAAACCTCTGAGGATGGAGACTGAGCAACCTTTGGGTCAACCTGCTTGATTATCATAATAATAAAAAAGCTTTTCATTGTATTTGCCTTGAATTTCTCATATTTCATCTTATGCCTGTTGTGTTTCATCCCCGTGCCATGAGCTATTGTGAAGAGCCTGGCTCCATCTCCTTCATAGCTTCCTCACAGGTATAGGAAGGCTGCTTCTGGGTCCTTCCAGAGCCACCTCCTCTCCATGTGAAGAATTCAGGTTCACTCATCTTTTCCTCATAGGACAAGTGCTCCAGCCTCTGAAGATCTTGATGGCCCTCTGCTGAACTTACTCCACTTTAATGATGTCTTGAGGGACCCAAGGATGTATTCTGACTGGTTGCGTTCTTTTAGATATGACCTAAGCAAGTGCTGAGTAGAACAGTTCCTTGGTCTAGTGGCTGTATTTCTGCTAATACAGCCCAGGATCACATTGGCCATCCTTGCTGCCAGGGAACATTGCTGGCTCACGTTTGGCTTTCTGTCTAACAAGACCTGCAGGTCATTTTCAGTTCCCCCCAGCCTGTATTTTTTATTCGTCTGCAGCTGCAGGGCTTTGCATTTATTCTTGTTGAATGTTGAAAGATTTCTGTTCATTCCTTGAGCATGTCTACATACTCCTCCAGGGTAGCCCTGCCCTCAGGTATATTGACTGGTCCTTCCAATTGAGTGTCATCTGCAACCTATGTATAAGATCATACATAGAGAGAACTGTCGTCTTGAAACTTGTGCCGGCATCATCATACCTGCCACCAGTCTTGTGTTTGTTGAAACTGTCCATTTTTTCACCCAATTTTCTCATGTCAGTCATGGTTTCTAAACCTCTGATGTCATTACTGGTCTCTAGCACCCCAGTCTACCCTTTTTTTGATACTCAGTGTCCAAAGCTGAATGCATTATTTCACCTGGATTGTTTCATGCCAGTGTTCTATTTGCCTGACATATTTAACTGTGATCTATAACTTCTTGATCTATTGTACGGAACCTGCTACAAAGCCAGGTGCTTCCTATTGTGCACTTGATTATTGGTTCCTTTGAACTTGTAATAGTGTTTATTGAATTGCATCCTATTACTTTTAGATTGTTTCTAAATCTAATCTAAACTATTATGAAATGATCTTACAGTCTGTATCCGTTTGTGAAATTAATTGAATGTGTATACTCTTTTTGTGATCTAAGAGGCTGCTTGTGAAACTATCAATTAAAGCTGGGCCCAGGCAAATGCCTGAAAAAATTTGACTTGAAAAATCTCTTTTATTGACAGTGAGTCATTGAACTAGCTAATTTTGTATGCATTATATTATTTATTCTGAGTATTTATGAAAATTTCATGTCAGAAACAGTGTGCAGTTGCAGGGGATTTTTTCCCAGGTATGAATTCCATGAGAACAAATGCAACTGAAATTCTGACTTTATTCCTCATTTACAAGATACTGACTTTATTAGGCTGTAGTGGAAAGCAGGGGCAGAAGGCACAGTAATTGAGAGCAGATCTTAGAATTGTGGAGGAGATGAGGATGACATTTGGGCTGTTAATAGTCTGTGTTGTATAATATTGGCTGTTAGTGCTGAGTAATCCTTAGTAATGCCTGCTTTGAGTACTTGTTACCTGTATCTTGGCCCAAAACCTCTGAAATACACAGGACTCTCTTTGAATCCTGACTGTATCTTTAGTTTCTCTTTTGAAAGTTTAAAGCTTGCCAGTACTTCTTGCTTGTCTTCTACAGCACTGAAGGAAGGGAATCTGGCCTTTCTCCCT
Organism: Sclerurus mexicanus; assembly: GCA_013396755.1. NCBI lineage: Eukaryota > Metazoa > Chordata > Aves > Passeriformes > Furnariidae > Sclerurus > Sclerurus mexicanus. The sequence continues at coordinate 603,658 of VWZF01003764.1, read as the reverse complement.
GAGAGACAGCAAAAACATGACAGTTAGACAATCTACAGAAATGTAATATTGAACTGCTTTTTTTTGAATTTTTTTTTCCCAGAAAAGGAAACAGTGAAACTACAGCTAATATTAGCTAAAATAAAAGTCCTTCTCCAATGCAATTTTTATCTTCCTATTAGGTTGAAATAATTTTTTGGACTTCCCATAAAGCCTATGGAGTTTGTAATATTTCTGCTATAACTAATTGTGCTCTTTACTGTGTTGCCATTTTTTGTCTTGTAGTTCAGTTAATGTGATTTTGGAACACATGGAATGCAGGAGAAATACTGCAATAAGATGTATATTCTGTGGAAGTTTATAATTCCTCTAGCTGATCCTCAAAATGTGTGATGCCATTTTTTGTTAATGCTCTATTTTATGATAATAATAATTTAGACTGGTGCAAATTTTATCATGTTAAAATATTTTTACAATCTAACATTTTAAATATATCTTTTTATTTAGGGTATACTCTTGGTTTATGATATTACCAATGGCCAGAGTTTTGAAAATTTAGAAGACTGGTATAATGTGGTAAAAAAAGTAAATGAAGAATCAGAAACACAGCCACTTGTGGCCTTGGTTGGAAATAAAAGTAAGTTACTCATATTTACATATGAATTGAAATACTCTGGATGTGGTTTGCTATTAAAGAAATGACATGGGGTATATGTATTTAGTAAAATGAAACTAAATACTGTCTTGTGTGTTGTTGCTGGGTACAGATGACATACTTGGGTACACCTCAGGATTCTGGCTCTGGGCAGGCAGGTTATGGGACTTGCTGCATCATACTGTGCCCAGCCTGCAGCCTCTTTGCCTGTGTTCTCTTTGCTTGGAGAGCAGCACGCAGGAGTAAAGAGATCACTTACCCATGTTTGAATTTGATAGGGGCCTAGGATATAGCCATGGCATGTGTCTGGAATGGATATCTGGATATTCCTTTTTGTAGAAACATATATTCCATGATTCTGTATGTCAAGAGACTGCTAAATTAAGTACTGGTATATATTTAAAATAACTATACTATGCACTAGGCATAATTATAAGTTGTTTATTTGACTTTTTTTGTATGCTATCTGTAGTTTTGCATGAGGTAACTACCTTTGTGTTGTTCTGGCATTTTTTTAACCTGTCCTCTTTTTGATAACATAGGTATCATATAATGGTTTTCTTCTAACCACCAAAATATGCTACTTTAAATAATTATGACCTAGTTAGTTTCCTAATTAGATGGATTCCAAATTCCCTCATTTCCAACTAAGAAATCTTACAGAAGCGTCCATATTAGCATATCTGAGGTCTTGATCCTGGCTCTCCTCCCCTTTATCCATTGAAGATGATAAGGCAACATATAGCAATTTTAGAAACAAAATGGCAGAAGCAGATACATAACTTTTAAACATTATAAATATATTTATTTGAACAACAGAAAAAGATCTTTTCACTTTCCAAGTAATTTGTTTCCAAGTTACAGTGACCATGCCATGAACACACCTGAAAAAAACACCTTATCCAGCAAGTTAGAATTGTTTAAAAGCATTTGAAAACAATGTAAAGACAAAACACTTTCATTCAAAACTGTTAACTGTAGTGTTGCTACAGTGATGCTGTCAAATTTTATGACATTAATTATGAAAGACTAATTTCCTGTGAAGAAAACAAAGAAGCTCTCAGAGTTACCAAATATAAATAGCACTTCTGAAAGTATAACATAGACAGTGTTGTACTCTAGCAGGCCAGAGTCAATAATACAGATTCTGTTGAAATTCAAATGAAAAATATTTTTCACCGATTTATATTTTGCTCCCAAATTTGACTTCCTAGATGGAGTTTTGCAAATCTTAAGTATTTACAGTAAGATGCACTGTAACGTAGGATGAAAAGTGTTCTTTTGCTGAAGTGACACCATAGAGGTAGAAAATCAGACACTAGTTTCCATTTGGAGGAGTTTTATTTCTGTTACTTTTCACATATGCATGCCTGCGGATCTTTAATATCCAAGTGTTTCCTTGGTAGCATCTGGAAATAGAATCTGGTTTCCTAGGTGAGTTTTCAGATAGAGGCTGACACTGGCTAGTGAAAGGGCTTTCATTTTATGAAAATAGCAACTGGAGGAAAAGTGTGCTTGCTACCTTGTTTTCTTTCAGCATGTGTTATAAAATGAAGAAGGCAAATAGTGCTTTCATGTGGTTCCAAGGATGTTTGTTACTGTTGCGTATGGTGAGTATTGAGGGGATACTGTTTACAGAGGGGTTTTTTTTAAATTTTTTTTATTTTCCTTTAGTTTTGTTTCAGCATGATAAAAGTGAGACTTTAGAAGTGTATTGCTTTTTCAGAATTCTGGAGCAGATGAATATCTAGAAGGGATTCCACCCCAAAACTAAAAAATTAATGGCCTGTGAGAGGAAACTGTATCCAGGCTCCTGTTGTTAAATAAAGAGAAAACAAGGTGCTTATATAGAAGCATGGTGTTGATTCTTGAGTATTATGAAAAGATAAAACTACTAGTACTAACAAGTTATTAAGGAAGAATCACTGTTCAACTTCTTTTCTTAGTAAGTGATGAGACACAAATGCAATACAAGAACAGTAATAGATTTAAAGCCAGGAAAAGCCATTTGACGAAGTGATGAACTCATTTGACCTCATGCATCATAGAGAAATACTTTCAGTCATTAGTTTCTGTCTCAAGTTTGTACTTGGTTTTTGACCTATACATGTCTTTTAGGAAAATATCCAGGTATGCTGACTTAGACTAGAAATGTCAATATCCACAGGCAAGTTATTCTAACACTTAATTTGCTTTCAGATAAAAGTTTTTAAAAACTGCCAGAAATGCAGTTATTTTCATTCACAGCCACTGGAAAGCTGTGGGCCAGTATTTACATACCTAGGTAAGAATTTGGGAGCTCAGCTGTAACCTTCCATTTTGAAACCTTGACCTGAAGTTAGTAACTTAACTTGGGCTTAGTCTGTCATTTGTTTTCACTTACTAGTACTTTCTGAAAGGTACGTGTTTTTTTCCATTTTGCAGTAGATACACTAGGAATATTTGCCCTAGTGCTTCAGAAATAGGAATAAAGCTGTAGTTAAAAAAAAAGAAACTTGGAAGAAAACAAAAATATTTTTCCTCACAATGTAATATAGAAAACTGTATGCTTGAATTCTATTAGAAGAAAATTTCCTTGAGTAATTTTGTCATTGAAAGTAAGTTATTTGAATTGTAGCAGTATATTGTGTATAACTGTGCATAATTGTGTACTAGCTGTTAAATCATGCAGTTTTATAGATAATTTATTAGTGATTTCTGGAATTAATTTATAGTAATTCTGCTAAATGTTAAGTTTACAGGGATTTCTCTAGTATTCCACAAAACCTGAAGAAATTGTTCAGTGCTAGTTTTGTTATTCTGTTTTATTGTACATTGCAATAGGTTGAAATCATGAACACAGTAAGCTACTGTGTCTGTTGAAAGCAGAGTAATTAACTTCAGAGTACTGTCAAGGTATTAAAATCTCTTGTGATTGTAAGAGATTAAGATTTACTTATGAAACACTGGAAAGGTAATTTCTACTTTAAAAGCTCCAGTCAGTCTCCAGTTGCTCCTCCATCAGAAATTTATTTGAAAATAGTAGAGCAGTATGAATTGACATCTGAATTCTGGACCTTCTCACCTCTTTTTTCTTATATTTTTGTTTTGTGTTGTTGTTTTTTTGTTTATTTTGTTTTGTTATTCAGTAGTAGCTAAAATGAAGGACTGTCACTGCCTGCTAATTTATTAAAAGTAATTGGTAAAACAAGAACTTCAGAGATGCAGACCTTTGTTGTAAAAGCAGTACTTCATTTAAGGTGACTGGCTTCCTCCTGGGTGCTTAGTTTCAATATAATTTTTTCTTCCTTTCTGTACATTTTTTTTCTATAGCCTGACCTCCATGTTTTATCAGAGAGAGTAGAAACCTGATTTGAATGAAGATCTTGCGCAGACCTGCTTTCTGCATCTTTGTTATCAATTAGTTCCCTCTTTTCCGTAGATTTTTGTCTGTGTTTGGTGAACAACAGATGGAGTTGTAAAATTTAATGTAGAACTTTTTTCTAATAATTATAAGTCATAAGATCTTAATAATCCTGAATTTTACAGCTGGTATTGAATCTTAAATTTGATTTTCCTACTTACTTACTTTGTGTTATTTAATTCTTATTTAATACAAAGTTTATTAGAAGTGTCTTATTTCGGTGTTGCTAATAGCACTTCCTTTGCACTGGAAATTGGGGAGTAAACCTTACTGTTAATTTTAACAAAAGCTTTTGAGCTTCAATGTAATAACTTAAAACTTCTGTAGATATGTTGCTGTCAAATACTTTGACTTCTATAGTATAAATGAAACTATAGTTACTTCTATAGAAACTTGATAGTGACTGAATTGTGTTTTGTGCACTTAGGATCTTTGCTTAAATTTGGTATTGATAAAGTTCAGTAATCACAACCGGTCTTCTAGTCATTAAGCAAATTAGAGAGGGTTTATTGTGTTTTCTATGACTGATGTGTTTCCTTCCTTTCTGCCTTGACTACTTTATATATTTCCTTCGGCACTAATCTATAATCAGTCTCCTCAAGTGTCGTACCAACATTTTCAGTGGATATATTGTAAACAGAAATTAACCCAGGTTGCTTGGGAGCTACACTCATTTTGATTTACAGCTACCAAGATGGTCTAAGGGCGGTGGTTATCTGTAGCTTATATAGGGGGTAGGAGTTATCAGGTACCAATGTATAGTGGTTAGATGAATGATTTCTATTCTTACGGATATTAACCAGATCCACTCCTCAATAAAGACTAATAACTCAGATTTTTAAACAGTCTTCTTGACAGATGAGGGCACAGAGGAGAATGCATCAACACTAATTAAGAATGTTGACTGTTTGTTCATCTTAGCCATGATTAATTGATCTTGGAGTGCTATCTCTGAACAGGAAGTGGTGTGCTGTTACTTTGTGAAGTTTAAAGGTTACTTTTTAGTGTACCCTTTAACTTGCCTTTACATACAACATAAAATGTTTTTATCTATCTTATCTGAGCACAGAAAGAAACATTTTCCAGCCCAGGTATGAATTAATTTTTGGTGTAGCGTGTACTAATGTGGTAATGGGATATGCCCAGTCTGCTTTTGGACTCAGTTGCTGCCTTATATACTTAATCTCCAGACTTGTATTAGAAACATTTCTTCATTAATACTCAATTTGAGATTCTGGCCGATTAAAATTCAGAGCTAGGTATTTATTCTCTTGTCCCTCTCAGCCTCCCCCAGCTGTTTTCTGTTCTTGCTTCCTGTGGGCTTGCACTTTTTGGGTGCTTCACCTGTAATTAAGACAAGCGTTAAGCAGGTAATGCAAAGACCCCTGTTCTTTGAGTCTTATGCCTGATTAAACTAAAGTTCCTGTATGCCTGACAGCAGATCTGGTCACCTGAGCCTCACACATGCTCCTGGGATTGGAGGGTAAACTACTTACATGTAGAGACTCCCTTAGAAAGAAAACCTTGTCCTGTGCTACAGTCAATTTACCAACTCATTTGAATAAATGTAGAATGATACCTTGTTTTAAAATATGTATAGAATGTTTGTCTCAACAAACTTGTAAGACTAAGAAAATTGCAGTCTTATGGATTTGTTTGTTTCAATAGTTGAGTAATCTCATTGAAAATTATTCTTAACAAGAAACTTGAATTAATGAAAGGGAAAATCACAGGTGAAAATGATCTTTTATTTACTATAATATATTTCCAACCCAGTATCTGAATGTACTCTGTATTACTTTACTGGTGAGAACAATCTAGAAACATACACATTTTTTGAGTGAAAAAATCACCTGGCTTGTCTGAGAAAACATCTGTCTTGCAAGATTTTGGTCCTAATTTGTGCTTGGTTTAATATTAATGGTACTGGGTACCGTCTATGCTGAAGAGGTCTATGTGCCTGTTAAATTGTGGTGTGGACAAATCTGCTAAACTTTGATTAGTAGACAGAGCCTGAACCTCAAGTGCTCTTCTTTAGAAAGGATCTGAGCTCACAGAAAACTATACGGAACAAAAGAAGGAGAGTTTATTGCTATTGTGTGGTATTCAGCTTGCCATATTCTATTGGCTGAGAAGGGAAAACACCTGGAAAGATCACAGGGATCTTTGCATAAATGTTCCATTCTGGCTCCGGTATTCATGTGATCTGCTGTGATAAATGTATCTGTTGCATCTGATTGCAAATCAGCCCATGTTTTCCTTGGACCCTTCTTTCAGAATCTGTCATAAAATGATCTCTTGGATGGGAAGGCACAGTGGACACAGAAGCTACTAAGTAACCTGGTTAAAGGCAAATTTTTAGACTTCTGGACTTTCTTCCAGTGCTGCAGTCATTACGAAAACATGTATACAGGTTACGTTTTGATAGTGACTCTCAAAAACTAAGTAGCCTCTGCCACAGTGCCCCCCCACCAAA
>VWZF01003764.1:512786-597114 GCA_013396755.1 Sclerurus mexicanus | reverse complement strand
AAAAAAAAAAAAAAAGCTAGAAAGGGGATATCTTTTCTCTCATGCTGCTCAAAAGATCATTAATAATCGTTATTATAATTTTCTGGCCTGCCTGTATTAAGCCCAGATAACATTAGTTAATAGTGGGCTTGCTTTTTGATTTGTGTTCTGCTGCAGTATGAGGTTCAGTACAGGGTTGAAGCAGAACAATATACACAACTTGCACACAGAAGATATATTACTCTTCTGCCACTTGTCTGAGTTTGAGAGTTGTACAGCTAGATGGAGCCCGGATATAAACAGGTGTAATTCTATGAGTATCAATGAATTTGCATTCATTTGAACTAGAACAGTTTAGATATGTGCAAACTGATTGCAGAAATTAATATTTTTTCATTTGGATCATATAGTGCTTTAGCAAGAAAGTGAGAATAGTCATGTTCTGACTGATAGACAGTACTTATGTTCTGCTTTTTTATTTTAGTGACTATGAATAAACTGGTTTGTTCTTCCTACACTTAAAATCTTGCAGCTGCACTTCAGGGTTTTGTTTTGTGCATGTAAGTTTTGCCTGCTAAGACCAACCAAGAGCTACAGCCAAGTTGGTAGACTGTTGTTAGTGCAGTTGGAACTCAAATACCGGTGTGACAGAAGTGCCAGTAAATAATATATTCTCATTCCCTAACAGTTGTGCTTAAATTCAGAAAAATCTTTATAGATGTCATTGAAAAATGGAAAGAGAAGTAAACTGTTTAAATACGAAGGTTAGAACAGTATATGTATCATCTTTTTATGATAATACACAAATGAAATGCTGAGAGTTCTCTTGCTGTTTCCATGGATTTTGTCTGTAGTTTATTTAGCAATGTAGACATACGTCCAATAAAAAAGATGCTGCATAAACTATAGTCCAAGCTGAATGTGCTTCTGTTTTTGGTTTAGGTAGAAATGTTTTTTCTGGCTGCGTCCTTCATACTTAGGTCTTCTTACAACAAATGGAAAGCCCTTAATTGTACCTAAGGGAATAGTTAATCTATGGTGGACATATGGTGGACAAAAGCTGAGTCTAGTAAATGAAAAAAATTATAAACAGAAAATGTGTGAATGTCTGCATAGTCTGAGAGTCGTGGGAGGTATTGTGCTTTTGGATTGTAGCTTATTTTAAGTTAATTTGCTATTCTTTTGTATTAGTATATTACTGAAAGTCAGTGCAGCATAAAATATGTAGTTTTAAACCGCAATCAAATTCATGTGTTTTTTATTGGATTGAAAAAAATACCTGTTTTTTAAACAGAACAGAATTTCTTTTCTTTGCAAGTTGTCCTGCTCTCACCTTTGCAATATGACATAAACACTATTTGATTTTATTAGTGGAGGGAAGCTCTCTGAAATTGTTAAAAGTTACAAGATTTGATTTGGGGCAGTTAATCAGTGTTAACCCTGGGCAGCTCTTGGGCTTTATGGATTCAAGCATTATATGTGGTTGCACTGCTCCAGCAAAAGGTTAAGTATTAATGGAAAATGTTCACAGCTCTTTTACTCAAAGAAAACATGTTACTTGTAAGTTTTCTTTTGATTTTACTTTTACAGTTACATTGAATGTCTTCATTCATTTAGCCATCCATAAAGCAAATATTGTTGCACATGCAGTGGATAATAAGTCTTTTTAGGACTACTTGTGTGGTATGTCACAGATCATTAACTGCAAGTAACCACCTGACTTGAGGGAAGTCTGGAAGCATCATTACAGTGAAATAAGCTTTTATTTCTGTATCACTGCAGCACATTGATTTGTAGGAATGTCTCCATTAGATACTGTGGAAATATATTCTCATATATTATTATTGAAGAAAGTTGATGAGAGAGGATAGCCAAATTTTGAGTGTGAATAGTGCATTAGTATTAGGATTTTGGACAAAATGAGGAAAAAGACAAGTGCTATTGTAGCACTATTTTCTATTTAAAAGCTAGAGAAGTCACTAAGCTAATCTTTTTGTAAAACTTCATGGTTTCAGAGTCAGACTAATAAATATAGTAACAACTGTACAGTATTTATGTGTACTCTGCAACTTCAACTGAAATATATATAGTAATTGAATATATTTACTACTCTGTCTGGGTCGAAAGTGTGGAAGAGAAATTTCTTCGTGATCAGCAGGGAAAACTTAAGCTTTTTCTATTTATTTCAATGAACTGTAAAAATTTAAGACTTTTATTGGAAGTAACCAGTAATTATTCTGACTCAATTTAGAGGATGAAGGATTGTCTATGCTAATATGGGGAATAATCATAATGGAGAACCTTCACTCTCTTAGTGGTGTAGGATGAACTATGTGCATGTAGATTTAAGAATAAAGAAGAAAAGTTATGGGCAATGCATTATATGTTTATTTTAAAACAGTGTAATTGTTAGGACAGCGTCATGTTTATTGGGGATTTGCAAGAGAAATGGAATAGTACTATTTAAAGTTTAGTTTATAGTTGCAGCTCCATACAGCTCCATACATGAGACATTCTGAGTTCATGATGCCCGTTTCAGTATAGGAACATTCATACCCTGCTAAATATGTGGCTTTTTTGATAGAGCTTTAAGCATATTAAAACCTTCAAGACATGGCTTCTTCAGTATTCCAGTAATTGAGATGGTACATCTTGATGAAGTACTAATTGTGCTGCCATTTCTTTCTGCTGTCTTCTCTGGTGTATTTTATATGTCATGGTTTTTTGAGGAGGTAAAATGGTATTTGGAATGAAAAAAGGTATTTCATTACTGGTGTGTGTAGTATGAGACTGTGAAGGTGTTACCACGGGAGTAACTACTAAGCCAGTATCAAACTTTGATCTTAAGAGATCACTGAGATAAGGCAGGTAGTTTAAATGCAGACAATGTTGTTGTTATTGTTGTTATTTACACTCTGTGCTTCTAGCCTTCATGATTTGGAGGATAACCTCAAAATAGGTTTGTTTTCAAAGGAGAGATCTAAGATTCTGTAGCATTAAATTGAGTTAAAATCAGTTAAAGACCAATTAAGATTTACTGAAATGTGTTGATTAAGGAGGTGGAGTGATGATGAGTGGTAAATTAGTAATCTAATTTATATATTTAAGAAAAGGTCATAAAAGAGGAGCAGTTTATGTATGTTGCACATAGCTTCTATTTCAAAAATAATCCCCTATGAAATTTTCATGATGTATTTTTGATTTTTTATCTCTAATTTTTTTTCAGAATTAGTGCTGTAGATAAAAATTTTTGTTATTTATGTGAGTGTAAATTTAGAGCATGTTTAGTGAGCTCCTTCAAGTTTACTCTGATGTTTTCATGACTAGCCTCTAGATTATAATATTCTTTTGGATTCCGTTTTTTACTCTGTATTATGGTTTTTTGCCATAAGTTTTGTTGAATGTTTACCTAATTATATGTAATAAAAGAAATATACTAGCATAATACTGGCACATGATGGTAGAATTCATTAAAATTTTGAAATATGTGTACAGAAAGAGGAATAACAGTACCTTTTTCTGAGGTAATTACCTTTTTACTTTGACTAGAGAACTCAATCATTTCTATGTAATAGCATTTGAAAACTGATATCACAACCATTGCACTTTTGTTTCATATGGTGAAGAAACACCAATTCAGAAAAAAGTTGTGGAACTAAATAGTTGAATGGAACACACAGAATAATAAAATGTCTTGAGAAAATCTTACTTTGGAAAAATACAGGGATATAATCATTATGTATATCAAGACCAACTTTAAATTGCAGGAGACTTTGGAAAGTAATTTGGTGTAGGCACACAGAAGGAAGAAAGCAGTGTATAGGAGTTGTTAGTCAGGCTGCTAAGTTGAACTGTTTCAAAAATATTTTTATGTTCTACTCATGGCATTTTGGAGTAAACTTCTCAGTCCCCCTTCAAAAGTGTTATGGAAAAGCTTGAAGTATTTGATTTGGAGGTGCCATTACTGTGTCTCAATTGATGTGCAGTGCTGATTCTTCTCTTCATTTTTCATTCTCCTACAGGCAATGCTCCTGATGCTGTGGGTAGAAAGCCTGGTTTTGGTTTTGTTTTATTTTTCCCATTCTGTCTTCCATGAAGTAGATCTGCCTTCCCCCTAGGTATGATAGGACTTCATGAGAGTAATGCATCATGGATACTGTCCAACTGGCAAATCCAAACTTGGGAGAAAATAACAGTGTAAGACAAACAAAAACCCTCTTGTGAGGCACCATACTGATCTTTCTGAATCAAACTGTTTTGTTCTCCTGGTTGGAATTTTTTTAAACAGTTAGTTTTACATGGAAAAAGGAATCTTTTTGTCAGAAAAAGTAATTTTCAGCATAATAAAAAAACCCTAGTCAGAGCTACTATGTCCAGATGATTCTGGACTATTTCAACTGTGGAGAGTATGCAGAGTTTTTCAGTTTGATTCATTGTTCGATTGTAAGAATACTGTTGTGGTAGTTTATTTTAATAACATTATACTGTACTTGCAGATAATGAAGTAAAAAAGCCTAGTCTGGTTGTATTGGAGTTCTGTGAGATTAAAAATGGTTCTCTCTGAAGAGTTCTTCCACAGTAATATTCAGTAAATAATGCTTTAAAGAAAATTTCTAGAAAGCATTGTATAAAGCAGTTCTTAAATCTTTTATTTCTTAAGTTGTCTCATGCTATACAGTAGAAGTAAGGGAAACATTGTAATGAAAGAATGAAGAACAGTCATTATAGAGATCGCTAATTAGGCTAATACACTGCCTAATTAATAATTTAGCAATTTTTTTTGGTTTGGCTTTTTAAAGTACATGTGTTAAGATGACCTCTCAGACCATAAGTTTTGCAGTTTTATTTTGGAAATGGTGTATACAAAAGTTTATTAGAGAATGGTTACTGGTGTAGTTGCATGTTGCAGTGGTTGATCACTAGGGCAATAATGCTGGTTTCTGAGCACAGCCGGTACTTTTTCCAGCTGCTTTATAGTGATATCTTGAAGCTTAAAATGTAATCTATATGGGTAAGCCACAAAAGCCACTATATATTAAAGCAGACTCTGACAGTAAATCAAAATTGAACAGCTGGCAACACTACTAAAGTCATAAACTTATTTATTAAAAAAACTAAACAGAAGAATTATATTAAAAAGAGAGGAATATGTTCTACAGACTGGTGGATATAGCTTAAAACCTGGAAAGTGCTGCAGATTAAGGGCCCAATTTATGAACATCTGTTCTGGCAGTTTCTGTGAGATTCTCATGTTCTTTACAATAAAAGTGTGAAACATGTTTTTCCCCCCATACTAATCATGCTTTTCTGCAGTTCATAAAATCTGCATTGAGCCCTATGCAACTGGGCCTGTCTGCTTTACACACTTGCAGAGTAATTACTATTCATGAAAGAGCACTATAGCAACATCGCCGTCCCACCGTACACACTTGTCCTCACTTGTTCCAAGTGGTCTCACAAAAGCAGTGCAAGAACACTAAAGTCTCCTTCATATTTTTAGGCTTAGAGCATGGCATAATAATAATGGAAGCAGGACACTAGAGAGCAAAATGGAGAGAAAAATACCTTTTGCATAGTTTCTCTAAATTTGAAGCATACTTACAAATCCACCATTTTGGTCTTTAGCAGTCACCAAAGCAACTGTTAGCTTCCCTCGTTTTTTAGTTTTGAAATAAGTGATCCTAGGAAAATTATTTTAAGTGCAATGTTTACACTGAGTAGTACCCTACACTTGACATATTGACAGGTATGTGAGGATAAGCTTTAGGATTGGAGAGGGAACTGAAAAATCATAAATGTAAAACTTAGTTTCTAGTTCTATTTTCAGTGCTACTGTTTTGCCTTTGACGTCAGTGTGACCAAGATTTCTTTTGGAGATTTTAGCCACAACCCTTGTTTTATAATCATCTGCATGGCACAGGTCATAATATTTTGTTCTCTAACTCTTGCTTCATGTTGAGTAATTGTAAGTTTTCTGGTCATTTTGAACAGGTCATTTTGAAATGCCATCAGGTTTTGTCTCAAGTGGTACAGATTCTACTAACATTCTAAATCCTGCTGCCATTAGGAAACAAAGTAATTTTCTAAACAGAGATTAGGAAGCCAAGGTGCAAAGGGAACACTGAGCAAATATGCAGTAAAACCACTTTCCTTGTCCTGAGCAGATTATATTGCTTTATTTATGAAAATGGTTATGCTTTCTTTCCATTTGAGTTTAATTACTTTCACTGTGTTATGCCTGATTTATCAGTTTGCAGAAACACATGCTTTTGTAATTGTTCAACCTGTGGAGAACACTTCCAGCTAAGAATTCTTCAGACAGGAAAATCTTTGTGCTCCTTTTGGGAGCTAACTTCTCATACATTTAGGCTCAGACTGACTGACAGCAGGGAAAAAAAAGGACTTTTGGTATCCTCTAGACAAAGAAATATCTCACAGTAGCAAAGCATTTTCTGTTTCCACGCTATCCATTTTTGAACATTTTATAGTTTGGGCGCATCTCTGTCCTATTTGTAGTGTGTATCCATTTCTGAAGTTGCTTGGCCAATTCTTTTTCCAGCTCACTTGTGGAATATTAAGAAGCCATATTTCTGCAAAATGTATATTGATCATTGGTTGTTTCTTTTGTCTTTTCATTGAGTGACACTTTTATTTGTGTATATTTATAGTGCTGAGGATAATACTATTAGGAACTAAGCAAAAAGTGACTTATAACCACTTAGCAGTTATGGAAATTGAGTTTCCTTCTGCTCTGTCTAATATGAAACATGTGAATTGGTGCACTCTGAATCATTTTATCTGCAAGTGGTGTACAGTGTACTAATCTCAGTTCTTAAAGCATGGTGTGGGTTTTTTTTGTAGAAGATTCAGAAACATTAATGCTGTATTTACTATGTCAGTGTGTTGTGGTGAACTTCTGTTTGCTGCCTTTGATGTGTTAAAGTGCACAAATGTAATTTATATGCATCTGCATAAAACCTTTTACTTGTGACTTGTGTTTCATTTGTTCAACTGTACCTTGGATTCAGCAAGAAACTACCCCAACAGAAGTCAAGGCTTCATATCATCAAAGACAGTATCAACTTATGTTCCAGAGGAACCCTAGGCGGGGATCCAGGTTGTAGTATTTTCTGTTGAACCTAATTAGAATATTCTAGATTCCTGGTTTTGACTAGCTCAGATTTTCATATTTATTCTGAGTAGTTTATTTCTCAACCTAGAATCTTTTATGTGGGTGGATGAGGGAGGCAAACAAATGATTGCATCACTATAATTTTCTACCTGCCTGCTGTCTAGGCTGGATTACATCTCTCTTCTTCCATTTTTTCATCATCTCTGTTCTCTTTACATCTAGTTCGTTGTGCTTGGTACAAAGGGAATGCTCTTGATGTTCTTGGTTTTCTTTTTCATACATGGTCTGAGTGTGTTGCTTGATCAGCACGGTACAGACACCAAGTTTTTATTGTTTTGTTTTTTTTTTAATATGTTTTAAGAAGTGTGGCTTTTCATATTTTTGTGCTCTATTAGACATAGAAGTTCTAGCAGCTTCTTTGAATAAGCTTGATGGATGAACTACTAAAGTCTTTTGGCTTAAATAGTAGCTGTACTAATGCCCTGGAAAAGATTTCTTTTGGAGCTGTTACAGTCTACAAGGTACGTAATCCACATGAATTAATGTGGCATTTCCTTCATAATCCTGTGAATTTTCTGCCTTAGAAATGCTTTAATGTTTTTCATAAGAATTTTAGTAGAAAAAGCCCTTTAAATATGCAATATCTAGAATTGTTATAGTCATCTTGTGCTTTTGTATGTAATGTATACAAGTAAAAAGAAACCATGGCATTTTTATTCTTTCTATGTGTTGTTTGTTTGAATTTATTATCTCGTGCTATATATTAAGTAATTAGGCCAAGAGGAAAGAATTTTTGTGAGTATGCTGGTGCTTTAAAATGTAGACTGCTGTCTGGTGGGGCCTTCAAATGTGCTTAAACCATTGCCTAGTTGCCCAGTATTTGCTTTGGTTCTTTTAAAAAGTGCCCCTAGGAACGCCTGCTAGCATCTTTCAGTCTCTCAGTACCATTGCAAATCTGACTCTAAACGTTTAATGATTCCAAGAAGATGTTTAAATGCAAGGAAAGTTAAATTTTTTGAGAGCCAAACCAGTAAATATATGGCAATATTAGCAAGTTAGTTCTGAGTTTGTGTGTCTGAGTTTTCTGAGTTTCTAAAGGAATTTGGAAATAATTGGAACTTGTGAAGCCACTTCATTCTGGAATTAATTTTAGAACTGCTCTGAGGGAAGAGTATAGTGCAATTTAGTTTAATTTTGGAAAACATTTATGAAGAAACATGGAGTTAACTTCCCATTAACTGAAAATTCACTTAATGTAGTGTGCACTTAGTGTTGTGAAACTTACTTTGTGTTTACTCTACCTCACTTCTTGTTCTGGAATTCTTTTCCCTAGCATCAGCACAGCTGCATCATCCATTTCCATGGTTCTTTTAACCTCAGCTTTTAATTAAAAAAAAATTAAATCAGATGCTGTTTAAAGCTTCCCATTTAGTTTTGGGAAAATAAAAGTTCACATCTAGCTTAGGCGTGTGTGAACAGCTGTTAAAAGCCACAAGCAAAACGATACTTATAAAAGTGGTGGGGGGAATTTTAAGAGCAAGCTGCCAGTTTGACTGTACTTTTCAATAGCTCTTCACTTTCAGCCAAATGGTTTTAACAATAATTTTCTTTGAAAAAAACCCCTGTTTTATAGAACCAGCAGCCCAAGCAGTTAGGCCAGTGGTAATAGGCGGCAAGTTGCCATTTCTCTTTAACTTTATGAAATTTTTCTTTGAATCTGAGGAAATTGCTCATTATAGGGGTTGAAGGGGCTGATGTCCACCCTTGCCCACCCACCATGTGAGTACATCTGTCCCCATTTGATTCTAATGAGGGATCTTGTTCATTGAAATTCCCAAGTTCCAAGACTAAGCGTAGAAGGATAATACTTCCCTTGTGCCATATTTTGCAGGCATTATAGTCCTGCTCATGATTTAAGCATTTTGAAGTAATCATAGAATTTCTTTTTTTTCAGTCTTGGTTACCAAATCTGACAAATCAGTTGGAAGAAACAGGCAGAGAATTTATCCGATGTTGAATATTTAAAAGAAAGTGGAAAGATTTAGACTGTTCCTTGTTCAATTCACCTTCTATAAGGAGCTTTCAGAGGCAAAAGAAATGGTTCCTTCAAGAATATTTTGTATTTACTGATATTGGGAGTAGTGGGGCTTGAGTATAAAATGCTCTGTGACCTAATAATCAAATATGTGTATTTCTGGAATTGGTTTGGGCCATTTGTTTTGAGCCTGTCCTAGCTGGCCTGTTCCATAGGTCAGACATCGTCACTGCAAGGCCTTGCCAGATGTATGGTGTCAGTCTGAGCAGGTGTGACCTGTCTCACCAGGTTACCCTGTGGTGGGGGACCCTGAGTTCACTTGGCTCAAGCTTACTGTGTCAGTGCGCACTAATGCTCCTTCAGACCCTGCATCTGGGTGGGGAATTGTCTTCAGACAGTTTGGAAGCCTGGCAGAGACAAGGCTGTAGTCTTTGACTGCTTTGTGTGCCAGCAGAATGATAATAATCATAGATGCTTTTGAAGTTTCTTCAAAGCTACAGGTTTTTTTTCTTTGTTTTTTTTGTGTTTTTAATTGAGTTTGTTGAGGTGTCTGTTAGCTTTTAATCTTAGCAGATTACAGCCTTTCATAACTAGTGCTGTCACTATCTTGGTCTTGGTATTTGTTGCTTTGTTACACTTCCAGTTGCTGTGTTGGGATTTCCACACTTGTGGAAATACCTTCAGTATAATTTTTGCCCCCAACTGTTGCCTGTGGTGTGCATCCAAATATTTTGGATTTGAAGGTTTGGTATAGTTTCCATTTGACACATCTGTCTTTGCAATATACCCATGTTTTCTTTGCATGGGCAGGTGGTGCAGATGAGCTGGGTTGCCATGTAAATTCTCTTATTTTGTCATTGTTTTCTGCTTATATGTTTAAGTATGTTATGACTTCATATTATTAACAAGCAAGAACCCAAAAAGTTGACTTATTGCTTCCAGTTTCTTGCATGTGTTGTTCGGTTAGAATTCCCTAAAAATTTCCTGCTATCATTTCTGAAATGAAGAAACAAGTAGGACAAGCAAAATACCAAGTGAGTAGTTTCCTTCTGACACAGTGTGTATCCCTGGTGCCAAACTGTAAAGCACTCAAAAGACTGGGATTAGAATTTTGGGTATGAATCACAGAATTATCGTCAAGAATTGGGAAAAGTTTCGGTGATCTCAGTCTACACAGTGTATAAAGGAGAGCAATAATGACCAGAGGAGTGAAAAACCTTTTATATGAGGAGGGACAAAATAGATTGAGTCCCTTAGCAGTAGGAAAAAGACAAACAGGTGTATAAAACCTTGAGAAGAAAGTCAAGAACAATTAAATAGCATCTTTTCAATACAAACTTGAGGACATCTCATGCCTTTTTATAAGCAGCAAGCTTAAAATAAACAGATAAAATTACTTTTTCACATTGTGAATTTGTGAAAGTCCTATTCATTGTAGAAGCCAAACGTATACATGGGTTCAGAAAGGAACTGCAGAGATATGTAAAGGGCTGGTTCACCAGTGGCAATAAATCATTTCTGTTGTATTCCTGGCAGTCTGGAGATGTGGTGTCAGGCTGAGGAGTGCAGGCTGCCTCAGAGTGGGGTGTGTATCAAGGAGTGATCGCTGTAGTTGTAGTGTTTCTCATTTTCCTGCCTCACTACCTGCTGTTGAATGAATATTCCTTAAGGCAAGTTGCTGATGTGGGTTGTACCAGGTCTTCAAGTACCAGATTTAAAAAAAAAAAATCAAATTCCTGATCTCAAGTTCTTACGACTCCTTCTCCCCCCACTCAAACCTCCAAACCTCTAGAACAGTGAACGAAACACCTTCCCCAAACACGCACCTTGCCGGTTTCACCTCAGAGCCTTAGGTTGTGTAGCTGGTTTTGTGTGTAGCTGGTTTGGTGGCAACAGTGCATGTGAGAGAATGTGAGCTGAATTCTGGTGATTGCTCTACAGACTCATTTATTTTTAAATACAACAGTCTTTGGATTAAGTAATTAAAAAAAAGTCAGTGGGACATAGAGAAGTACTGAGTATCTGAGTAATCTCTGGTAATTAATTTTAGGCCCCTGACGTCTTTCTTTACAGTATCTGCTCTTAACAAATTCATCTGTGTGAATCTCACAGACTCCTCTGAAAACTCCACTTCTTGCCTAAACTGTGTTAAATAAATTTGTGTTAATGAAAAGTTCTAAAATCTAACTTGTTGTTGAATATAGTTTTAGAAGTATGTTTTAAATGGAGTTATGATGTTAACATAAATTTGTAAGAGTGCTCAGTGATGGCCTAACAAGTCTTTGACCATTAACTAACATCTCCTTACTATCCTAATTCACAAAACTTCACCCATGGAAATTGTGCCTGCAGGAACTCCGTGCCCTCTTAATGAAGAGGAGGAGTGTATTAAGTCACAAAAAAAGTAGGTCATCATCAAGGCCATGCTAAAGTTTTAGTAGATAATATCTTGGGGCTATTTACAAGGGACTTGTTAACTTATTGATGCATATTCTCCCTTTCTTTTTCAATTTTAGCAGAGGAAGTGCTGCCCATCCTTGAGGACTCCGAACTATAAAAAGTAGAGTGGGTTTATTTAACTGCTTGAGGTTGTGACTGACCAAATGGTCTGGGAAAATATACTTTCAGCATCTGAGTTCTGCTTTAAGTCAGATAGAGCTGATTTCTGGCAGAAACTCTTAAAATCGCCCTCGGTTTTAGGAATTTTTAGAAAAAAGGTGTTAAAAAGTTTACAAAAAAGAAGTCCCAGCAGAACCATAACTTATTTAATTAGTATTTTCAAATGAAAGTGAATCTTTAGAAAAATTATCTGAGAATGCCCAGTCTAAGGAGGTGGTTTCATAATTGACTTTAATCCAGTTTTGCTTTTGTCATCTGCAGTCATGGTAGCACTGCATGAAGATTTGGTTCAGTTCACTGATCCTGCCTCAAGTGAACAGAACAAGGAGGAGTTCCTGTTTGAATGAACTCGTGGATTCCTTTTGTTCTGGAGTGGTACTAACACAAGGAAACGTTTGGAAGTGCTCAGCCAGCAGCACAGGGAAAGCCAGGACCATCCATTTGATTTGCAGTTATGGTAGCTTAAGCTGCTAAAGAAACAGTCACTTTTCTAACCGTAATTTCAGGCCTGCCTCTTCCACTGAACCATCTGCTTTCTGGATGAAAGTCTTTTTGATGTGAGGTTGATTTGGTTAGTTTTGGGGGTTTTTTCTGTTTGTGTGTGAGATAGACAAGAAGAGGGAATTGGATTGCTCTCTACAGCCAGCCAGACAGGTTAGCTCTGAGAAGAGTGTGGGCCCTGATCTGTAACAAATTGTGTGCAAAGTAGTCTTCTTATCCCCTTAGTGCCTTTATGCATTATATTGCTTTTTAAGTTTTGGACAAGATTGTTAATGATTTTGGTTCAGCCCATTCTAGCTAGTCTGATGACTTGATTCCTTTTGCTTGTCTGAGACTGGTTAATACTGTAAAGTTGCAATATTGCTATATTCTTAGTGTGTCCACTATTTGATGTTTTTAATTTGTTTGGAATAAAGCTTTTGTAGCATTTCCTCAGTATCTGAGTCAATAATAATCTTCCATTATGGTAATGAAGTCTGGACCAGTTGTTCACATTGTGGTAGAAATCTCTGTCAGAGAGAAATGAGCTAGATGCTCATTCTGCTTGGAGGCAAGAACAGTTCTTCAAAACAATGATGAATCAAATGGTATATTGATTAAAATTCAGGTGTTGTTGTGGTTTTTTGTTTGTTTGGTTTTGGTGGAGTTTTTTTCCTTTTTTTTTTTTTTGCCTGGATGACTAGTTAGTGATAATGAAATATGTGAGTTGGCAAATATGAATGAGGTTTGTACAGTTCCACTTCTACTATCTGCTCTGAAATCATTGTATTGGTGAAATGCAAATAGTTTGAATTCAGGTTTTTTGTAGTCTTTGAAATGCTGTGGCTCAGTTTAAGAATTAGCTGATAAATTTACTATCATTGATCTGAATATGCTTGGGTTTAATTTCTCCTTTTATACTTAATTGAAGTATGTTATGTTTCTTTACTAAGCAGTCTTACTTTTTTCAGGTAAAAAGTAATTTAATATAAAGTTGAGTTGTCCTATTTTTTAACTATCTGTTGAAATCAATTTGGCTTGTTAATAATTAGTTACAAAAGCTTCCAAATGGAAGAAAAATTTGGCTTCTGTTAAACAGGATTTGATACACATGGAACAGCTAAGCAGCAATAAATTGCCTAGTAACTGAGTAATTTCACTCAGATATGTGCCAATCTTGCCTCTATATTGAAAAATGTTTGGAAGAAGAACTGATGTTTGAAATTGCTTAATGCTGGAGGTTTATTGTAATAATAGTAATACTGACTTGGCCTGCTCTTTGAAAATTTAAGGCTTGCTTTTATATCCCAGTGAATGATTTCATGTTCATTTATAATTTTTGTTGTGGGAGAGTTCCCAGAGGAATATTTCGGAGAAGCACTAAGTGTCTCCAATTCCTTATTACATGTGCTGGAAGCACAATGGAATCTGGCATGGAAGGGCCCTGGTGCTGACCTGAGTTGGCTTTGTTAGGAGCAAGTAATTCGGAGTATTGGATAAAAGCATCACACTTGAGAGGACAGTCAGTTTTTTAACATAGCTGTTTGGCCTGAAGTCAAGAGAAGCATACCTGTGGAAACGGTCTGTATAGATGGATGCAGCAATAGCCATCAAGAATGCTGCCGTGGGTCCTTTGAGGAATTGTGATTTATTAGGTAAATGCCTTTTATAGGAGTAAGTTTGGTATGAATAGTTCATTTCCATGGCTTCATTAAATATATTACTCTGAGATATGTTCCTATGCATTGTTTGGAAAACACTGTTTTAGGAACTGCTAGGTAAGGATAAGGCTTTTTGCTTGATGTTTAAGTATGTCCGGATTTACTATTTTTGGAAGAAATTACTTGTACAAATGTACCTAGTCTGGAAGAGACTATAGAATGTTTGAATTATAGGCAGACCTGCAAATGTGTTCAAGATTTTATAGGGGCTTGGTGGGAAGAAGGTAGATAGAGTTTGTTTTGATTTCTGTCTATAGCTACAGGCTGCATCTAATATCTTAATAAGTAGATATCTGCCTTTAATAATATGAAAAAAGTAGTTTTTCATATGCAGTAATGAGGCTGACTGTTAACTTGCCAACCCTTTCCAATGCTGAATTCAGCCCTTCTAAGCTCATGGAGGCTGCGGATCCACAATGGGTAGGTTTTGCGCTGAAGCCAGTTTGCAGCTTCAAGCTGGTACCACTGCTCCACGGGAAATTGGATCTATGACTTGATCTGGGCTAAACAGAACAGTGCAAAAAGAAATGGCTATTTTTAACATGGATCAGCTCATTGAGCTTCATAAGCTCGTAGGAGTTGCACAGCCTCCTAAGTAGGTGACAAAAGAACAGTGCATTGTGGCATGAACGTGGGAAGGAAGAGCCAGAAGTGGGACAGATGAGATTTTTCCAAGCTTTGGTCCTGACATCAATGGGTCTTGAAACTGAGAACAGAAACTCTTGCTTTTGACTGCAAAAGGAGAAAGATGTGAGTGACTGAAGGCAGAATGTAAGAAATGTTGTATGAGTTTTCATTAAGATCCCAAGACCCTGAGTTTATGAAATTACAGTGAAATTTATATTTTATGCTCATCAATCCACTAAATCTTTATGAACTTCAGAATTACGTATCATGTAGTAGTGTTCTTAATATTAAATGAAGATGACTGTACCTTGTCCTGGTATTGATAAGTTCAGTGATGATGTCGTAGATACATCAAAATTAGGGAAAATATTTGCAAGAGGTGAAGAAAAGCTGATCCATCCATGGCTTGTGGATATATTGGACTAGCACCATCTTCTGAATGTTTAGTACATTACAACTTTGTCTTCACTAATGTACTAAAGAACATTTTAAAAAATACTCAACTTTGAATTTCAGTAATTGTATTACTATAATATCCAATTTACACTGTTGAGCTTATGAAAATGTTAAATTCAACTAAAACAAAGGATATCTATTGATGGATTAGTGGGAAATTAAGATTTTTTTTTTTACAGTTTTTTAACCTCTGTCCTAAAACATACATACAATATTATAAAGAGGGAATTTATTTTGTAAAAAAAAACTGAGTCCAGCAGTTTGTCACTAGTAGCTCAGTTAAATCAGTTTAAGCAATTTTAAAAAAAAGTTTCAACAATCCCGATAAAAAATAATTTCATGTTGAATCAAAGAAGTCTGTCATTATTTTTCTGTCTTGTTTCAGAGTGATGAGACAGTTATTGAAGTTCATTACAGGGAAGTTTGAAACTATTATCAAACCCAGCAACCTCTAATTTAAAGAGAAATGTATTTTTTGATGTTAAGATTATAGAAATTAATTTGTCTGTAGGAGTTCATATGAACATTTCAAAAAATGTATTGCAGTCATTGCAGTGTTAAAAATATTCTTGCAAGATTATGAATCAGGTAATTCTGTGTTTCTCATATGTTGCTCTATAAACAGTAGTCTTACACTGGTGAGAGGAAATTTAGATTTTAAATGGCATAACTTTTTTCTTGTTGGTGTTGCTAAAATGTTAGCAATTAAAAAACGATGTCTCACTTGAAACTTGGGTTTTTTTTGTATGCGTATGCTTAATTACTGTGTTTATGAAGAATGCTGGATCCAAAAAGCAAAATACCGTATTTCTTACTTATAGAAGATTTTAAGACGGTTAGAAAAAATGCTGCAGCAAGAGTTTCAGAGATACAAAATAATTATTACATATTTTTATGCTTTGAGTATTTGAGTTATGGTTGTTCATTAATAGAATTTCTGTTTCTCAGAGGTGGTCATACTAATGCTATTAACAATATTACTTTTAATTTCCTTAGACAGATCCTTGTCTGATGCCAGTTTGTTAGTGTGCCTGTGGGCACTGGAATTATCTAGATGTTACTGGGCATTGTGCATCATGGTTTGTGGGAGCACAGGCTAGTTTGTTTTGTTTTGCTTTCCTTTCTCAACATCATTCAATAAACATGTTCAGCTGTGTTCCTGTCCTGTGCTGGTCACTGTTACTGCTCAGCAATTTTTATAATTGAATTAATATAGCAAGAAAAATCCAGCTGGGGTGTGTTCTCCTGTCCCAGCCATTTTGTTATTTCTCCTTGTCTGTAGGAAATAGCTAGTCATAAAGATGTTTGAGTCTAAATTAACATCTTTAACTTAATTTAGTAGCTTAAATTCTCATTGGCACAAAGATTAAGAAGCCTGAACATGAGTGTTAAAGAAGATGGAAGATGATTTAGTGCACAAAGCAGTAAATTGATGGTTCAGTGAAAGTTCTTGTGATCTTAGCAAGGCATTAAATTTACCTTTTCATACACATTTCATTTTCTGTTTGTAAAAATAAGAGGGGTATTTGCCTAATTTACTGGGAAGCAAATTAGTCAGCAAATGATCTATTACTAATTTGAAAGGGCTTATAAACTGGCACTGGGACCATGCAAGAAAAATGACTGACTGGATGAAAAGCAGCAGTGAACAAACTCTTCCAGGAGGAGCTTGTAATCTTAGGATATGTTTCTCTATGGAAAGTAAGAACTAATTAACCAAAGGTGTGAAATTAGAGAACATTAAAGTCCTGTGAGATGATGCTTTTGAGAGAGTGGCATTAATCAGACTGTTCATTCTTTGGACCAGAATGCACGGAAGTGTTTCATGTTCTATCATTCACAACCCCACTTGATTTGTTAAACTTACCCTAAGGGCATATTTGTTTAGCTCTGTATGCTGCAGACAGTAAACAGAGATATGTGGTAAAATCATCTGCACAGAGGTCTGTGCACCACATTTGAACTCCATGTGCCCAGATTAATGCACTTTGAGTTAACTTGGTCATGTGTTTGCTGTGCCACTGTCTGCTGCCTGGATAGATCTTCAGCCTCCTTAGTTACTTGAGTTGCAGGGTGGGGAGAAGGCAGTCAACACATGCCTTTCATCCACGTCTAGCTTTCTGTGGCCTTATGATATTGTTTTGAAAAGAAACAAAAAATTAGCTCCAATTATGTTTTAATCCTAAAATAATATCTGAGGTGACTCAATTTTGTATTAGTTTAATAGTATAATCCCTTCTGAATACTTGTTTTCAAAAATGTCTGCATTAGGTTCAAGATAAGGCGTACAGGTACCAAACAGAAGGGATCAGATTCCAGCTGTCAGTGTAGTCTTTGTTCAATGAAATGAAAAATGATTGCAAGAATTTCTGCCAAGAATTTACTAAGAAGTGAAAATGGGAAGTGTCTAGCTTAGAAATTTTTTTTTGTATTTTCTCTTTAACTGTCTCTTCAAGCTATGTAAACCAGTCATGTTATCCTAGTTTTGTAAAGAAACTTGGGTGTGTTGTTTTTTTTTCTTCAGAAGAAATTTTATTCTTGTATGAAAAGATGCCTGCTGTTTGTATTTGCAAAGGTCAACAACATCTTAAAAATGACCTGCCATCTACCAGACATTAAACATGCTTGTTATTAGGCAAGAATCCTGTCTAAGTGCGTCCTCTTTAGTCAGCTGCACTTGGTGTGCTGAGGTGGAGGTGTTTGCTTCTGGCTGCTTTTCTTGGTTTCTGTTGAAACCTGTTTTAAATCTTGGAAGTGTTAACTTCATTAACCTGAGATGCACAAGAATGTGTTTTATACCTTTATCAAATTTTCTTTAATTGTTTATTATTTAACAATATTTGAAAGTGTCATTTAATATGGGGTATTTTCATAAATTAAAGTATAAAATGTAATGACTATAGCCACTTTCATAAATCAGAGATGATGCAAATCGGAGAACTTGTCATTCTTTTATATTATTTCCTGTGTTAGAACAAACTGTCAGTATCATAAATGTGATTTTATTATGTGAAATATCCTTATTCCAAGAAGTTTGTGCAGATGCTGTTTATTTGTATGTTGTTTTTTTGAGAAGAGACTTCCACATAAGCTTTGTACAGATAAGTGAAGGCCTGTAAGAGAGATGTGCAAAAAAACAGGCAAACCTTATTCACAGGAAAGATGTCTTTCTGTTTTAAACCAGAGACCTAGGAATTATTCACCTTTTCGTTCCCATATTAAGCATACATTTTCATGTCTAGAATCTGTAGGAGTTTGTCTTTTGGAAGTAGCTCAGATCATAGACTTGGCATTTACAAAGCTGTATTTCTCTTAAGTAATTGAGAAGCATATTTGCTAATAATTCTAATTTTTTTTAGAGGAAGTGTTACAGTGTTTTGTGTAAATTACCTGAGTTTTTAAGCTATCATTTGTTTTTTTGCTTTCTGAAACCAGTAATTTCCTGTTGTAGCTGGAAATGTTAAGTATAGCACTTTAAGTATTAAAGTGCAGCACCAGCTATTATTCTGCCCTAGCAAGTCTTCTAATACAACATTTGATTTGTTACTATGTCCTCATAGCATCAGCAGTGGAGTGTACATGACAGTGAGAAAGTAAACACATGCTTGCAATCAAATTAATGTATTTCATCTGTCTTCAATTAATAACACTCTGTCATGCTATCTATCTGAGAAGCGGCATAAACAGTTTATTTTGTGTTTGGAATAACTTCCTGGAGGTAGTTAATGTGACATGTAGTTTGTCTGACATGAGTATAACCAGATCAACACTCTAGATGTTTTATTGATAACCTAAAAAAATTACTAAGAAAATCTGTACTGGAACTATATTTATATTTCAGTTTGAGCTTCCTTAAATCAGAGTAGTGGCATAGTTTTCAGGACTTCCATGAAAGAGTTTTCTTTTCTTGGCAGTTATACAATTTCAGTGTGAGAAAAAGATTGAAAGTATTAACCAAAAATTAACTACGAAAAGCTGCAGTTTGCACTCTGACATTTGCGACTGAATATTCGAGAATGTGTTCCGTAGTAATTTAAAGTACCAAATCAAAAGAGATTTTCAAAAAGCTAGCTAATACACAAAGTCTGATAGTACTGCAGACCTGGTACAGTTTATTGGCAAATTAATTTATTGTTATTTCTGTATAAGTCTGGTTACTCTTATGTTATTATAGAGGATAATAAAAATTATTAATACCATCAGACATTAGATGATTTTTTTTTTTTATTTACACAGAAAGGGCCTCTCTGTCTAAATGAAAGTGCACTTGCTTAAAGTTCTAAGTAGCCTATTGAAATATTCTTTAAATACTAAGACATAATGAAATAGCTCCATCTTTTAGTGGGAAAGCAGTAGGTTACTGGTAAGATGTGCAATAAAAAACTAGAAAGATTTTGCTTTTATTGCCTTTTTTTTAAAAAAAAAAAAAAACCAAACTTTTTTCTTTGGATTGATGGTAGAATTAGGGTTAAAACTGGGTAATATTGCTTATGGTAGAAGAGTCCTGAGAGAGGTAGGAACTGGCCAGAGCAGTGGGACTTGCTAAGCTATTCTCTGCTGACATGCTACGGCACAGAGGTCTGATAAGCTGAGAAGTAAATCCTGTTGCCTAGAGTGCTGCTCTCAGTTTTCAGCTTGATTTCTGGTTTATTCTTTTGAATAGCAGATATTTGGCACCTCTTGGAGAAATCCCATTTATTCCCTTTTTCATGCACTTTTGCTTATGTCGGGGAGAAGCATTCCACACTCTGGAGTTTGACTGCTCTTGTTGAGCAGCGTGTACTGCATGAGGATAATACTGTAAAACAGTATTATCTTCAGTCTGTTAGGTCTTCAGGTGCTCGAGCTATGTTTGTTCCTAAGGAATCAGTCTGAAATAATACAAAAAAATAGGATGAAAAAAGCATTGTCATATACATATACAGCCCCCTTTTTTATGACCCTGGAGTATTTTCAGAAGAGAAAATGTGTACATAATTTTAAGCACATGTAAATCAAATTAATAAATTATTAGAGCATTTTACTTGTCATGTCTGTGTGGGCTAATCGTGATAGCTCATTATTTAAACATTATGTAATTGTATACTTTGTGTGCACAGCTGCAAATACTTTGCAGAAAGATTTATATTTCATTTTTCACAGCATACTATAAAAGAATATATTTTTATGTGGTACCGTAGATGAATAAAGATGTTTACTCATAAATTTAAAACTACTCTTAATTATATTGAAATACGAAATAGTTATAATATGTAAGATAACTAAAAAAACCCTAGAGTTTTTGTATGTATTAATTTGTTATGTATTAATACCAGTTTTAATAGAAAATACTGTTATCAATTAAAAAAATGTTCATCTTGGATGGAACTGCCCCTTTGCAACAGAATCCCTTGCAGTTATTACCATTCAAGGTCTGGAAGATGGTCAGATGTGGATGGAGAAGCATCCCTGTACTGAAACTCTCTGAACTGTTTTTCATGCTACTTTTCATACATATGGTTTAGAAAGTGGTTAGGTTAGTTATCACTGGTATAATCATTGGAATTGGCTTGCAGTTTGCAAGTGTAGTCTCACCATCCAGGAGAAGTGCCAAGAAACTATTAAACAGTCAGACTTACTTCACATGCATTATGTGTGGCACTCAGCTGTTCATGCCGTTCTCAGCAAGTACTGGCACTATTTTCTCAGCTACTTGGAAGTACCTGTACAAGTTACCTATTTGTGTTTCTTCCAGAATTACCTGAACAGAAGATTCATGCAAAATGGATGTTTTCATACTTAAAAGAAACCCCGTAGTTTTACATGGAGTTCTACTCCACAGATATTATGAAAGAACAGACTGGCAGTCCTGTGGGAAAGGGAAATAAATAGAATGAGTAGCAGCCTTTACATGCTCCATAAATGATGTTCTGTTGTCTTTTTAGAGTATATGCAGTTATTTGCTTGTATAATTTTTAAAGATTATAAATCAGAACATTGATGATTTTTCTAACTGAAGATGCATATTTCAAAATGCTTACTGGCTTTGTGTTTCTACCAGTTGTTATATGTATCTTATCATTGCCTTAATTTTAAGACAATACAGTTCTGGAATTTGATATCGCACTTTATTCCTTGATGCCAACTCTGGTGAGCTAATTATATTTGTTCCGGCTGATTTCAGTGAAGCAGGTGAGTTAAAGTGGTATTTAAGCTGCTTGATTATTGGTTTTCCACACAGATACTGTGTAGTGGAATGGAAATGATGCTTCCTGCACAGTGGTGCTATGTGGCTCATTGCAGGTCATTTTTTATCTTATGGGATGACACATATATCTAAATAGCGTAAGAGAAACAAATTTAACATAAATTTATTTACCATTAGTGGTCCCAGAGTCTTAAGTCAAAAGCAGCAGAACTGTTCAATCAAGACTGAATTGCTGTTGAGTGGCTGGGTGTGGGCAGATTGTAAAGCACCCATTTATGTTTTATCTAGCACTTTCTAAGGTTTTTCTATTTCCTTGCTACTGGCCAATAAACTAAAATTTCAGTGCTTTGCTCTTATTTTGTCAAGTAAATTAATAAGGAGTTTTGACTTTGAAAACAATTTATGCTGTCTCAAATGTTTGCTCAGAATTTATTAAGCATTGGATAGATATCTGGCCTTGCAGTCATTTAAAATCTGGTTTCCTTTTCCATTTTGATTTTAGCATTGTCTTGTCAGCTTTTCACTGCAAATAAGTGACGTATAGTAATAATTTGAAGGGTGGTGAAAATGTTTGTATAAATTACCTGAAGATGTAACCTAATCAGGTCTCTCCACTTCTAACTTAAAATGACTATTTTGTCCTTGTCTTCTTTGAAATGTCACTTGCTCTCCACAAAGATGGCCATGATGGTGTTTACATATATTTCCTTACCTAAATTCTGCAATGTTGTTCTTACCTGGGTTTTTTTTCCCCACTCTGCTGGTTTTGACTGGGATAGAGTTGGTTTTCTTCACAGAAATCTTCAGGACATCTTCACGAATGCCTTAAAGGGAGTATCCTTTGGATTTTTGTGAGAGTTCCATACTTCTCTCCTAGATTCTGTTTCCTTTTTTCACCTCACTAGATCTCTTGTTTAATCTAACCTATAAATCAAAATTGAACTCTCTGGATTTCATGAGAAGCAGGTATTTTAGTAAGCCTCGTACTTTTTCTACAGCAGACACTGATCTGTGCTGGTTTGATCTTTGAGGGGAGACTTTCACTTGAATCTGTTTGACTTGGTGAAAGTTGTGTCTGAATTCCTGAATTTCTAATCTATTTTTTTGTGCTGGTATCTTTATGGGATACCTGTATGTAGAGATATGTATAGATCTGTTAGTTATGGAACAGCAGTTTATCTTGCTAGCTTTAGCTGAAATGACTCTTCATACTAGACAACTTAAAGGTGAATGTTTAAGTCTTATTTTAGAGAATCAACAAGATGGGCCCTTGACAGTGTAGGAGAGGATAAATAAGGCAATGGAGATAATTTTTGGAGAATATCTGGCAGCCATGTTTTGTTTTTTTTTGCAGTTGTCGCTTGAGGTTTTTAATGTGCATTTTAGGCATAAAACCTACAACAGCCGGTACTGTGGGTGCCTTTTATTAGAAAGGGATTTCAAAGGTACTTTGGGGGTGATGGGCCCCTTCTTCCTGTCCTTAGCAGGCCAGTCAGGGAAACCGTACTATGGCCTGTCTCTTCGTCTCTTTCCCCCATTGCTCTTCTTCTGACTTCAGTTTTCATGTAGTTTATTTAGGTATTCCACTTAATGCAAATATACTAAGTGGTTCCTTTCTAGCCAAGGAATTAGGAATGTACTCCTTTGACATTTTAACTGTTGCTTTGCTAATTTATGCTTTTAACTGCCCTTTCTGTCCGTTGATCTCATTTTTAAGAAGTTCAGAATTATTGAATCAATTACCTGCACTGCATTCTCCGAAGTTTACTTTAGCTTTTCATGATCAGGAAACAGAATTTATCAATGTAGATAGCAGAGCTTGTATTCAAGCACTTGACCCAAAGTACTGGTTTGTCACATTTGTCTGCTCTAGCGATTCATTGTTTGCAAATAGTTAAATCTCTTTTCACTTTTCAAACTTGTGTCCTTTTCTCTCCTTTATACATCCCATTGTGAGTCTCTAGCTATCAGTTTATATTCTGTTTGGTAAAAATTAATTTTGCCCTGGTGTTGTCTTCTTTCTTGTTCCCTTCAAATGAGGAGGATGACTGTACCATCTGGCACATAAACTTCACTTTGGGCCTTTCTCTAAATGTTTGTGTTTGATATGTGGCCAAATCTTGCAGGTTCTTTCTTTGAGACCTTTGTTAAAAATGGCCTCTCATAGCCATTATCACAGTTAAAATGTTCTCATTTTGTGTCTTAATTTCAGTAATTCCTTTTTCTTGGCCAATGATATGTTATCTAGTCATTTAGAATATTCTGCAAGATCATTTTCCCAGTTTGTAAAATCAATCTGTATTTATGTATCTTTCTTGCTTTCTTTCTATCCAAAATTTAATTGTCTTTGCATTTAAACTTTTCATGGTTTAAGTGTATTCTTGTATCATCCTTCATCCCAAGACAGCTGTTCCTGCTGTTAATTGGCTCATCATATGAGTCCACATTGGCCAGCTGTTAGTTTTCTTTCTATAAAATTCCTGCATTCCTTATAAACATCTTTTTTAGAAAATAATTTTTCTCCTCCAAAGCTCTCCTTAAAGTCTTTTTGCTGTGATGTCTAAATAAAAGCTTCACAAGACTTATCTCCCAGTGTGCTAAAAATTCTGCTAATGTCACATATTCCAGAAAAAGGACTGGAGAGTAACTATTCCCTGTCTTTTAGCTGGCCTTCAGTAACTCTGTGACTGTGCCCTTGGCCTGTGAGCAATGCAAAGGAATTGGAGTTAGTATCATTGTCCTTCACTGACTGCAAACTGCAGTTTTGTACAGTTAAATATTTATTAACAGTTGAAACTCCTAAAACTGTGCCCTTTTCAGCAAGAGCTAATGTAGCATGAATTACCTTGCACTTCCCGTGGGCCAGGAATGCGCAATGGACAGTCACCGGACAGTCACTTCGTGTGACAGTGACTGCACAGGTCACAGCAGACTGCCTGAAGGTCAGGATGCATAAGGTGAAATACTTTTAAATGGGGGTTAGAACTGAGAAATACACAAAATTCAGAAACACAATTTCACCTTGATTTTTCACTCTATTAGTTTCTACAATTTTTTGTGCTTTAATTTGCCTGCTGTAGTAAAGTATATGCTCCACGGACCATATATTATTCTTGATGTTTCTTCATAGAAGATAAGAGGCATTTGAGGATATGATTTCCACTATGGTGGTGACATTTTCATCCTGAAAATTTGTCAACATTTTAGCCTGCTGTTTTGTTTATTCACTCTCTATTGTTTCCTTCCTGGGAAAGAGAGTTTGAAAGAGTTTGAGAGTTGTGAGCTTGTCTTTATGGAGCTAAGTAAGCATGTCATGGTATTTTAGAGGAATATATGTAAACGCTATCTATCTGTTTATTTTTATTGTAGCTGTGTGTAGGTGTTTTAAGTTCAAGTATAATCAAAGAAATACAATGACTTCACGTCTGGAGGTGGGGTTAAAGTTCTTTTAAAAGCTCATGAAATAAAAATAAAGAAAATATGTATTTATTTTCCCCAAAAGAGTAATGTCACTGCTGTGTTTTCCAAGCTGCACTTAAAGATAATATGTGAAGCATAAAAATTATAGGTAATAATGAAATGTTTTAGGCAGTGTGCTGTATTCTATTCTTAAAAGCATATCAAAGGAGACTCTCTTGTGGTAATTATTTTTCAGAGAAAAAAGTTAAGTAACTGCATGAGTTTTTAACAAAATTGTTATTGACTTTAGGTTTTATTTTAGTAATTGTATTTGTTATTCCTTTTTAAAATGAAACTGTGTTACATGGTCAACACTATTATGGAAAAAACTGTACTACAGACATTAGTGTTAATAGCTTAGTATTTTAGTTCTTCACAAATTAATGCCTGTGGTAACTGGATGATTTTAGGCCTGTTCTAATGAACAAGGCCTTACTGATGTGCATGGAACAGTAATATGTGGCAAAAACTCCACATTAACCAAGGTAAGCAGTATAAATGGGGTGTAGGAATCCCCTGTTAGACTAAAAATCTACAAGAGAAAATCTCCAGAGCCTAAAAATTAAAGACCTCCAATATCATTTAAAAATAAAGCCTTTTATGTAGTAGAAGAGCATTTTTTCAGCTGATAATCAAATGACACTATTATACAGGCTTACCAGATTTGCAAATTTACAAGTTTTTACAAGTCAGTTGGGTCCCTTCCTCAGGAAATCAGTTTAAGGTTTTTTTTCCTGTATTGACTCAAAGAGCCTGGTTGTCCTTAAATCCTTCTGAATATATTTGCCTTATAATTTGACTGCATTGAGTCAACACCCTTATAGAAACCGTAATGCAATAAAAAAAGAGAAACTGTTCAATATAGTTTCCAATTACCTTAGCATCAAATTCAGAGAAACTGGAATGTACACAATGAAAGCTGTGCAAGGCTTGAGTTCCATGGGGTTTTGGAAGTAACCAGTGCTTTTCAACATAAAATACTGTTTGGAAGCTTTTCTCTGCTTCCAGTAGTTGTAAAATGATAGAAATGAAAATATATGTGCATTTTACTTTTTATAATTTTCTGAGCAGTACCTTTGTGAAATTGAAAGCTTGGTGTATAAGTAACTAAGCATCACTGTTTTTACTCAGTTAATTTTTTTATTATAGTGAATGTTTTTGCTTTGCCATGTTTTGCAATAAAATTCTTTATAACTCATTTACATTTTTTACTTAGGAAAAATACGTCGATTGAGATGTGCTCTGTGAATTTATTTTGTACAAGTCTCTAGGTTACATTGGAATCCTCAATATGCTTTGTGCTTGCAAACAGAATATGCAATATTTACTTCTGTCTCATTTTTGTATGTAGTTAGCAGTAAAGTTATTGCGAATTGTTTTAATGTATCCAGAAATAAATTTGTCCTTTTTTTTTGAGATATGAATTTGTTGCATTTGACCATGCAGTTTTAATTGTGGTTTAGTTTTAGTTTTGCAAAAAAATTAAGCTGATGCAATTAATTACTTTTATTTTGGCAAATTCCTACAAAGGGAAAGAAACTTGAATTTGCATACACCTGTAAAGGAAAATACTACATCTGATTTGTTTCCAATGAATAATTTCTAAGACAGGTAATTAAATGGGCTCCAGTGTAATAATTTCTCCTTTCTTCAACTTATTTTTAGTTGACTTGGAGCATATGCGCACAGTGAAAGTTGACAAGCACCAGCGATTTTGTCAGGAAAACAGTTTCAGTAGCCATTTTGTGTCAGCCAAAACAGGAGATTCTGTAAGTAAGGAAAAGAAACTTGTAGATGTCTGTCTTTTTTTTCAAGATGCAGCAGTTTTATTATATTTCGCAAACAAACCTTTGAGAACTTGAGCTGCTGCAGGTCCTTTTTTGCTTCCTAGTTGCATGAAAAAGAGATATTTTATGAGTGTATATTATTGTTACTAAATTACAGTGGCTTCTTTTCTGATTTTCAGTTTGAGGTACAGATTTTAATGGAAATGGTCTAGCTTATACATCAGAGTGAGAACTGAGACCAGCTAAATCTCTGTTTGCTGTCAACCTGTAGTTAAATATATACCTTCACTCCAGGTGGAGTCTCATTTATAGGCCATCAATACAGAAACTTCCAACAACTGCTAAATAATGTGACAAGACCCTATTGCAGTCAAAGTTTTTAATATGAGTCCTGAGCCATGAGAAGCACTCCCTCTGCAGGTCCATTGAAATTTGAACGTTCTGGCATTTGTACCAGATGCTTTGCAGAGTGCATTTTTGAGCAGTCTTTTGACTCTGAGCTAACTGGGTTATTTGTTTTAGTTGGACACATACGAAAGAAAACGTTCATTTTCAGTTGACACTATCAGTCAAATTAAATCATATTGTATTGTTTTGTTTGATTTCTGTCACTTGCCTAATGTGTTTGTCATTCCCATAAAACAGTCCTGTGTCTGTCTCCTTAATATTACTGTTGACAACAAAATTTACTTTATTCTATTGAACAATAAGACCATGTTCAATTACATGGAAGTATAGTTTTATAACTCAAATGGAACCACTTGTTGTTTTAATGTCTTTGATAAAACTTCTGAAGTGGACTGCCTAATTTCATAAGATAATAAAGTCAAAAAAGATAGTAAAGTTGAACAATACTGCTGTTATAAATGCCATGAGACCTGATTTTCTTTATAGTTTGTGTTAAATCTTTGCCATAATTTTTTGTTTAAAATGTGAAAATACAGGCTTTTTATGCTAGAAATAGAAAAAAAGTTTGTAATACTTAACAAAATGTGCATCTGATAAAACGTATTCTTTTCTCAAGGAGACAACCTTTTTGTGGGATTCGGTAATAAGAAGAAAAATCAGTTAATTTTATAATGTTGACATATCATTACAAATTATGAAGGAATCTTTATTACATCTTTTTAATTGATTCATAAATTACAGCAGCATTCCAGTATATATATACTTATCATACCTTTCATAACTTACTGTTTAAAAACAAAAGTAAATCTGAACATGCCTAGGAAACATTAACCAGAAATCTCTGCCTAAATGTCTACTAAAAAAGAAGTAGTTTATAGTAGCTCATTTTTAGTTTGAATGTAAACTTAGTTTCAGTATGAATTTGAATTTATCCTAGACAGTGATTTAAGAAGAGGCCATCCATTGCTAATGTGAATATAGACTAGAGGAGTCTTAGTTAAGAGAAATGATTTGTCTTGCTTACCTCAGGTCTTTCCAACAGACTTTTTTGCAAGCAATGATTGTATGTACACATAAAAACCCAAAAGTCTCCTCAGGGGAGAAAAATTTTCATGAAAGATTTAGTATAGCTAAGTATTACTGTCCATCAAATGGTATAACTAAAGCACTGAACTTGAGCCTGATGTTTTGTGCACAAAGTGTCTTCAGGGTAGGTGATGTAGCTCAGAACACCTGAGAGCTTGGTGTGGATTAAAGTAGATCTCTGGACCCCAGAATCTGTTTAGTATTTCCTTTCTTGTGTGTATGCTAGTAGAACAGACCAGTACTAGACAATGTAGTTGAGAGAAAGAGCAATTGTTTTGGAAGCTACCATGGTTTATTGGTTGTGCCACTAATTTGTTACTTGTTTCCGTCTCAGGTGTAAGAAGAGATTGTGTAAATGGTATTTTTCCGAATTTTCTCTAAAAATTTGGAAATTACTGAGAGCATGTACACAGACCCTACTTTTTGGGGGTGCAGCTGCATGATGAAAAACAGTGTTTGTTAGTAATTTAGATTGTGAGCTCAAACATGCCTGTAGATAAAATATAACGTCTAACTTGACAGTAAGTGTTCAGCAGCACTGCAAGCTTAAGCTGCACCTCTTGAACATCTGTTGTGTTCTTTAATCTCATTTAAAATGCAGTTGCCTAAACAGTAAGGGGTGGACTGGCTTGAGATGAATTAAAGGAGTTATTGAAGATGGCATTGCCACCCAGTATTATGTGTTAAAGCATGTCCAGAGTTTAACTCTGTCAGGCTGCTGCTGCAGGCCGTACAAGGTCTTCTCTGTTCTAGATACTTCTGTTCAGTATGTGATGTTTTGTAAGACTCTTCAGAACTCTTTCATATTGCTATTTTTTCAAATGTGCGTAGTAGAGATATTGGTGATGTTGATGCACAGTTCTGTTGTTCTCAGTTTCAGAAACCTGCTTCTCTATTGCACAGCCCACTAGTAATATATTTTTGTGCTAAACATTAGTGAATACCCTTATTCATATTTTATAGCACGGAGAGTAGTATTTGAGAGGTGGGTTGTGTAAAAGCTTGTTTAAACTTAGGTCTCTGGAGGCAGAGTAGAAGTGTTGCTTAACAATCCAGCATACTGTTCATTCCTTGTACCATTGTTGAGTTATTTTCTCAAATTTTTAAACAAAATTGAAAGTACCAGATGAGGTTATTTTCAGATCTGCTTTGCACAGGTCATAATTTTGTATATCTCATTGTTTAGAGTTCAAGAATGGTTTGATATATTTGAAAGAACCTCAAGGATGTCTGTTTTTAATCACATAAACGCAATTTATTTTTTTTCCCATAGGTCTTCTTGTGTTTTCAGAGAATTGCTGCTGACATACTCGGCATCAAATTAAACAAAGCAGAGTTGGAACAATCACAGGTGATTTTCCAGTACTTGTTTTTTCTTAGTATTTTACTTACTGTTAAAAATAATCTCTTTGCAGATTAATAGCTGACCTTTAAATCAGTCTTCGTCTGTTGTTCTGAAGATAATTATTTAATTTCACAACTTTTAAAAAATATAATAAATTCTTATTTATTCATCATGATAAACTTCCTGAAATAAGAAAAAAGATGTTAAAAAAATTAAGAAAAAACATGATTTTTAGAAATGTTTCTTTAAAAATAGAACTTGAGTCTCTATATGTGTGCATATGCAGGTAGCATGGAGGATGTACATTACTGTACATTCATGTCAGATGCAGTTTTAATGACAATTGTTCTTTCTTAATTCTATACATATTTAAAAACAAATTTAATTTTAGAATACTACAAATTCAAGGCACAGAAGGCATAAGCTTCTGTGAGTGCTAAATCAGTATTCATTGCAGTCATACGGCAAAATTTATTATTTGTCAGTCAGGAATTAACTATGTAAGATCCTTTCTTTGGTTAATTTTAGATCTTAATCTTCACTGTGTGCCTGTGTAATATAGGACCTCAGTAGTGACTCTGCCTTGGGGAAGGACTATTTGCGTTGTAAGGTTACTATTTCCCTTTTTATTCAGCTGTGTGAATGAGAAATGAATCCTATTCTGATTTAGTATATCCATTCTCAACAGCAGGCAGACCTGTGGAATCATGCTTTTGGGTAGCTATTGTGGCTTCCTGGCATCTGCAATGATTTTTCTCACTGTACAGTCCCAAATAATCTCACCCTAAAGGAGCTGCATAATTTCTGCCCTTGTGCTTTGTTCTTTGCATTATGAGAGTTATCTTAGGGGGTTTCTGCCTTTTCCTCTGTACAAAAGAGCTGACAGAGGGGAGAATGTTTCCCAGTGATAGGTGGGAGGGTTGTCAGGAAGGTTGTCCCCCATCTTTTACATAGGTTGGTGTTAGACGGGGATGTGAAGACAGGAATTCCACTGTAAACACACGGCAAACCTGCTGCATATCCTGCTCCAAACTGTAGCAGAGCTTTCTTGCAGTTCATGCTGTTCAGTAGTTGCTGTATACAAAATGGCTCTAACGAGAGCATTGGTTTAGCGCCATTGGAAAGAGCTGGTTTTGCTATTTAAAAAAATTTAAGTTGTAACTATATTAATTAAAATGTGAGCACTTGCTTAATCTATCAGAGTTGGAAGTCAGTTTTTGTCAGTGAAATTTAGGAGATCAAAAATGTGTTAATTGTGCAAATAAGAAACAAGCAAGAGGTTTTCCAATATAACCCTTTTTCCTTTGCCACTTTCTTCTTCCGAGTTCCTGCTTCTAAAAATAACTCTTCTGCTAGTAAGACTTATGTGCATAGGTTAAAACAAAAAAGTTTTTCTACAAACTTGGTTTCAGAAACCTCAGAAAGAAAGATTATACTACAGAGGCAACCCTGCATAATGATGTTTGAGATTACAATTATTTAAATCTACTTATTGAACAAAAAGATTACTGTTTTAATAGTGTAATGTCCTGGAACTGCCAGTTACTACCAATATTAAACAAGTACC
Source organism: Sclerurus mexicanus (assembly GCA_013396755.1). Lineage (NCBI taxonomy): Eukaryota > Metazoa > Chordata > Aves > Passeriformes > Furnariidae > Sclerurus > Sclerurus mexicanus. Next base: position 566,226 of record VWZF01003764.1, on the reverse strand, counting down.
ACAAAATTAAGTCAAGAAGTTTATTTAAAATAAAAGGCAAGGCATTTCTTATATGCAGCTTGGTCTCCTGCTTTTTGAAATATACAATAAATATGTAATTTCTGAAAGTGTTTTGCCACAGCAGTGTTTACAATCTGTGTTGATGTGGTTAACTAGAAAACTGTATATTTTACAGTTTCACTGTTCAGTAAAATATACTCACAGAGCACACCCAAAAAGCAAAATAGATTCAAAAATCTATAATTTATAGGTAGAGAAATATTGTGTCTTTTCAATGATCTAGTATTACTAAGATACCATCCATCTGTTGTCCTGACCTCTGTGATTATTTGCGTAGAAATAATTGAGCAGGTAGAGTTCTTTAATTTTTCTTTAGTCATTTAGCTAACACTGGAAGATCTGCCTTAGACCTCTCTGTGCTGTGTGTACTGTTCTGTTCCATAACTCTGGTGTAAGATTGTAGAAAGGTATGCAAACACCTTAAGTATAAAAGAGAATATGATACAAAGGGATTATACAGAAAGTTGTAGCTTTCTAAAGAACAGATGTATTTTGAGGTTGTTTTTAAAGTAAGAACCTCTACATAGGCCCAGATGAAGAGTACATAACTTTCTATGTCAAATTGTTACTAGCTTTAAGTAGGCTTCCTTGTACGTTAGTATTGTAATTAATTTTTAACTTTGTTGAACAGATCAATGGAATATGCAATATGTGGATCAAAGTCGACATTACACGAATTGCATTAGCAATAACCTATAAATAGTTAATATGCAGAAATTAAATACTCACTGTGACTCATATTACGGTTAATCTGAATCCAGGCTCTAGTGATAAAAAAAAGGTAAAAATATCCCTGAAAAAACTAAGAACAACAACTATTAAAAAAAACAACACCCAAACCCCCTCCCCTGCAACAAACAACAAAAGAAGGAACAAAGCCAGTAAATAGATTTGGACAGAAAAGAAACTTCATTGTTGCCTTTCAACAATGAGCAGAAGTCTGCAGGTGATGAAACACTGTGCATGTAGCTAAAGACTGAGAGCTGGAAAGCAGCCTCCAGACTTCTGAAATTTTGTTAATCGAGCATAAGTCCAGTCTACTCCAAATAAACAATAGCTCTTTGTTACCAGTAAAATGTTTGATACCTTTGAGAGTGTTATTTTGAGGGGCTTGTAAGAATTTCCCCAATTTAAGTTAGAAACCCGTGGGAATTGTATTGCAGTATCTGTCTTAGCTCTGTCTTAAGGCTCATTGTTACATGGAACCAACTGCCCACATCACTTCTTAAGAAAAGGGAAAATCTCTACATAAAACTGGAGAAGGAAAGTTTTAACCTTCATATCCTTGAGATGACTAGAAGGGCATGTCTTGAGAGAAGTTCATTAGTCTGCAGTAGAAAACCCTAATCGAAGTGATGTGCAGATGCTGTTTTCCAAAACCATGAAGCTGGTCTCTTGGCTAGAAGAAGGTGGTGTTAGATGATGTTGCCATTATAGATTTCTGGTTTACCACAGACTCTTATATGACAAGTACAGGTCCCTTAACGTGGTGGTGATGTTTTTTCCCTTGTTCCATCTATAAAATGGGCACAGGACATCCTTAAATTGTGGAACAGTTACGTAAATATGTTCCTTAAAATTTTTAGGCCTTGAATACTCTAGCCACTGGACTGTAAAGGTAGATAGATAGGTGGATGCTAGATAAATGCAATAAAGTGTCAAATACAAACCATACAATACCTAGTGTGAATAATCCTTAAAGTATGGAAGTGTTGATTTGAATTTAATCTTTTAGTATAAAGACTTTGTAGTTTTTACAAATGTGCGCTACTTACGTGCTGGATTATATATTTGAATTTTCTGTATTTTTGTAGCGTGAGATTTCCTCATTTTGAAAACTGAGAAGGTTGCTGCTTGAATGCGTTTGTCAGAGAACATGGGGATATATTTATTTAGTCTTGGTGGTAACAAAGTATAAGATGGAATACTGAGTTTATGTAAAATGCCAACAGTCAAATGCTTTATGTGAATTATGATTTATTGTCTAGTATTGAGAATATGCTTTATAAATTATTTCTAGCACTCTTGATTTTATGCCTGAAGATCATATTTATTGTGTTTAGAATTACTTACAATTGTCACAGTCACTAGGGCTATCTGAGATGTAACGCATAGGCGGATAAAAATAACTAGTAGGAATCCCAAACACGTTATTTTAACTTGTATGAATTTGTGGAGTTTGGCTTATGACTTTTGAGCTTTGATGACTGGCAGAACCGCAGAAGCTCTTGTGGAAAGTGTGTGGGATTCTTGGTCCCTCTCAAATTAGCAGCACAATTTCTGTTAATTAACTGCAAGAACGAGCCCTAGAAATGGAGTTATATTTACCCTGCATAGTTTTAGAAAGCAGCTGCAGCCGTTTAAGATATTAATGCAACCCAAGCTATTTACTACTGCCCTTTTGGTGGAATGTGTTGCTCCCACAGAAGAATCAGAAAATGGAAGGTGATCATGTGCTTTGGCCACATCAGGGTGAAGTTGAGCAGCTTAGCTTAAACTGCTGCTGCAAGTTGTTTTAAAGTGAAGCTGCCAGACTTTGTGCTGAAGCGGATGAGGTGCAAGTACACATTACATTCCACCAGCTCTCCTTTGGCAGCAATGATCTCCAGCAGAGGAATAGGACAGACATTTGGGGGTGGTAAGTTTTTAAACTATCTCAGCTAGAGCTACTAAACCTTGTCTGTTAGCATGCTGAGATGACTGTTAATCAAACCTTTATTTGGACAAAACTGTGGTGAAACAAAGAACTAGATTACTCTTTATGCGTGACTGGAAAGCAGAGCATGTTTTTTGAAATGGAAAAGTTCCAAAGTAAGAAAACTGCAGATTCTGACTTATTTTCAGTCCTCAAAATACTCTTTTAAATTGCAAGGGTCTGATGAAATTTGAGGAAATAGCTCCTTTACTAATCAAATGTTTTTCTTTCTGTATTTTTCACTTTCAACCGTAGTGTAAAAGCTGCATGGGGTACAGCTTTGTTCCTTGGTATTGGCAAGAGCTAGCATTTTTGTAAGTGATGTGTAGTTTTCTGTCTAACTAAATGCCAGTTCAGCAAACTAGTGTGTGCGCGCCAGCTTTGTACAATAAAACGTTTGGCAGATAAGTCAGACCTGGAATACAGAGCACCTGCACCATGAAAGGTTATTTCTCATTATTGACAGTGATTTGAACCATGGAATGATACGCCTGACATAGAAACTGATGCGAAGAGGCCCAAGTTTTTAATTACCATGAAGTTAATAAGAGATGTTGTAGTGGTATTTTTTTAGTCTTATTTTGTTGAAATTCCTTTAGAAAATCCAAGTCATTTATGATAGTCAGTTTCTTGCTACAGCATGCCTAAGCATGGGTCACTAACCTGCCTGTGTTTACAGGATGGGATTTAGACCAATGATTTGAGGAACAATTAATTGCCCACTGACTGCAAGACTTTTTTTTTCCTTTTTTTTCTTCCCTTGGCTCTAGTCAAAAGATTGGTATGAAGAAAACAGGTCCTGTGAGGTCAGATAACGCTGTTTAATGCTAAAACTCCTACTTACTGCCTTACATGGGATTTGGCAACTTTTCTCTTGATAACATCAGGCCAGGAGTCCAGTAAATCATGAGTGTTGTCCACTAGATAAGATAATATGAATGTGATCAATTAAACTCAAGAAGAGTACTTCAGCAGCTAATAAATCCAGGTCCCTTACCCACCAATTCAATTATTGTTGCTTGTTTGACATAAAGGTTTTATTTACAGAGGTAATCTTTAACGTACAATGTTTATATATTCATATAATCCAGTTTATACCTTGTTTCCCTTAAAATAATAGTATTTATTCATTTATTCATTCTTTATAACCTTGAAGATAGGTTGCATGAAAGTTGAAGAATTTAGGAAAAAAATGCTAAACTGGTTTACTATATCTTTCATAGCAGGCCCACCTCCTCTACTGCTTCTTTACTGAAATTGTTCCCTGAATTTTGCTTGTCTTTGCATGAACACTGTATTATTAATGAAAAAGCTTTTAACAGTTTTATTTGTCTTTAAGTGGAAAAATGAGAACCTTTTATTTTTATATGAATTAAAGAAAAAATAAAAGCTTACCGCATTTCGATGTGAGGTTGTTAATTTATGCCACTGATTTGGATTATACATTTAGCTATCACGCAACAGTTACATTCCTTCAAAAGATGCTTGTGTATGGCTACTGCACTTGTTACAATATGATAATGCAACATTTAAGTATCTTAGACTTAAAGAAGGAATAGGCCATTATCATAATTTCTCCCACTGAATTGCCTGCCTCTTCATTCTGCCCCTTCTTCTTTGATACACTTTTGTTGATTGCATGAACCTTTCAGTTTGGTGCTTTGAAAGGGTATGTCCTTGAAGAAGCTCGAGAAGCATCCCTGGAGCCGCTTTCAGCCAGATGTGTTGCTCTTATATCAGCCAGAGGCCAGAAAATGCATTAATTTTGCATCAGCACAGTCTTCTTATTAATTCATTCTTTTCAACTTCTGATTAATCTCTCCATTGTTTTGCTTCTCTTTTCTTTTTACATTCTTCTCCTTGCCCTCTATCCATCATGTTGATACATGGTTAACAGCATGTTGTCAGGGCAGAACTAGTGAAATATCCTGAAGAAGATAACCAACATCACAACACTTCTAACTGCCAGAGCAAAGTCTGCTCAATGCAGTAGTTCAGGTATTGATGGAAAACTTGGGTGGACTTTTTTAATAAACTGCATTGCTGTTACATGAAGTAACAAGTGTTACAGAAAGTTCTACTGGAAAATTGTTTTGTATATGTAAGCACTTGTAATAATATATTAATTTGGAACTCTGTGTACAATTAACTACATAGTGTTTCTAATAACCAGATAGTTTGTAGAAACTTTGAAATACTTCATATTACTGTATTCAGTGCTGCATCTTCAAAGTATTATATAGCTGTCTCAGATGGAGATGGACGGAAAATTGTAATCTCATTTCCTTCTCAGATAGGAGAGACCATCAGTCTTATCAATTGCTTTGTAAATAGAATGGGTAATATCCATTGGATCTGTATTGGAAAATAAATATTTATTGGTATGCAGAACTTCTCTTTATGTTAATTTAGTCTTTAGCCAGTATGCCTATCAAAGGTTTTAGTGAAATAGGGCTGTATTTGAAATTTGCTTTGAATTCTGTCCATATTTTCTGGTGAAGTGCTTGGAGTAAAGATGAAAATCAAAACTTAGGTACAATTTCCAATTACAATTTAGGCAGTTTTTCTTAAAGAATGAATGGCACAATCTTTGCAAACAAAGACTGTTTTTTTATCTTCATGCGAAACAATTTTCATGAAAGTAGAACTGTGTTTACTACTTTAACAAAAAAGTTGTGTTCCATTTGTAGTGTTCTGAAAACGTACCAAGGCACTTGCTTTTGCTTAGTATGGGTAAATAATAATTAGAATTAGCACCTGATAAGACTTTTGTAGAGTTAGGTTAGGACAAACCTCTTGTTTTGTCTGTTATTTTTCCCTTCAAGTTTCATAGTAAAACATCTGTTGAATGCCTTGCCAGCACAGAGGTTGTATTTTCTGATTGTTACTGTGTTTTCTTTTGTGACAGAGGGTGGTGAAGGCAGATATTGTCAACTACAGTCAGGAGTCTGTGACAAGAACTGTTAACCCTCCTAGAAGCTCCATGTGTGCAGTTCAATGACCATCTTCTCTGGTTCGATACCTTTGCAGTCCTCCTGCCTTGGCACCGGCTCCGGGATTACCAGGAGCTTTAACAGTGACCAGTGCAACAGTGCAATTAGAGATTTCAAAAGTGTTTTGCACCATTGTCCATAAAGAAGCATCAGACAGTTTTTTTGACTGGCTGAAACCCGAACATGAAACCACGTTTCGAAAAATTAAGATGTATATTCTTTTAAATTATATTTAAATAAAACTGTATAACAGTGTAAATATGTTTCCTCCTGTCTATTTGACTGACACCAGAATAAAAATGGATGAAGCCCTTCATTCAAAATGCTTCTAAAGACATCACTATGGAAGGGTATTTTGCCAAAGCATTTTTAATATTTTTTCTCCTGTGATCTAAACTAACAGTCAGCAAAATGTAACTTGGAAAAACTATTGCTGGAATAATTTTAATCATGTAATATATTTTATCTAGAGATAATTTCTTAAGTGTTCCATTAATTTATATATATACCTAGCACAAAATGTATAAATTATATCCAGTGAGAAACAGTGCTTGAAATAAAGCTGTTATAAAAATAGTTACTTTTCTGAAGTCCGAAGTTGTCTCCGTGGATGCTCTAAAAAATGCTAGTGGTTTTGTGTATTTTTATTACTACATCAGCATTACTTCTTGCAGTAATAGACAGGCTCATATGTCTTTATGAATATGGATGAATCTCAGTCAACAGTTTGGTCTGTAAATGTTGAGTGATATATTCAACATGCATTAGAAACTGTTGATAGATCAATTAGGATCAGTCACTTTAAATAACAAACGGAATGGCTTTGCCTCATACTCTTTTCTTTCTAATTCAGCGTAAATGACAAATAAAAAGCTGTCTGCTCTGTGATCGTCACACTTCTCTGTTCCTTTTCAAGCAGTCTTTTAGGCATGCACTTCTCTGCTGGCACATCTGAACAGAAAGCTAAGGAGTGAAAGAAAAAATTAAGCCATCTCAATTCCAAACTAGAAATCTTTTCCTCTTTAAACTCTAGAATGTGCCTTATTTTAACTACAAGAAAACATTTGGAGATTCAGAAAATTAATGAGGTTGTGAGGGAAACTTGTATATCACAAGTGAAAATTATGAGGTTCTTCAAATGAATGTTCCTATTAAATTGTTCAAGCAAATGCTTAACAGTTGGAACAGTTAAATAATTAGTAGTTTAATAAAATAGTTGAACTATTTTAACCATGTTAAAAAAAGATTGCAGATGGCAAAAAAGTGCTATTTGTTAGCTTGTCCCATAGTTTTATCACTCCATGATATGACGTAGTGTGTAATATTTCATTGTTCAGATGCAGGGAATTCTAAGAAACTAAGATACAGAGAAATTATTCTAACTAAGGTAAGTGTGAATTTGCAGTATATTATTTATTCTAGGGTTACAATCTTCTTGTTCCTGTCTCATGGAGTTCGTCTCTCATCCATAGCTTCACCATATAGTTAACTGCAACTGTAAGGTGAACTCCCTTCCACTACCACCAGATGAGAACTTCTCTTCCAAGTTTTTTAAAGTAGTTGGTAAGTTCACATGTTTATGGCCTTCAAAGTGGTGGAAAGTTTTTTTGAACCCCCAGATTTCCTGGTGTGTTTGTGCCCTGAATTCTGCCTGTATGTTCAAATATTGACAAGAACTGCCTCCTCTCTGAGGACGGGCGCACAGCCTGACTCGGGCAGATCGCTGGAGCCATCTTTCTCTAGTCCCATGTGTGTCAGCTTCATAGTCTTTATTTGCTTCTCACGTAATATGTAACATGGTCTCAAAGACTCAACAGTGCTTTTCTCTTAAAAACTTCTGTGATCTTACTTTTCAAAAGAAAATATTTTCTGTAACTTGATATGCAGAGCCCATTACCTTGAATAAAAAATTTTACATTTGGGGTAATCCTGCAGAATGAAAGATGTCCCACTCCAAGCTGATTTACAAATGGATTTTATGTCTTGGTCTCATCACAATTTTTTTGTTCTCAGTGCTTGTTTTTCTAGCCGCCTTTGACTTGTACATCCTTTTGTGTTTTGTTCCCATTGATCTTTTCATCAACTGGTATGTTAAAGGCCTACCTTATCCAAAGGTACTTTTGTTTACATTTCCGAACTACCTTCATTCTTCCTCCCTAACATACATGTATCTTATTTATCCTAACTGGGAATCTCTTGTCTTCCATGCCCCCAGCCCCTCCTTTTGCTACCCCTCTTAACCTCCTCAGATTTTTGTATTGTATACTGACTTCCACTCTCTCTGCTTTTCCCTACCCTTCCTGCCCCACTGAGATCCATTACCTGTCCACATTTTAATCCTTACAAATGAGCTTTGCTCTTTTTGCTCAGCCCTGGGGACCCCACCTCGAGCCTCCGGATTCCAGCTGCAGCCTAAATCCTTAGCTGTGGTAGCTGCCTTTGAAGTGCCGCAGCAGCTGGGGTTGAAGATTCAGCGATGCCTTTGCCAGTGCTACGGCCCAAGTTCCTCCAGGCTGAGCAGAAAGGTCAGAGATAATTCTGGAGGATTAAGCAATAGGGAGAGAGATAGTAGGCACTGTTCTGCAGGGAAGGCAAGGGCTCTCTGGTGACTGGAGGGATAGAAACAAATTTATTTAGAAAAGTGTGCAGGGGGAGGCAAGCGAGCCACTGCCCTGGGTTCCCTTCTCTAAGTAACATCCCACTACTGATTTACGTGGTTCGCATATGATGGAGTTGAATCGTGTGCCATATTAATGTGCTTAAAAGTTTTTTCCAAGGTGAGAACTGGTTGAAAGCAATTCAACAAACAGTAATGAAGTTGAATAATGCATTGCTCTCCAAAAAATGAGGTGACATATGCTTAATGTCGGCTGACATGGGGAGCAGGATGGGTTGAGTGAAGCATGTTTTTTCCTGAAGCTGAGGCCAGATGAAGGGAATAAACGTGCTCTCAGGCCCTGATCTTACACAGATCCACACTGGCGAAGTGATCTGCCTGCTCAGAGCTATTGTAACTAATCATTTCAGTAACAGCTCCACTGTTAAAGATTGTTGCTCAGTTCAGCTCCTTTCTCGGGTCAGTTTCGTGTGATGCTGTGGATACCAGTAGGTACATTGTGTCTGGCTGTACCTTAGCATACCAGTGTTTTTAAAACATGGACCTGAAGTGTTATTAGACTTATGCAACTTACTGTCTTTTGTGGTTCTGAAGTTTGGTGGAGTCGAATTGAATCCCTTTCGCAAACAGCATGAAGGTATTTTCCCTTACAACCAGCTGTTGCGAGTGCCAGAACCTGTGAGTAGCTTATGATCTCCCTGAATACATTATTCTTTTAACAGTTCATTAAGGTCATAAAACCACATGAGGCTGCTTTGTAACCAGAATAACTGTTTTTAAATTTGAGACACATACGAGATCACTAGGAGTATTATGTCAAGTGTGCTCTTTGGAGGAACTTGAAAATTGTCAGTACTGTTTGCATCATTAGAGATCCAAAAACTTGTTCTCTAAATCACTGCTTGGAAGGGATTTTACATCAGGCAGCTTCTTTTGAATACAGAGCTTATTTGCTTGTCAGCAGGTGCACCTGATAACCTGATAGCCTGGAAAATATGAAAAATATCATAGTAATATTTGAAGTTGATTATTCTGCTTTTTGGTGGTAATGGCAATTTTAGATAAATTGCCATTATATTTTTCCTTTTTGCATTTATTTTGTGTTAGGAATGTGGTTGCTTTTTCACCAAAGGTTTGTAACGTTTGTTTCATGATATTCATGACGTTTTTACAAAGTCATAGTACAGAGTACTGTTTAGAAGCTAAGTGTTGGTATATCTAATTAGAACTTTACTGTCCTTTTACATTTTGTCATTGACAGAAGATTAAAGTGCTGTTCCTTAACATAATTAACAGTTTTCAAATAATGGGAAATTTTCTGCAGGAGAATTTTTCCTATTTAGAGTACTTGCATTCATTTCTCATGTAGCCTAACAGTTTGTATGAGGGGCCTGATAGATGTATTTAAAGTAGCATTGACTTTTATAGAAATTACACATACAAAACTACATCATTAACTACTCTTCTCTCTGGAATTTGGACATTAGTTCTCAAGCAAAGAGGTTATTCTACAATGCTGTATTCTTTTCTTTCTTCGTTCAAGTACTACTGCTTAACATATAATCTGATTTCTTTAGGCTGTCTTTTTTTAAAACCAACTCATAACCACTTAAAATGTCAAAATAGCTGAATGCTACTGAAAAGAAAAGCCAAAATTTATCCATGTTTGTATAGGGGTAATGGCATACATGTGAGATTAAACCTCCAGTCCAGATAATTATCCGTAGGAAGCAAATTTATACTCTGATTTCAGATGCTATGAATAGAATGTGATTAGAATTTAATGTGCTAGAGTTTTATTTGCAAAATACACAGGTCCTATATAAAACCTCTTTTTATAAGGTACTCTCTAGAAGCCTTGGGGATCCCTGTTTAACTTGCAAATGCCGAAGTTTGATCTTCCCCAAATAGAAGATAGTGAAGCTCCTGAGTTCCATGAACTGATTTCTATTTTCAGCTTCCCATAGAGAGCGGACTGTTCAGCCAATTTAAACTTTTTTTTTTTTCCTACTCCACTTCATCTTCATTCATTTTGGCACCATTTTGAACTGGAAGACTTCCAGTTAGCTAATTGGCCATTTGCCTTGTTTTATGTGGGGGTGATGTCAAGTGCTGAAATAACCGATTGACTGAAAGCAATCTTGTTTCAAAGGCTGGTCAGAACCAAACCTCAGAAGGTACCAATTTTCAGGTTTGTTTTGTATTTAACCGCTACACAGCAGTCCTTATCCGAGTGGACGAACCTCAGAGAAGAATATAGATTTGAGGTCAAGAGCTTGTGTTTGCTCAGATACCACATTTAGAGCACCGAATTCTGGAGGAAATAGGAATCCAGATCTTTTTTTAATATCACTTTCAAGACTTCTACTCTCTAATGTCATATTAGCAATCAATGTTTTAAAAAAATATTAATTTAAGTCCTCATTTAAAAATCAAAACATGGTAAGTAGACTTGGTTCAGGAAAGTTTTTCTTTTAAGGATGACTGGAAAAAACTGGTTACGTTGTATGAAATATCACTGGCATAGTTGAAGAAATTTAATACATATTAATAATCATATTTGCTTGTTATGTTCTGCTAAATATCCTATACTCTGCCTTCTACTTTTCTTATTTAAAATATTCTTTAGAATGATATGATTATAAATACAAAATAAAATAGCAAACTGGTTTTAATTAATTAACGCCTCAGAAAGCGTCCTGCAAACTGCTTCAGGCAAACATTTTTTCTTTGCTGACTAAACTCCGTTTCTGTCCTTTCCTGGGCTGATCCATACCAGGTAGCTTGGAGGATCATGACCTACTAATCCTTTTTGATTTCTGGTGAGCTTTTAAAAATAAAGTAGACCAAGAAACATCAAAGGAGGATTTAAAAGACACACAGTGCCCTGAAAAGTAAATGTTGCTTTGGAAAGCATTCTCTCCTTTAAAAAGGTGAATGCTGTGGTTCAATACTATTCACCAAAAGCACTTAAGCATATGCTCAAAATTAAGCGTGTATTTAAGTTCCCTTGAAGTCTATGCTATTTAAGTACACACTTGAAGCTAAATACATTCTGTCATACTTTGCTGACACAGAAATTCTCTTCATTGAAATAAATGCCTTTGAGGCTGAAGTTCTTTCAGGAATTTCAGTGTTGTTTCTTAAATTTTCTACCCATTGTGAAGGGTATAAACTAAAGCCACTCCCTAGTTAAAAAAAAGCAAATGAAAAAAACGTGTTTCTCATATGTTCAATTGCTTTTCTGGTATTTTGTCTAGCATGAATGGTATTGAAATTAAAAAAAAAATAGTTGAAATGTGGTTCAGTTTTGTGACCAGAACGTGTACTTGACATTGGGCAAGTTGCTCTTTTTGGAACAAATGCTCCTCAGATCCATAGTGAGTGAGAAACAAAAGAATCTGGAGGTGTTTGGAAAGTGTAATTGCAAACTGAATTTCAACAGATAGTGCAGGAAAACATATCAAATTCCCATTTGTAGTGTTTGAATTGCAAATCTGACATAGAGGATAAACAAGACCTGATACTTCTTGCTCAGAATTGAGGAGGTACTTGATCACCATCTTCGAAAAAATGAAGTGTGATTTCTGGATATATTCCAGTATTTGTAAAAGAATGGTGAGGCAATGTTTAACTGCATAATGGAAACTGGAGAGAAATTTTGACATCCCACTCATCAATCCAATTGCTATTTTATCTCCCACTGTCTTGGAAGGAGAGCAAAGTGTAAACCAACGTTTGGCATAAATGGGCTGTCTGTGCCATTTAGGAGCAATTTGCATGTAATTGGTAACAATTATACAGACAACCCATTTATAACAGGGAATGAGCTCACAACCTAGGATAAACTACAAGAAAACGAATCATATCCCCCAGGAATCACACACTGATGTAAGAGAGGAAATGGAAGTCTTTCAGTTTAACCTCTTTCCTGGTTTTATCACCCAGAAATTCAGGGTTGCAAATAAGCCTGTACTCACTAGGTTACACATTCTCAAATCTCAAATTTTTTCCCTATGGTTCTGCTAATCTTCCTGACTAAATGCCCAACCTTTGAAAGTTAAGAGTGTAAGCTTACTGTAATTGTATTTGTGACAACAGGGTGGATGTTTCTGCATCCTCCTGCTGTGGACAGTCTTTTCATCTTTGCTTGAGAAGCGTGTTGCATTGCAGACTCACTAACTATACTGATTCAGGTTGAACTCTACCCAGGCTGTGGACGCCTGGAAATTTCAGGTGAACGTCCCCATTCCATATGCAGAACAAGTCCAGTTTTTGCAGCTGCTGTATAGGTACTATCTGCATGACACCTGTGCTGTTGTACTATACCTAATGGTGTGTTCTATTGCTGCTACCTCTGCAACAGAATATGCAAAAATATGTGTTTGAATTCATATGATTTAGCCCTCTTACTAGATCTTCACTAAATTAAATATAGGGGAAAACCTTTTAGAGTGATTGATACTGGTGAGGGGGAAATCCATGCCCTCCAGAGGCAAAACACACTTGTGAAATGCAATAATTTCAAACTAAAGATGGGTTTGTGCACATAGTAGCCTAAATCATGCACATGAAAGAAGGCAGGGCCTTTGGTATCATGTAAGTCCTACACTGATCTGTAGAGTGGCCGTGTGGAAAGATAGAAAAATGCTAGATAGTATCAGCACAAGAACTGGGCTCTTGGCCCTGCATTTTGTTATATGATAAAGTCCTATAACTCCTTTTGTATCCAGATACTTCAAAATGGCTGCTCATAATTCATTTCTATGCTCTGTGCACATGAACCTCCATTATTCAATAGATGTTTCTCTGTCAGGCCACATTTTGTGGCTTTTGTGAAAAAAAGTTTGGGTTTTCTGAATCAGATTCTTAGCATTTTTCAGTTTCCTAGACTGGAGTAATGAGGATGAGGTCAAACTTCACCCCAACAGATTAAAATAATGTTGATTCCAATATCTGTTGTATATATGAGGAGTAAACTGGTACAAATACCACTCCGTGTGCTTTGAGGTATTTGTCTGTCAAGTAAATACAACAACTTTCAACATTTTCTGGCAACTAACAGGAAACCAGTATAAGAGGCAAAAATCTGCTAAACCATGGTGCAGATATTTGCAACTATGGATTTGCCTATTATAGCAAAACATTTATGCTGCCAACAGATACATGGGAGTTTATGGCAACTATAGTCCATGAAGATTCCCCAGACATAAACACTGATCTTCTACTGGTAAAAATCCTCTTTGTCATTCCGCATATGAAAAATAACTTTCCTGTCATGTTGCAGAGGGCTACATGCAAGCTAAATTCTTAGAGGCATCATTATTTGTTTCTAATATGAAGTTAATCAAAGCAGTTTGCTGTACCTGGTTTGAATCATTAGCAGAGAACTTAACTGGAAAGAGAGGAGGGTAAAGGTGTTCCTCAGAGATCAGTTTGTGTGTGGAAACTGCATGTTGCAACTTACCTGTATTTCTCTTTGAAATTTTACAGAACCAGAGATCTATTGCTACAGCAGGTTTGTCAGACAAAGATTTCCTGCAATAAATAAGTGAATTATTCTCCAATATGAAAGATATTCTGATCATGGCCACTGTTTCTGACTCAGCTTTGAGAAAGTTTGAATCCAGATCCTTGTGCAGGCACTGACATTAGCCCAACTAGCTAACTCCAAGTAGCATTCCTTATGATGCTGCAGTATCCATTCAAGATGGTTTAAGAAGCTCATGGTAATTCTGGTCTTTGTGATTGTTTCTCTGTTCTTAACTCCCTAACATGGTAGAAGTGCTGAGCAGTGAAAATTGGTGAATTGCTGAATGGTTTTTTGCCTGTTTATAGGACCTTACTAGTCTAATTGACACCTATTCACCAAGAAATTCAAATGGCTGTGTCTTTACATTTATTTGGTACTGGATGTTCCAGATGGGCATTTTCAATGGAAATTGGCAGAATCTCTGGCTCTGAGTTGGAGGAGCTGCAAATGCTTCCTGTGTGAATTTGTGCAAACCTGTGTCTTGGAACTCTGCAGGTTAACCACAGTACTCCATCCAGTAGGACTGCCGTGGACATTTGTGGGAATGTCCTGTGCTTGTGTACTGTGGTGGAGTGGTAGTTTTGACTGGTACCTTGTTTAGACATGGGAGGCATCAAGCTGTGTTATCAGTGGTTCCATTGTGCAAGTGTACAGTCTGACAGTGTCCCTCTTACAGCCAAATACTTGGGATGGAACTGGACAAGGTGTATTTCAGCTAACAAACAGGCTCAAGTTTATGAAAGTTATCCCAGTAAGGTTAGCTGACTGTTTACATCACAGAAGCCATACACATGAAAAGATGTTGTCACTTTCTGCTCAGAGGACACACAACTGACAGCTGAAGGCTAAGGTAGTTGTATTCTGGTATTCTGCTTTGCTTGAGTTACTATTCACATTAGTCAGTCTTGGGATTCTTTTGAATTAATGAAAAAAATTAGTCTTTTTTTCTGGTCTGTCCCTTTCCCTGAATAACTTTGTAAAACCAAAAAAGTTGCCAAAACCACTTTTTAAAATTTATTTATTTATTCTTTAGCTATTTCATGCTATTTCCTGTTGTGTGCTTGGCAACTGCAGTTGTCCTTTTCAGCAACCATTCTGAGTGTAACTGTTCCTTCTATTGCTGTGTGCTTTAGTAGAACATTGTATTGCTCACACACACATGTACATCTGTGTGTACATAAATATATATAAGCCTCCATACACTTGTGCACATGTGCATGTCTTGGTAGATGGTACTAGCAAGGTTTTAGATAGATGTTGGGTTCCCTCCTCACTTATCTCTATTTACTGTTTTAAGCCAAATGTTTCAGTACTGCTAGAAGCATATGTTAGATTACCTGGCTAAAGCTTGGAAATACCTGCAATTATTAATGGTAGATATTAAATATATCTGTCTCTAAACCATGTTGATACATGCTATATTGATGCAGTAAATTAAGCAGGTCCAAGGAGCCCTGCAGAGCGCTGGAACATTGTTGCTCGCAGTGCTGTGGTGCAAAAGTGACATGCCTGACCAGAGCTCACCTTTCACATTTAATTAGAGCTGCAGTGGGAAGCAGGGCAATGGGAAGATGGCTGGAGAATAGGAATGCAAACCAGCTCTTGTCATCATTTCAACAATGCACTTGGATGTTCCCAGTAGTATCAGCCTACAGCAGTTCAAATCCTCCCTCCACTTTACTGTCACTAAGGCAGCACAATTATTTATATGTTATAATGCAGACTGGGAAAATTATCCAACTTAAAAAATATGGAAGAGGAGCATAAGAGAATGAATTTTTATTAGAAGGCAGGATGGATGTGGCCTGGCACACATTCTTTAAGCATGGCTGAGGTGACAGTGAGCTGGAGCACAGAGGAACCCCTGATCAGTGTTTAAGTGAAGACAACTCATGGAATCACAGACTTGGGAAAATGTGTAGCGTTTTTATGACCTGCAATCCTGAGGCCATCCAAAAGTTGTAAAGAAAAGTGACTTTTTTTCTCATCCTGCTCACCACTGTTTGACCTCCTCTTGACATTAGTGCCATGTGCAGAAAGTCAGCCTGCAAACACATCTTTTCCTGGGCTCCCAGATATTAAATTCACTTTTTTTTTTCTTACCTGTTACTGTTACTGGCAGAAACACAGCAGATAATAATAATTTTCAAGAATTTCCCCCTTTTTTTTTGCGAAACCAGCTGCCTCATCAAAGAACATCTGGCACCAAGAGACAGGTCTGACTGTGTTCCATATAGAGGATATTTCAGAGATGCCTAAAATGAGACACTGAATAGCTGAGCATCTGATTGCAGGGCTAGGGTTACCCCAAGTTTTGAAATTTGATCTCTTTAACTTCTTTCTATATAAAATAATTTGTGGCTTTTTTTGTTTGTTTGTTTTTAAAATATAAAATTCAATGCAGGTAGATTATTACCTTAAGCATAAAATGACCTGCCCCTTTTCTGTACCTCTAAAGTGGTTTGTTGAAACAGCAGAGAAGAGAGAGAGGAAATGCAGAGAGTGCCCTTTCAGCCTATCTGAAATCTGTTCCAAAGAAATACTTTACATTCCTCCCTGGGGTTTCTGACATGTTTTGTTTTTGGTTTTTTTTTTTTCTTTCACAAAAAGAGCAGTTGTTGTTTTCAGTGTAACTTTCTTTTATCTTCTTATATCTGAAGGTGAATAAGTGACTTGAGGAAGGGAGTGTAACTTAATGGCATAGATTACTCCATATTGGTTGGAAGCTTTCTTGTGTAGTTTTGTTCCTGGAAGGGAAAATCATGTGTTTAGCATATGGCTGCCACTGACACTAATGTCATTGTGCCCATATGCACCAAAGGTGAGGTTGCCCCCTTGCACAGAAACTAGAATCCCTAGGCAAAGCCTGCTAATTTATATTTGAAGTGTATGTCATGCTTATGCCATACAAGTGATGATGCCATGTAAATGATATACATTTAGTCAAATCAGTCAAAACTAGGCATTGCTCTCTCCTTTGTGGATTGGAGGTTTTTGCTTGTTTGCTAGAGGAAATGGAAGAATATCTGTTATCTTTATCAGGAAGTGCTAAAACCTTAACTGTGTTCTGGAATTACCAAAACCTGATGCTGTTCAAATGCAGAAACCAATGACAACCTTGCTGCAAAGAGCTGACATTGTAAGTAGGATTCAGGAGCCAAACATGGATGCAGAAAAATAAGGGTAAAGAGAGGTTCAGGTGCACTTTTAGAAGTGGAAATGAGAAGCTCTGTAGGTTGGATTTTGATGAAGGCAACAGCCCACTCTTGTGTGATCTGTGATACTTGGTGACACTCATTTTCCTCATTTAAATTACTCATCCAGATGGTAAAGGCTGAGTAGCCTTCCTGTTTCTCAAGGGGGAGGCTAAATGAGGCCTCATGGATTCCCAGAGTGTCCAAAGGGAGTCTGTCTTTAAATTTCTACAATTCAGAACAGTACATTCATGTGTAAAGTGAATAGTAATACTCACAATGTATGTTCAACATGAAGTTGCATGGTGGTGTTGCAACACCTTCTGAGTAGGAGGCAAAAGCTGGAAACACACTTTCATGTTTGATGACATTGCCTGAGCCATCACTGCTAGGATCAGTGGATGTGTTAATGGTGGATGTTATTGACTAAAAAATTCCCCTTTCAGTGCTCAGTGGTGATGTCCAGGCAGATCCCCTATCAGAGAGGAATTCTTGTTAACTGCTGTTGATCAGACATTTAAAAGGAGAGTCAGCTTCCGTGGATGGAGCCCTCAGATCACAACCAAGAGATCTGAACTTCTCTCTCTGGTTCTGTTACAGACATGCAGTAATACCTCAGGAAATCTGTACCTGTTGTTTGGTGAGATTACAAGGTTCCTACTCCCTCAGCTCGATACATCACAACCCAAGAAGGTGGCTGATACCATTCTAAGCCTTTATGTCCCTTTATGTCCCTCACATGCAGAGTTTCTGTTTTAGAAAGTGTTAGAACTACAAGCAGTGCAAGTAATTATGGCCAAAAAGCAAAGGCTCCTCTTTTCAAGGTTGTTTCTACATTAAGTTGTTGTGGCCTTCAAAACATTTGCTAAATTTTAATAAATAATAGATGTATAAAGAACTAAGGGTTTATCCGTGGAGCTACACATCACTTAATCTCCTACTTAATAGAGTCAGGAGATGGATTTCATGATAGTTGGACTCTTGCCTTTGATTACTAATTGGTTACCGTTTATGCTCACAGAGTCATTGACCTTTGCATTTGTAATTTATGAGAGAGTCTTACATCTCATAATACCTCAAAATATTTAAGATCTTACTTTTTATCCAGACCAGCTGAATAAATGTTCCAAAAATGTACTGGGATTTGATAAAGCTGAAATAAACCTTGGTCCACTTTTTCTTTTCCTCATCATGCTACTGATTCTAATTTTTTTACTTGAGATATTGTACTTGTTCTTAAAGTTGCAAGTAGGAAAGACTTATCTGACTTGTTCTATGATGTTTGGAGGAGGGCAGGCTTCCTGTGGAGTCTGCTATGAGATCTCTAGAAGCTGATATATAAATTATTTGATTAAAATGAGTTTTGCTCACACCTCTAACAGAGGTTTGCTATCAGAGCTGATACTGCACAGTGGAAGGCCAGTACCTCTATGCTGCCATGGCATTTTTCAGTCTACATAAATGAAAATGTTTTGCTGTTGACCATGGGAGTGCTTGCAAGGAGCTCAGCTGCTGTGCTGTGCTCAGCGGGGGAGCTGCAAAGGGACAGCAGTGACTGATGGAGCGCAGACCTGTCTCCAGCCTCAGACACTTGGATTGAAGGCTGCCAGTCTTGGCTCTGAGCATCTGCACTCAGACTGTGAACTCAGGAGATGCAGAGACAGTGACAGGATCATCCTCTGACTCAGTGTTTGAGAGGCATTTGTTCAGAGGCCAACAGAGAACAGACCGCTAGGTTTTAGGACAGCAAAGATTTAAATAGTGTGGTATTCCCCATGTGGATCTATGGTTTTCTCTTAGGAGCTGTTGCTCAGAGATCATAGAATCATTGAGGTTGGAAAAGACCTCCAAGGTCATGAAGTTCAACCCTGGAATACTGCAAAGGAGACTTATTTTTTTCCCAGCTATGCATCTCCAGCTGGTTTGTCTGGATTATCCAGATCAGTAATGCAGCTATATTTGTTGGGTCCAGGAGAGTCTACAGACAAGGATGCAGAGGAACACAGTCTTAATAAAGAGAACCTGGATTTGTATTTGTGAGTGGCCAGGTCATCAACACAGGTTGTTCCTCAACATGCAAGAGTGTGTCGATTTGACCGCCAAAATGTGTATTAATGGGAGAAAGTTTCCGAGAATATTTTTTCCAGTTACTGTAGAGAGAAGAAATTTTAACATTGTGTTTAAGTTTAACCCCCTCCTCCCAAAAAACCCCACAGTATTTGTGAAATTTGTTATTACTGTTATTTTAAATAAAATCTCAGATCTGAAAAGATAACAAGAGTTAATTCAGGATATGTAATATATTTTGCTTTTTGAATTAGAAAATACACATAAATAACACTTTTCACTACAACTGTTAACACTGCCTGATTTCTGTAAAATTACCTTTCTTTCCTTGGCACATTTCACTGGGTACTGGCCCTTAAAGTGGTGCAGAATGAAACTCGCCTAACTTTGAAAGTGGCTTTTTCAAGTGAGTTCTTCCCTCTACTCCAGGGGGTGTTTTTAAATCCATGTGCCTTTTTTTTTTTTTCTCAGTTCACATTCCTTTTCCCTAGAAACCACTCTCTTCTTTTATAAAAATTGTTATTAGAGCTGCTGCAACTTCTGCACATTTATGGTACATTATCCCTTCCAATTCCCTGCACACAGTTTACAAAAATTTTGCTAAACTTTGGCTGTTGAGGTTGATGTTTCCTCTCTTGAGTGGGTCTGCAGGAGTTGGAGAGGAGCTTTGTCAGAAGGAATTCAAGGAAGTCAGGGTTAAATATGACGTTTTCCAATTTTTTTGCTGGAGTTACGACTTGGATGGAAATCTCATTCTCTAGGTGTGGCTGAGACTGAGATTGCATGAGGAATTGGGTGACTCGGGCGTGAAACCATGGAAGGCAGCCGCTTGCCAAAGGGATTGGGACCAAGTGGAGAGATGGAGGATGGAGACAGGAGTGTTGTGAAAATACGTGCGTGGTTGAAGCAGTCAGTTACTATGGGGATGGGGAACACCACATTCACCACTGAGGAAATGAATCCTGCCCTCACAGCAAGGCTTTCAGGCAGTAAATAACAGAATGTGCCGCATTTCTGGGTGAGGGAGGGAGAAAATATGCAATATCTGGGTGAGAGTTTCTTTAGGGAAAAGAGTAAGCGGTTGTGTAATGGGAGATAGTGTCAAAATGTATAGGCATGAGCAGAAAGCACTATGGTGGGACAGGCAACTTCAATTCTGGCTTTTTTGCTAACTTTTCTGTGTTTGGCTTTGGAACCTTAATGTTTTTCCATATGGCTTTTTTGAATCCTATATTATATAATAAATATAATATAGTATAATATATATGTTGAATATAATATACAAACATAAATAAATAAGCTATGGTGGAGCCAAGGCTGCCAAGAGAAGTTTAGCAGACTTTAAACCAAATTATCTTATATTTTTGTTGGGATTTCAGTTAGATTGAACTAGCAACATTGTAAAAAGGGACCTTTTCATCTTCTTAAAATATATCCCTCAAGATTATTCCAAGTTACCACAAACAGGTTGTGTTGGGAATGAGTTCATGTTCTTAAAGTTCCATTAGTAATTCATGTAAATGAATTTTAGTCTGTGGGTTTTTTTCTTATGCTGGTTACTGCAAGTTTTTCATGCCAGAGGCTCATTTGTTGGTTTTGCACATTATTCTTTTTGTTTCCTTACGGAAAGCATAAGACTGAAAAATGTGCTATCTTGTTCTCTGTTTCCAAGTTGAATTTGTAATAGGTATTTCTACACTGTAAAGTAAGAGCTTTTTTTCCCTGCATGTATCCATGGTTTGCATGAGAGAGCTTCCATGCATAGTCCCATTGGCTGGCTCCATGTGAGCAGTATGTTCTGGACATAAACTGTAGCGGGATCCAGGGCCTAAGTGAACAAGCAGGTTGCACAGACCAGTGGAATGAAAAAGCAGAAGACATAATCAGCAAGGGAACAGTATTTGCAAATAAATTTTTATGTATATGTCTAGCACAATTAAAAAAAATCTGGAAATATTAACTTCTGTGATTATCTGACAAGAGAACAAAATTGCCATTAGTCACTACCAGTTAAACTTGGAATTAGTTAGTCATAGCAGGCTGAAGGGTAAAGAAATTAAAGTACCAATATGAAGTGCCAAAAATAACTGCAGATAAAATAGAAAGTTAGTATTTTTTTCACTTTCTCTGGCCTTCTTGCCCCTCCCCATCTGGTATTAATTTTGATTTGATTTGAAATAATCCTTAAGACATCAAGGGCGCTAGGGCTTTGTAGCTTTAGAGCACTAGGTCTGCTTTTCACATTGAAGTGAAAAGAGTGTAGCTTTGAAGTACACTCATGGTTAGAAAGGAATACCCCCACCCTCTTTTTTAGAGCAGAGTGAACCTCAGATGGTTTTAAATTTTGGCTTGATAGGTTAAGTTCAAAATGTTTTCGTTTCCTCTTGAGCTTTGTGTCACTTTTGAGGGGGATGCTGCTGACTCAGAGATGGATGGAAATATGTATTTAACAAGTGGAAGATTTAAATCAAATTCTTGTTCCCACCCAATTCTACTCTGCACTGTCTGGATTGCACTGCATATTGCTGGCTCCTTAATTGCTGTCAAAGTTCCTATTACTTCTCAGAGTGCAGAATGCTGAAGGTCACAACCAAGAGATTATGCTTTTATACTGGACAAACTTTTTCCTATGGCTTTTTGCTTGTGCTTAAAAGAATGAAAAGTATTACTTGTCACTCAGAGGTACCTAATCTTAAGGCATACTCTGACAACAGCACAGTAGCATGCTCCACTGGTGAACAAGGCTTCATTTTATAGGTTGCCTAAATAGTGAATGGATTAGGTATCCCACTTAGATGTGGTGCTCCTTCTCATAGTAGGGCAGAGATGCAAGTTTTATTCTTCTTTTTGTCTGAAGATGCTTTAAGCTGGTCTATAGGGAGATGCCATCACTCAGCTGATCAGCAACAACTGTGTACAAGGCAGCAGTAGCCCTGATCACCTTTATAAGGCTTTCAGGCTGGGACAAAGCTGGGACAAGACCCCCTTCCTTGGTGAGTCCTGCCATTTATCTGGTGTCTCATGGCTCTAGAGGAGGATGGCAGCGAGCTCCTGTGGGTGCTGCAGCTCTGAATGTCGCTTTTTCTTGACCACGTGGGCATATGGTGATGCTGAGAGTAGGACGGTGGTAACACCATGACCTGCTGCAGACCAATGCACTTCAGCTGCTATGTGTTTTGATTAGTGGGGGATGAAGCAGTGAGTTTACTTTTCCTTCTGAGGGCATCTTGGGAGGTCCAGGCTGATCTAAACTGAGAGGCTTTCAGCCTGTACACCCAGAGCTGTTCTCAGATAGCCGACTGCAGGTGTGCTGAGCCCCAGTACTGTGGTACCAGCGTTCTGTGGAGCAGCAGAGACTCCCTGGCCGGGGCACTGCCTCAGTGGGCAGGCAGTACTGTGGGGCCATCTGTGACTGGGAGGGTCAGCAGTGACATAGTCCTCTCTCCTGTACACCACAAATCATCTCTTGGAGCCTTTCCTAGAATATTAGCACCTCCCTGGGTCAGATTTTGTTTTCATATCACAACTTTTCACATTTTTAAAAATGGTAATGGAAAATATGAAATCAGAGAAGTGTCTCTACTTTGACAGTGTGCTGTGAGATTAGATGGTAACAGATCTGCCTTTTGGGGAATTTCACTATTTGCTCATGAGCGTTAACATGAATTCATTTGCAGTAGTGTAAGGCTATGAAATTCCTTAAATTAACAAAAGAAAATGATTTAACAAGAATAACATATATTAACCTATCCTTTCTTTGCCATCTTTAAGAATGCTGTATCATTAATGTTCCCTATGTAGTAGATAGTTTTATGAGGAACGGCACTATTGTAAGATTTACAATTCCTTTGTCTAACTTTGTGAAACAATATTAATTTCTTAAGCTACTGCCTGAAAGAAAACATGTCACTGTTGATTTATAGACTTTGGTCAAATACTCGCATAAAGTTTGTTCCATCTGGTAGATGATATAAATTTTTAGAAAGATTAATTGAAGCATGTAAATTACATCTTGTTGAATTTTCTCCTCATCTAACTACGTGTCTGTCAAATAGATAATTACACTGATTAAATTTGTCAAAGACAAGGGATTCTAACCAGATGTGTGAATAAATGTTTTGTGCTATTATAGCAATTAAAATCTTCAGTTGAGGCAACAACTTTAGGAAGCCTTGAATTTATTAGCCTTAATAAAAAGGGGGTATTTTCATGAAACCACCCGTGAGATTTTACAGCAATGAAAATATTTAAGATATTTGTTATGTTTCATTACGATAGTTTCACTTTTTTTTTTCTGACTGTTTCTTTCAGTGCATACAGGAATACAGTACTTTGAAAAATTGTTCACCTGTTTTTAGTAATCACATGTTCAGATGGGTAATGTCAGGCCTGTTGTACTAAATATGTTACACATTGGTGAGTTTATGGATTGAATTGCTGTATTTATTTAGGAAGCAATAAAGTCCTTAACTAATAGCAGAGTATGAAACTATAGGAATCTCATGGGTTCTCATACCCTGTGGAAAGTAGATGGGCCTCATAGACTCTTTGCATAAAGTCTTTCCATAAAGTCTCATTTAAACTTCTCAGCAGATGTTTAATACATCCTGAATTTTTTACCATGACATAATTTGCTTATCAGACAAATACTAAAGCATATTTGTTCCAAGTGGGAACAAAGTCCTTTTAAGTAAGATTCACAAAATCTAAAAACTTAGGTGTATAATTTTGCCATTTATAGAGTTGTCCTGGGGAAATTCAACACAGATGTGTACATGGAGTCCGAGAACAAGGATCTTAATGCATGGATCTTGGAGCTTTCATGAGCTAGGAGCATGTGAATTTTACTTTTGTCTTCAGTAAGAGAAAATATCCTAGATGTGCTATCATGTTGTAAGAAGTATGATGGCTAGCAGTTAGGATTGCTTGTGTTCAAACTTTGCTTCTTTGTGTTAATCAGAAGTACATCATTCTATAGACTTACTATGGGCAAGAATATCTTGCCAAAAGGAGTTTTATATATTAATGTAATAAAAAAAGAGCAAAAGGTGATTCTGTTGGGTAGTGAGAAGATGAGAGAATAAAATGAACAATGATAATTGTCCTGACTTCTTAATAAATGGATGTGAATAGTCACAGTAATTGGGGTAAGATTGCTTATAGTAGTTAAGTATTTACCTGCACATTGTGGCTGTGTTCCTTTATATTGTTGCCATGGTTTTAGAGACATACCAGACACAGAAATCTGATATTAGACACAAGAAATGTAAAGCTATTCAGTGTATGTTGTCAATCTTCTTAGTTGTGGGTTTTTGTTTTTTTTTTTCCCCTCATTAGATTTATCTTGGAAGTAATGCCTTTAAGATTTTTTGCTGTAAAATTCTGGATTCACCATGAGTACAGGTTGGCTAATTCAAAATCTGTATGTTTCTGTTGGAAGTCTCTAGAAAGTGAGACCAAAATTGTCTTGAACAGATGTGAGAAACAAGGAAAAACCTAGTGATTTCTAAGGATCTAGAATATTTAACCTTCAAATTTTAGAGGGAATTGGCATAGGAGTTTTGATGTGAACAGGTAAACATGCTTGTGGAATTGGGTCCAACTGAATTTCAGAGAAAGAACTGAAACCAATATGTGTAAACACAACAGATTTTTTAGGTGTCTTCTGCAGGATACATATATAATGTAAGAACTCAACAAAAAATAGACTTAAAAATAGATTATTCAGTTGATTATTATGATTCAAAAATAATGTGTTTATGTTTGTGACTATGTACACTAACAGAATTTTAGATAACTGATCCAAACACTGTAACTCCTGAATCCTTCTAGAGGAAAACATGATCCTGCTCTTTGAATGCCCAGAAAACTGAGGAAAATATTTATTTTTTTTACTGTAATTCAGCACTGGGAATGGAATAATGTGTTTAGTCTTACAAATGGTTTTCATCAAAATGACTTAAAATTCTGTAGCTATATCCTTTTAAGGAAAGTGCTGTTTTGGGGACTAGTTTTGCCAGAGTTTCTTTCAGTGCTAGGGTAACTCCAACTTCAGTAGTTTAATTATTTGTTGTAATCTATTTTCATCTTTTGAGCAAAATTAATCTTTATTGAAGCTCCATATCAGGGTTATGTATTACCCAATATTTACATTTGATTGTATATGCAGGATAATCATAATTCCTAGCTATATTATTATTATTATTATTATATTGAATTAAGGGGTTGGCAGTCCATTTGCTTGTAATTGATAGCATGATGATATTTAGTCTTGATGAATAACTTCTCTCTGAACTGCTCAATGATATTGCTGGATAGAAAAACAGAAGAAATGTTGTCAAATGCATTTTGCAGTAAACTTGAGAAACATTCAACTGCTAATAGAAAGAGTAACTATAACTAGATTATTTCAATGTGCATAACAGTACATTTAAGACAAATTACTTATTTTTAGTCCTGTCTATCACAGGGAATTTTACATGACAGCTGGCTGATGAGGCATAAATTGCCATTCTTTAGTGTAACTGAGACGACCCATCCTTGCTTCCAGTCTTTGCAGTCCCTCTGTTAATCTGACAGCTCAACAAAGGTGACCGCTGTCTTTGGCTTTTAAATGAGTTCAGGTGATCTAAGCCCAACAGCTGTGTGTTTTCTCCCATGAACATCTGGCATTCATCGTGATATGTATTGTTGTATGTTTTGTTTTACATGTGCAAATACTGCCTTTAAGCTACTAGAGGGCCAAAGTTTATTTTGGCTGAGTAGTCAACTATTTAGAATACACAATAAAATAAAACTGCTCATTTCCCTCCAAAATCCTACAGCTGTTTTGTTAAGGTTTAGAGCAAAGAGGAAAAACTAGGCATAACTGTAACTAGAAGATGGATTCTTTGGTGCATCTGCAGCGGGCTCACAGCTTGGGTGGTTACAGGTCATATATTTAAAGGAAAAGAGATCATTTCAAACTGGTATCCATCATTAGTAGTAACTTAGGACAAATATTAATATTAGTGAAATCAAAGCTCCTTGAATCTTGAATGGGCTAGTTGCATGTAATAAACTACTTAACACATGATGAATAGCTTTAAAATGGTAGGTAGCCTCTTCAGCAATTAAATGTCCATTAAATAAATTTCTTGACCTTTTAAATCACCAGAATAAATTATTTAAAATTCAACATACTAAGATGAAACCACTGATGTTAATAAGGATAAACCTGCCACTGCTTAAAATATGGAAGGTTTTCCTGAGCAATGCACATGTGATAGAAAGATGATTCTGAAGTATTCTTTTATTATAATGACTTCTAAATAATTTGTGACTGTCACAGCATCCATAAAAGGGGAAGAAAAGATGCATTTCTAAAACAAGTGAGAATCTCCATCAAGATCATAAATTTATGCAACTTCAATTAATTAGTTAAACCTTCAGTCTAAATATGATTCCTGAAAGAAAAATCACAGGAGGACTGTTAATGGGTGTCAAAGCAGAGGCTATTCCAGTCTGTTCTGGAAATTAATATTTAATGTCGGGGTATAATTTACTCAGTTTTCTGCAATGGAAAGTTCAGGTGGTACATTCCTTTGTTCAATTCCATATATTCTTCACAAATTACAGACCTGCTCAGTTCTGTGGGAGATACAAAATGGAAACAGTCCCTTGCTCGTTAAGTTTAGTACTTAAAGGTGGAAAGAAAATATGCACTGGGAAACCCACTGGAAGGATTAATTTTCAAGTTATATTTTTGGGCAGAGTAAGATGGAATTAATTTAGAACTGAATGTGGCATCATATTTATCATAAACTCCAGCTTTGTTTCTCTTTTACAACATGTGTCAAGCTGTCCATTGGACGAGCTGCTTCAGAGTTATAGGCCCTACAGGACCTGTCACTTATGGGCATAATCTAAGACAAAAAAAAAAAGGCAATTTAGCATAGTACAGAAAACTGCTGGCAATTATATGTAGCAAGGAGAAATTAGTTTGCAACAGAAATATTTTAAAAGGGATTCTGCCCTGTCTAGTTGAAAGTTCTGTTAAATTTATGATAGTGTGGAAAAAAAACACAGTCAGAAATGGGACAACTAGAAAATACTTCTGTCTGGGCAAAGGAATGATACAATTGTTCAGAGATGCCTTGAAGGTAAAGGCAAGCTCCATTTTTTTGTTGGAAATGTTTAACATAAAGGTGTTAAGAGAAAACAGTAGTGTTTGTGTTAAATGGATTACAAGGGAGAGGCATGGGAAAGTTGTGTGTATTTTAAGTAATTCTACATTGTACTTATACTTTCAAAGCTGCTATCCTGCCTCTTGGTTAAATAATATTTAGAAAATATTTATAATATATACAGTCAACTTGATGTTTAGGTCTTTCAGAGCCTAGGGAAAAAAAAGAAAGTAGCAGTAGTGTTAACATAGTTCAACCTTTGTGTATTTATATTGTAAACTCATGAAGGAAGAATTGTACAGGGATATGTTTGCACAGTGCTTGATACAGTGGTTTCCTGGCTTCTGTATCTTATTATACTACAAAGAGCAAACAAGAAACATAACTACATTACAGTCACTGTATTTTAGAATTATAGTTCAGACAGTAGTGATCAAACCAGTGGTAAAATGGGATTTCAGTCTGGTTTTGCACATGTATAATTTGAAATTAAATCCTCAAATAAGCCAGGAGAACTATAGCTGTAGGGGGAGCAGATGATCAGAGTTCAGAGGCCAGATAGTTAGTGGAACGAAAAATGGGCTCTGGAGTTTCCTTTGTTTTACCCATATATATCCATAACCCATACAGCTGCAAAATTGCCTCAGTTTGGCCAACTACTGCCTCCCTCTTCTCTCCCCTCTCTCGGCACATGGCTTCTTTCTGCTCCTACAAACTACAGCTGTAGAGCAAGTAGCACACAACACTAATGCTAGTGCTACACTAGCCTTGTTATCCCTGTGCTTCTTCTCTTCAGCACCTGCTTGTAGCCTTCATCACTGGCAATAAGGGCTCTTCCTAAAGCCCTATCCATTATTAAATGCTTTTGGGTGCTGTTCTTAATACATACCTGAGATATTATACTTGAATATGTGTTAAGATACAAGACAGTATCTTTTCTTATCCAGCAGAAATGTGGTGTGTTTGTTTGTTTGTTAATGATAAAGTGAGCTGATAAAATCTTGGTGAGTTAGCGGAATGAAGCCACGAAATTTGTTCACAATCTTCCTGTTCTTCCATGTATATGACTGGAGTAGGGTACATGCATTTTTGATGCTGGAGGGAGCTGAATGTTTCAATGTTAATATCCATTCTGATCTTCCTGGGCAGCCTGGTTAAACTGCAACTTCTTTCCCCAAGGAATCAAGAGAAGACCTTGGCTGTGCTAGTCTGCCTTCTCCATTCATGTGGGAATCCCGCCGACTCTGCCCACAAGAGGAGAGCAAACAGCAGCAGAGCTGAAACCCAGTGTGCATGTGAAAGAGGAGAATTTTGCTTAAGGCATCCAAAGTATCATGGGAGGCTTAAGATAAAAGTTCATTTTGTGTTTGGAGTGCAGCTGTGGAATATCTGACCTGAGGCTCAATGGCTACCAGAGACTTTTAGCTTCATCATTTGATGGTATAAAGTTTCAAGAACCTTGATTCTACACTACATGAGATGCACTAGATGCTCCCTCTAGTTTTTTAGCTGAATTTGCTGGAGGGCATGAAGTCAAGAATGTTTCTCCTTGTTTTATTGGGTAGGAGACAGTGACACTAGTTTTACATGCAGATGAATTTTAAGTGTCACTTGTTAAAATTCTGTTTTTTTCCAAAAAGCCTACAAATAGAGTAGCACCACTTGGCAGCTGAGAGTGCTGCCCTTCAATATGTCTTGTTTAGTTTTCTTTACGCCTTCCCTGCTCATCTGCAGTTTTCTGAACCTTCGTGTCTAATACTGGAATATCAAAATTTCTGTCAAGGAGATCATTCTTCTGGTCAGGATCAGGCTACACTTAACACTCCAATGTCCATGTTCAGCACTTTTTTTTCCCTGCAGCAAACACAAATACAAAGGCAAATGTGTTTAACAACACTTCAGTAACTGCCATCAGCAGTTGCCCCTAAAATAATTTAAGAGGGAAGAAAGAAAAATTTTGAAGACTTTGATCCTTCTTACCACTACTGTTGACTGGGAAGATTTTTCACAAACTTTTCAGCTTGGGAAAACTTTTCCACCTCTCATCATAAACTTATTTCCTTGGTGTTCCAACTGAACATCTGCTGCATGTCCAAGTCTGGCTGACTAAGGTGGGATAGCACTGGCTTTCAACACTTTCTTTAGAGTCCATCTCTTCTGCCTATTTCTCACCTCTCCTTGCTGCATAATATGACCTATGGCAACTTGAATGCTAAGGGTTAAATTTCCTTGGTAAAAAAATAAAAAAAAATTATTTGCGAGTATGTTTGCTTGTTTTCTTGCAGTATGTTGCTGGTATTCCTTACTTGCAAAAAATATATTATAACTTGTTGCTTAAGCTGTCTACAGTGTAGCCAGATCCAAAGGACTGGCTGAGAACAGCAGAAAACTGGAAAATTTGTTCTGCTTTCAGCTGAGCATGTGTCTGAACTTTGCTTTGCCTTGCACTGTGGGATCCCTTTTCTGTTGGGGTGCACAGCCAGGGAAATGTGAAATGTGGAAGCTCTTGCAAAGAAGATTGGAAAATCCAGGGATCAATGCTTAAATGAATGCATTCAGTTCCTCTCTAAAAAAAAAATTATACTTTCTGGACTTTGGTAATTTCTTAATTTTGTAGATCAAACTGGTTGGGCAGAGTCATCACTTTGTGTCTGCACCTACTGATTCTGTACCTGTGACAGCCTGTCATGAGAGCTGACAGTAACCATGATTTTTGACTCCCAGTGTAAAAATCTTGTAAGGTTCATTAATCTTTTTATCTTGAATCCCTAGATTTTACTTTCTTGATGTATTTTTACTGACTTGTAATATAGCAGCACCCTCTCTCTGTGTGGATCCTGATACTATAATCCCGTAACAGTATTTAGGGGCAATGGTGTTCTGATTAGCTTCCAGTGGTGATTAATCCTTTTTTCCCCCAAATGACAGTTGTTTATATCATTGGTAGTGCTCTCAGTTCTGACCAGCCTTTTCTTATCAGTCAAGTCCTTTTTCAACACCTGGACCTGGCAATGGATTTCATGCATCAATGCCTAAGAGCTATTTTAGAGCCATTAACCACACCAGTGCTTACAAATGTAAATGTTACATTCTCTAAGTGGCATCCTGCTTTCCAGTCCCTATGTTCTTCCTTTCTCTCTTTTCCCTGTCCCTATCCCATAAAATTATCTTAAAATAAACCTATGATTCAGACTAGCCTGGGATTTTCGGCAGCCAGTCCTGCCTTTCCAGTTTCCAATCATACATTAACTTCCAGTAGAAAAAAAACAAACAAAAAACCTCAAAGGAAAGAAAAAATGGATTTTACTTTACTGGGTCTAGCTTAAACATCTGCCGACTCTTGGCACTGTCTCAGCCTGGGAATTTGTGAATTTAACAATTGAACAATGCTGTACGTGGAGTTGGCCAGTAGGTGTCAAAATAACCTGTCATTTGTACAACTGCAGTGTGTTACCGGTGGGTGACAGATCATCTTTTCTCTTGGGTAGGGCTTATGAGGAGCTGAGCTCAGTGTGAAGCTCGTGTCCTTACCCAAGAACAGAGCTGATGTGGCAATTTATAGAGAACTTGGCAATGCTGTAAGTAGCAGCCATTCCCTTCTTTGACTGCCTTTTTCTCTCCCCCTGTAATACTTAGCAAATTGGACATAGGCTGCATGGAGTTCTGCCATAAATTGAGATGAAAACTTCATTTTGCTGGTCTTCTTGGCTTTGTTTTCCATCCTTTTTCCTGCCACATTTGACATTAAACATGATTTTTCAGAATGTCTTGGCCTGAGAGCAGACCTGACAAGATGAGTTTTGCCCTCGGGAGTGCATGGTGGCTCCTGCTGATGTTAGGACCTCAGTGCCACCCTATGAAGTGAAATAGTTCAGCCATTACCTTTGGTGTCTCACTGAAAATTTAGGGAGGCCCTGCACATACTCAGGGCATTTGGATTATGAACAATTCTCATGTTCTTTGAGCACTTAATTTTAGAAGACAGAAAAATAATTGTTGTTTTTCTATTGTCTTCAAAATCAAGAGCTCACATAACATTCACATATGTGTTTATTCTTTTCAGCCTGCAGTGTTCCTGCTTGTTAATTCATGTGGGTGCATTCTGTGGTCTCAGTTTACCAGGATGAATGTAGGCACAGGTTTGCTGCCCTAAAAGTTCACATGCTTGTACAATTCTAGTTTAGTTTTGTTAAGAAAAACATTTGCCTGTGTCTATAATTTTAGATTTTATAAACCAATTTTTTGTGTGTTTCAGTTTACTGATGAAACAGACTAAAAACATAAGCAATGAACAGGGGTTTAACCCATCTCACTTGGGAATGGAGATTTTCTGATTTCTAGCTTCCTCAAAATGCTGTATGTCAGTCTGTACATGGATGACTTGATCTTTGTGAAGGGTGCTATTACTGTTAGTTTCAGTTTATTTCAAGTTTTATTCCTCATATGTGGCAAAACAGGCAACCTTTGTGCTCAATGGGGATTCCAGGCACAAGGTCTTGCTGGAAGATTGCTCTCCTGAGAGTCAGTGCCTGCCTCTGGTCATGACGGTGATGCACTGAAGTAGCTACAGTATGTGAGAAGATTAAGGTTTCACTGAGGAAAAAAAAAAAAAGACAAAATCAGATTTATTTGGGTTATTCAGTGAAAGAGAAATTTAAAGCTGAGAACTGCAGTGACATGAGCAACAGACAGATACAGATTGGTCATAAAAATGCAGTCAGGTGGGAAATGAGCAAGTTCCCACCACTCAGAACAATGAATTTCTGAAACAGTCTTCTAACAAAATGGATAGGAGAAACAAAACCAATGGAAAGAAAACAAGCCACAGATTATTTGAGGCAAATTTTGTAAAAAACCAGTTAACTGCATTGTTGCTTACGAGACTCAGGGCCAGACCTGGATAGTCCTTCCAAGCTTGTTTCCCTTGAAAACAATACCTGAAGCCATGCGTTCCCTCTCTGATGCTAGAAAACAGCCCGCATTCCTGTCCCAGGGCTGCCTGGTGCTTGGTACCATGCAGACTGAGATAAGCAACTGGTTGAAATCTATTCGTTCCTCTACCTGTCAGAGTGCGCCACACTGGCAGAAATGTGACACTGAAACATCTCACCTGACAGTGGGCAACTTGTCAAGAATAGGGCTGTGTATTTTTGATTTGACCTATGCCAACTCTTCAGCCTATGTATGCATGGCTCATCACACTGTGGGTTCCTCCCTACTTCTTTATATTTACAGGTGATTGTCGTGGAAATTTTGTTTTCAGTTAGTATGAGATGAAAACGAGTAGGAAATATTAAAGTATGTGGGAAAAATCAACTTTAAACGAGTCCACAAAGTGCCTTGAGTAGGAAGTGAGCCAAAGCACAAAGGCCAAAGGGAGTCTCTTCAACTGAGCAGAATAATTGGGCAGTATTTGGTTTGAAACAGAGAACTCTAATTGATGAGACCTTAGAAGATGTCACACATCTGGAGGATCTGTTGGTTCCTTGACCTGTTGGGTAAATGTAATTTATTTTAGTAAGATTTTAAAATCTAACATGATGTAAATTGACTCCTGTCATTTCAGCTTTCACCTATTTCAGAAGAGTTTCTGATCCTTAATGCCACACTATAGTAACAATAAAAAATGTTTTTTTAATACCTTATAGTAGCTGCCAGTAATAACACTGGTCTATAATGAAGCCAACAAATACTGAAATTTGAACAATTTGTGAAGTCAGTAGAAAATGTGTAACCACATACTCAGGCAAGTAGGCTTTTCTTACATAATAATCTTATAAGAAGCAGATGCAATTTCAAAGCATAGAAAATATGTGTTGCATATTGGAATACGCTTGTTTAAGAAATTATCTCTTACAAAGTCTGTGGATGGCTTCATGTGTACTGTCTCTGTGCCCTTCTTTTACTGAGTGAGACTGTTTTCTGGCTTGCCCCTTGCCCCCCATTGAAGGTGCACACACACCACCCACCACGATCGTGCTCCATTAAGCTCTTGTGCTAAACAAAAAAGTTCTATGGAGCTTTCATTTATCAGCTTTCACCCAAAGTGCTTTATGCATTTCATCAGGGATTTGCAAAACTATTCACAGATTCAGAAGCCCAGCACTGGAGCACCATGATCGATGGGAGAGGAATTCAATAACCACCCAATGTTGTTGGGCAATCCTGAGTAGTGGATTGGGACAGGAAGTGAATGAGTAGTAGATGGTAAGCCGAGGTAGTTGATGAAGTCCTCATTTAAAATGGGTCAGGATTTTTAATTGCTCTTGGCAGTTAGAGCCTCACTTTTTAAATCTAATTCAGAAAAAGTTATTTTTGAGAAACACATAATTGAACATGCTGATGGGTATTGGTTGAGGCCTGTCCCAAGTATATATTTTACCTTGCGAAGATAGATGAAGTGCAAAAATATTTAATTAACACAAAACATCTAATTTATTTCTATACATTGACTTTATAAAGATGATTTTTCACCTGTGGACAATTTTAAATAGACGTGTAAAATTGTGCACAGGACAGATAGTACTGCTTCAAGACAGAATGGTGCCCTGGAAGCACAAAGCCTTGTTATCTGGATTTACTTCAGTGCTCTCTGTCTGAATACAGTTGCATCTTAGCATTACTTATCTTAGCTATCCTATAAATTAGAACAGAAATGCCTTCATAAGTAACATTTGCCCTTCTCTCCTTCAGAGCCAGGACTGGTGGAGTGTGGTATGATCTTTCAGTTGTGGAATAAGAGGCTTTGCTTTTGCAAGCAGTTTTGGAGTGTGTCAGTCTGAGCTTCTTTATTCTGTACTGTAGATGTCTGGAAAATTGCTGCATCTCCTCAGCTGGGTATTCTCATTGCTTAGCACATTCCCTGCAGCCCCTGACAAGAACGTTACTGTGGGAACAGGGGAATGTCCAAAGCACACGATGTTCTGGCAAATCCCAGCTGGCAGACAGCCCTCTGGGGTCAGAGCTAGCCAGATGTGGCGTGGGCTGCTCTAAATCAGACCATTGGCAAGCTCGAAGGACCAAGAAATTTTTTGCTACATCCACTTACCCCCAGCAGATACTGGGGCAGCTGAGGTTAGAGGCTAACATAGTGCTTTTAGCAATTTTGAGGTGGAACATCGATCACTGGTTTCCATGAGGAATTAAATGTTACATTCAGTTTATTGACAGGAGAGGCTATATAAAAACATCTTCTCATGTACACAGGAGGGAAAATTATAATGCTTAAAGCATTCATTTATTCTAGTTTCTATCACCAAAACAAGGGGCTGACAGCAATGTTGTTTACAGACCTATTAAGCTAAAGTTAAATGGACTGTTCTTGTGGCCAGCCATAAATAATGATGAAGTCACTATAATTAGAAGTTGAATTATTTCTGAATCACATAACTAGGATTGAGGTCCTGTTGTGCTAGGTTATTTATAAACACGGAATAGAAAATTCCATTTCTGAGCATTTAATGGCAAAAATGAACAAGACATGAAATGAAAAAATAAGCAAACAAAAAGTGGAATAACTTAGTGAATGTAATCACAGAAATGAAGGAGATGATCCTCACCTATGTTAATGTGCCTTTTCATGATCATAGGTGAAATTGCAATTGAACAATCCACAACTATTTTTTAAAATGATTTCATATTTTATTTACACAAAATCCCACTGGAATGAAGACTTGGCAGAATTTTATTAAATTTTTCTTTACGAGAATTTGTTAAGTCTTATGCAGACTATGTTTTTATGTTATAAACAGTTACTTGCATATATTATTTCATTTGATTAAAGCAGCCATGATTTTTAATGTTTCTTAACTTTCTTTGACTTGTTTAGCTTAGTTGTGTTTTAATCACAGTCCTAGTAAAGTGGTGAAGAATAAATAGAAGATAACAGTGATGAATGAAGCTGAGTATCACAGAAAATAGGTGTCTGATCTATCTGAAATCCAGGAAGAGATTCTTATTGACCATAGCAAAAGCAAAAAGAGAAATGATATTTCAATTCCAGATGCAGGCTTTATGAAAAAATCAGTCGGCATAGTTAAACCTCCATAAGCCCCCAGCCAGAGGCACAATGATACTATAATTTTTACACCTGAAAGGGGTGATTAATTTAAAAGCAGTTTTATTTATCTGAGAATAGAAGAGTTGTCCTTTTATGTTATTGATTATGGGTCATTTAGTAAGTTCTGGGTGGTCTAGTGAAGGACAAAATAAATTATGACAGAGTATGTGTAGATGAGGTGTAACTGTATGGCATATCATAAAACAGTGCCATATGACATTGAATTATATATTGCTTTTTCACTTATTGCCTAAATATACCATAGCAGTTCTCAGACAATAATTTTTATGATAAGAGGAAAATGTATATGAATGGTTCTGTGTCATGTGCAGTCTAAGAACATTGCTGTTTTACAGAATAATAGAATGCAATACTAATTATTTTGAATGTAATAAATTTGCCTCTTCCATAGACAGCTGATAAAATTATTCTGCTCCAGAAATTTGTGTGGATTGCAATTATAACTTTAGTTGCATTCTTTTATTTTCTAAAAGAGATGTAATTTTATACTAAATTGATGCTTTTTTCCTGACCAATCTCTCTGAAACATGTTTAATTCTATCTGGGAGACAGAGTATTTCCCTGCATATATTTATTTGCTACAAAAAACTGTTGAAATTCAGATTGACAGAAAACAGAATTTCTATATAATTGACATGTTTCTGTGACAAAGACCGTACGAGAGAGGTTAAGTGTTGACCAAAGGCTCTTTGACAAGGGATAGAAAATTAGTGGAAAAAGCAAAGACATGAAGTGATGGACATTTGAAGAAAGCTCTTGTTGAATCAAAAAGCAAATAATATTTTGAGGATGTAAGAAAAATCAAGAGGAATACTTGAGACATACATTAGATGCATAACCTGGCCACAGTGAAAGTTACTCGTGCAAAAAAGTAGAGGATGTGGAAACTTGATAGAGAGAACATTGTGCTAACCTTTTGTTCCCCACAGAGGGAGGCCATCCGGCAAGTGTTTTTGGACAGCCAAAGGCAACTCTGTAATGGGGCTGTGGACTAAAGAGAGAGGGTGTGGAGATAAAAATAAGAGATAAAAATAAGAGATAAAAATAGTTATGGAAGCTGAAGAAGAAAAGGCATAGGCATAAGACGAAGTGTTTGGATCCTTTGTTGAAATTGGGAAAGAAAAAGGAGACATGTTGAATGCCTAATCAAAACACAAAAAGCAAAGGAAGTCTGGATGACAAAGAGACGAAAGTTGAGTGACAGTGTAGGTGGAACATCTGGATTCAGGTAGGAGGTGTTCTTCACTGTATCTGAAAGGATGTAATTTCAAGGGGGAAGTTAGACTGGGCTGAGCAAAGAATGAGGTCAGTGGGGAAGAATTCAGTACGACTGTTCATGGCAACTGTTGAAAAGGCAGGATAAAAGGATGGAAGCCAGAGTGGGTTTTGTGCATTTCTTCTTCAAACAGTGTAGGAGAGTAAGGCACATTTCTGTCAAAAGTGTGAGGAAACTAATGAGAGTGAGAGGCTAAAGAAAGGTAGAGAGAGTAACAGGGCAGCAGGAAGGATATACTGGGTCACTGTCTGACGGTGGATGTTAGAGGGGTAGCAACATGTCCCTCAGTTACTATGGTACAGTGAAGGATGAATAAATTTAATATTAATAACCTTCCCTTCTAATGTGCTCTCATTTCTCTAATGGCTCTGCTTTGCAACACTGCTGATAGCCTTGTGACTCCCTGATATCACACAAAGCAACACACAGGCCGTAGGCTCCTTTCCTGTTATGCACACAATGCAGACTGTGTTCCAGTGTTGTGTCCAACACTGATCTTAAAGGAAGGCTCTGCTTTTTATTTTCAAGGACTTGGGCTTTCAAGGCTTTGGATTGAGTGCCAAAAACAATTCATCAGGAGTGCTTTACAACTCAGCGATACAAAACCTGTTAGGAGACAGATCACCCACAAGACAGAGTTTGGGGAGGAAATATGTAAAGCACTGGTTGACCTCAGCATGATTAATGGTTTTTGGCACATTGAACTCGGTTGCTTACCATGTGAATTTTACGCTAGCTCACCCATAGTTGTTTATTTTTATATTTTGAAGGAGGCGGAACCTTCATTTGTGAAACTTTCATTCACATTGAAGTTAATGACAGTCCATGTATAACAGCAAAATATTTGTATTGAGACACATTTGTCCTGGCTGATTCTAAATCTCAGCAGTTTGTTCCCTGCAAAAGCAGCCTTTAAAAATTGCAGACCTTGCAGAGCTTGTGTTAGTCATCTCTGTCGTGAAAGGATCGTTTATGGGATACAAAGGTCATTTACTGGACTAGAGCACTGATTGAAAGCTGTTCCATCACTATGAAGCCACCCAGTCCCAGCTCCTTGGTTAATAATCTCCCAAGGGACCCCTTGGAAAGGACCCCTTAGGATCATCAAGTCCAAATCTGTCTTCACACAGAGTAACCAAAAACTTAAACCACGTGTCTAAGAACATCATCCAAACACTTCATGGACACCAAGAGCAGCAAGTGCTCCAAGGTGAAGACTCTTCATCTCACCTAATTTGATTTCCTTGTACTCGGTGTTGCCAAGTCGTGACACAAGGGACATCATTTCCAGTAACAGACAGGACACTGCCTTCTTGTAGCAGGCTCTGCATTCAGAGGCACTTGGCCACCTGCACACAGTGCATGGGATTTGCAATGATGTGCTGTGGCTGAAATGAACAAGGCTCAGCCCGTGCCTGCTGACTGTGGCTTTCTAGGCTGATTCATCATCTTTGTGACAGGACGCACAGACTCTCAAAGCCAAAGGACTCCTTGCCCTGTCCTGGTTTCAGGGAGGCCAAAGAGACCATAATTCTTTTGGAGCTTAGCTGGAAGGGAATATGCTCTCTTTCTGAGCAGTGTTGAGAAGGGAGAAGAAACCAGGGGAATCTTGTTAACTATGAATCATATATACAGTCAGCTGGACTGCTGGTTCTCTTCCAGAGTTTTCTGAATCAGGTTAGAGAATTAGGGCTTCATTCTTCAAATCACTTCAGCGCACAGCAGTGAAAACCAGCAGCAGACAAAACCCCGCTGTGTTTGGAATGCTCTGGTACCAGGTGAAAAAGAGGAAGGTGACACCTGTTTCATAAATATGTAGTGTTAACCTAGAGCTGCAGCTTTTGTCTGGTTGACCCCTTACATAAGCAAAAAGTCCAGATCTGTTTCTGTAAGCTCTTACTATGCATTCCTCTCCTAATAAGACAGTCTCCATATTTCACCCTGGCCTGACTAGTGTTACTTGGTAATCCTGAGCTAAGTTTAGAAAAGTGAATGTATTACACCAGGCTTATAATAGCCAGTTCAAATGTTAGACTCCAACACTTTACTTTTCTTCATATTTGTATTATAACATTTTTAATAATTGCTTAAGTGCAAGTTCAAAAGATACATTTTTAAGCTCTTTAAAAATGAAGACGTTTTTAGAAGCATTGCCTAACATTTTGGAAGGTTTACTGCCTGTTTTTTCTTAGGGAGATCATGCAGTTGAAATATGAAAAGTGGTTATCCACAGGACTATCCTCTTGCTATTTTGAAGAGGTAAGTCATTATGACACAGTATTGAAAAATACTGAAATTAATGTAGAAAAATTTACTGATAGTTTTCCAAGTACTGCCATCATAATTGCAGCATTTTGTATCTGTTTTCTGTATCTGTTTTCTACACAAAGCATCTTAACCATGTGATTTACACTTAGATTTTGAGCATAATCTAGAAAGAAATGGTATTATATGGAAATATTTATATGCTCATAGCTGGTCAAGGCCAACAAATAATACAGTATCTCATCAGACCTACGGCAAATTGTTTTCTCTATCAGTAAGACAAATAATGCAAGAGCCCTCACTGGGTTTTGTCATAACTTCTGCCTTTCTTTCTGAAGGTTTCTCAGAACTGCATGTTTATGAGGAAACATGAAGTTAAAGTCTAAAAAAAATGTTAAATGTCTAAAGAAAACATGGTGCATGACCATGGACACAAGGAGAATTGGTGAGAAATGGAAATTTCGAGAAGCAAAAGAGACAATGAAGGTGCTGAAATGAAAGGTCATGTTTCAGATGAGGTAATTGCCTGGTGGTATCACTGTACAATGGGATGGTTTTGGAAAGAGTAGAGGAAGAGGAGGGAGCATAGTGCACGGGTGATGTCTTGAGGATCATTTCAGGATATAGCAGTTGGTTAAGGCAAGTCACTGCTCTTTCGAACTCTGACACTGATCAAATGTCTAGGTTCTGGAAATATCAGTTCTGGAAATGACAGTTAAAGCTTCCTAGATATAGTCTGATTACACATCTACTTTTTGAAAGCAATAGCATAGAAGGGAAAACAAGTGAGTAGTGCAATTTAAAAAAAGAATTTTTTTTTTTCCTATTTAACCATTTTTCCAGATGAAAAGGTTGGATCTTCTTTTTTCTTACGATTCCAATGAAAACTGGATTTGTTTCAAAACTTTAGCTGAATTATAAGATAAAAAAGTCCCTATATTTAACAAGTCAAAGAGCAAACAGTATGAGCTATTCAATTGCCCTGTTATTTGTTTATTAAGGTTTTCAATATTTTGACTTTTGATCCTATTTTGGACTGGGTAGCTATTTTGTTGCCTGTGTGGATCAGTTTCAGAAGATCATTCTGTTTGTGCTCAGAGCTCCGGACTTTGTTCTGCTTTCTCAAGAAATGTAAATGGAGAAGTTGAACTTTTTCTTTGAATTACCTATGATGAAGTGGGATAAAGATGCAGCAGGTATTATAGGTAAGTGAACATTTTGAATTCTGGGATGTCCTTTGGTTTTTGCTACAGCCATCAGAATACATGAGATCATAGTGTGGTTTCTGGAGGATGAAGACAGTGTCATAATAAGGGTAGCATACCTTTGGGGTTAACAGAATCCCA
This sequence comes from Sclerurus mexicanus, assembly GCA_013396755.1. Taxonomy (NCBI): domain Eukaryota; kingdom Metazoa; phylum Chordata; class Aves; order Passeriformes; family Furnariidae; genus Sclerurus; species Sclerurus mexicanus. The sequence goes on along the minus strand of VWZF01003764.1, from coordinate 525,935 downwards.
TGGTGACACTTGGTAAAGACCCTGCCTAATTCTGATTCAAATGTGACACAAGCAGGAGTAAAAGCAATGCTGTGTATCTGTTCCTCTGCTCCTTCCATGTTTCATAGTCTGAAGTTACCCAAATTCAGGGTCTAGGCTGAACCCTTGCAAGAGGGGTAGGTCACTGGCCGATGCCAGATTCATAAGGGTTAAGCAAAAGGTGTTTCTCCCAAGGGTCTGATTGTGCACCATGAAAATTCATGGAAGTAGATTTCAGCCATGGTTTATAGCTGTTATATTTCCAAAATACTGAGCTTGCTTTCCTTGTAAGTCTTCCATCTTAACGGTTGATCACTTTAACTATTAATTCAAAATGAAACTCTGGCCCAGTACATCTGCCTCTGAAAAACAGAAAGAAAAATAGCTGAAACCTCAAATAAAGGATTCACTTCCATTACTGAACTTTATAAGGTGATATGTGGCATATAAAAGTTGGTATTGGTAGCCTGGGATCACATGTTTGTGTTTCTGCTCTCTCTCATCTGGAATGAACTTGGACTATCTGTGTTATGGTTTGGATTGGAGATGGTTTTTCCCTTTCTCTTAAATTGGTGACTACAGGATGTGGCAGTTCTGATTATACTGAAAATTGCTGTAATTGTTATCAGGCAATAAACATTCAATATATTTTTGTAAGAAGTAGAGCTCAGTGGAAGTTTTCCAGTATTTGAGAAAATAACTGGAAGCAAAATGGTAAGGATGCAAATTGAATTTGGACTTTAAATACTGAGAAAGTTGGCCTGGCTTATTCTCTTAAGAAACTGAGGATTACTGTAACGCTCATAGCAACACAAGACATGTTCTCAGCTAAGAATGAATATGAATGTCTTTTTCATATAAAAACACATTGTAAGTACTGCAGGAATGCATACCTGTCATAAGCATAACTGCTGTACAGAAAACAGAACAGGAATGTGAATCAAATGTTCTTACAAAGGACATAATTTTCCTCCAGTTCTCTCAGCAGCCATATATGGGCAACTTCTATCAAATGAGTCTGCAATAAAAACTCTGTATTGTGCATTCACCTTTAAAGCAATCAAAAGATAATGTTCATATAATTTAGGTGAGAGCTCTTATTTATTACTCTGAAATTATAGTACTTTTTAAAGTACTCCATATGTGTAGATGTGAGTGAAGATTCTTAAGCTGTTAACATTTGATCTCCTGTTATAATTAATCAGATCCAGAATGTAGCTTAAATAATGTGTTTATATAGTGTTGTCTAAGAGTTTTACTTACAGTACTCATTTGAAACTGTCTGTACTGAATGGGACTAAATATAGGTGCACTCTTTTTCCTTTTGATAAAACACATTTGCACCGGATATTCCTCTTACTTTAAGAATTGATGATTTTAGAAAAGGTAAAACTAATTCTGAAATCCTGTAAGTATTTTATCAGCCTAGTAATGCCCATAACTCACTCACTTGAAACATTACAGGATGGGAATTAGGTTCTTGGATTATAAAGCTCCCTTTTAAAATAAACAGGAGGAAACATAGGGGAGAGACAGAAGTGTGTAACTTGTTTAACATTTAACAAGCCTCTTGATCCATTTTCTGGACTAGTTGCCATGTTTTTGAAGATAAAAGCAATTACATTCAGTATGGGGGTGGTTTTCATTCTCTGGAGGTTGAGAAAATTTTGGTTCATTACAGGAGCAGTAATGTCAATGCTTGGCTGTCTTTAAAGTGATTTTTTGACCATTTTTCTGAGTGCATCTGGGAGAAATCCAGATCTTGCTGAAACCAGTGAGAATTTGCTCATTGCCTTTAACAAGGCCAGGATTTTGTCTGTGAATGTTCAGGTTTTCAGTCACTGGCCAGCTCCAGTGAAGCTACATTTAAGCTTTTCTTTTTTACTACTACAAGTTGCCTCATCCTGGCCCCAGACTGCAGAACGACTCCCAGGAAATTTTCTTCCTGGAAAGTACAGTGTTGATGATCTTAGCATGGACTCTGGTTAGCTGAAACACACCAATATTTTGATGAAATACTGTGGACCCAGTAATAAAGTCTGAACATTTGCTAGGCAGTGGATTATATCAGACTGAGTTGGGTCAAAGCGCTGTCTTATAAATTTTGGCCAACAAGTGGGAAGCTCCTGCATGTGACCCTAGTGTTAAACAAAGGGCTTCAGTCAATATTGGTATATGTGTCAATGCTGTAACAAAACTAGCAGTGATAATGGATTGTGCAGGAGAGGAGATTTGAAATCTGTGGATCTCTAACAGAATAAGGGCTTGCTTTATAGAACTTCTGTAGAGAGGGACACACAGAACTGATGCAAAATTGTTCAGCTTGGTCCTCTGACATGTGCCTGTCTCCAAAACGGTTTGAAGGAAACAATTTATAAAAGTCAACTCAGAGACAAAGAATTTCATGTGTTTTTCAAAGTCTCAGTGATGTTTGGACCTAACTTTATTGCAGACCAGTGCATCTTGAGGTCCTTGATGCCTAAATTGTGTCTGAATAAATGGAGCTGGACACCAAAGTCATCTATCTACTGATAATCAAAGGTAAAGACATGATTCAGTGTTCCTGTGCATTCTCTGTGCGTGACTTCTGGGCTCTGCTCTTTGGAAGCAAATTTTCTAATTCAAGGTAGGTGCCAGAAGCCACCCCCGACACTGAATAAAGGTGCCAAAAAATGAGTTTGCCAAAGAAGGTTACTGGGAAATGCGTTTTTTTCTTTGCTTACCAGGCTGTTGTTGGGTCCCTGTCTGAGAGCTGGATGTGGGATTCCTAGTGTGGCAGTCTCTAATGAGGTTATGTGTAGGAGGCTGGTGTTAGAGGTACTCATGAGGTCAAGGTGGCCTGTGATCAGGTGGGTCAGACAGTGCCCTGCCCATGCAAACTGCTCACAACACGTGCCAGTACATCCTTCGTGCAGTTGCATTCCCCCTGCTCACCAGTGGGCTGCAGTCTTTTCAGGTCTGACCTGGAGTTTTTGTGTGTTACTGTCTCCGGATTGTTTTAAGAAAAACTGGGGTTGAATGAAAAGTGAATTCCATAAATCCTTCACCTGTGATGTATCTTCAGTGAAAGAGGAAGCTATCTCTTCCGAGACAACTCAAATATCATTCATCATGATGGTTATACACAGATTTTAAGTTACCCTCCTAATACAGTCATAAATCTGTTGTGCAGTCATCTGGTGGTTGCATGTTAGAGTAATGTTTCCCAGAAGTTTCCACTACTCACAGTATGTTCCATAATTTTTGGGGATTATGTAAAATTCTTTGATTGGCTGCAATATCATTTTGTTAGTTAATGAGAGCATAAAGAATTTGATGGTGGTACACAGTCTTTCTGATAATATAGGATAGTTGAAAATGTAATTTAAAGTTGTACAGAGAGCAGAAGAAGGTAAAATACATTGGAAGTTTTGATTTATTTATTTTTTTTAAAGCATGGGCACTATCTAACCCATGCTTTTCAAAGCAAAGATGAAGAGTTGTCAATATTCTCTGTGTATGAAACTGTATATTTAAAATGCAGGTCTTCAAGAAGATGTGTATTTTGCTCCTATTATTTTCCTCTCAGAACTGGCAATGTGTTTTGGATTAAACATATTCAAATGATTTGCGTCTGCAGAAACTAAATGAGTCTCCACTATGTGTTTGCAGTTTGCCATTCTGCCATTCAAGTCTCAAATCTGATGCAGTAACAGAAAGGTTGCTTTTACCTTCTTAGTCCCTGTGTAGCTTACCAGCCTGTTCGTTAGCCACACGAGTAAATCTGTTGCAGGACAAAAAGAAAGGTGGCAACTTTACAGCTAGGACACCTCTCTGCAAATAATGTAGGTTATTCCCCTCTCTTTCCTGGATGGTACTGGAATTTCCAGGTCTTTGTGACTCCTGTGGCTATTTTCCTTCTTTACCGAGTGCCTTGGACTTCTTGATTCCTCTGTTCCTCTGTACCTGTAAGAAGCAGCTAGGTACAGGTCTACAAGGGACTGCAAATGCTGCTTGCAAGTGGACAGTTTGTTTCAGATACAGGAGCGAAGGGTCTGAGGTAGTTGAATATATTATACCACAAGGGTTTCGCTGCAGCCAGGAAAATCCAGCTCCTGCAGACTGGCTCTGCTTTCCTTTCACCCCCTCCTGTGAGTAATGTGAGTTGTTTATTTCTTCATTCCTGCCTTTGCAGAGAACAACTAGGCGTTCATTTCTCTTCCCACCTCCTCCTTTCCTCCGCCTCTCTGTTCCTTGAAGAAGTAAGAAGGGACAGAGAAAGGGAAAAACTGCAAGGAAAAACATCTTCACTCACAAACCACAGCAGGCAGAACCAGATGAACTGCCTGAGTACAAGGGAAGAAGAGGACATTGTGACATGGAGACTAAATGTCTCCCTGGCTGGGGCTTGCAGCCCACCCCAGGACCTCTCCTTCCAAACCTGAACAGGGGGTTAGATTCCTGTGCTGCTGCTGCCATGTTTCCCCACAATACCCTACTGCTGATTTCAGCTAGGACTGATTTTAAAATGAATTAGAACCTGACCTTCCTCTTCCTTTAATAATTCTCTCTAGTGATTTCACCCTTCTGTTTTTAACTTTCTAAGTAATTACTGAAATAGATGTTTATTTGATAATATACAGTTTAAAGAGGATTTTGAAAAGAAATTAATCTCATTAAATGGGAAGACACTATGTAATCTTCTCAGACATTCCAAGTTTCCTCTCAATATTTTACAGTCTTTTTACTATTTATTTTGTATCTCTTTTCTTGAAAGTGTTTATTTTGGGAAGGTCAAAACAAAATTCTCCCTATGTCTCTCATCAGCTGTAAGATGAATGCACACAGTTGGAACAAGTTCCATTGAAGCTCTCATGCAGAATAAACAAAGTCCTGACCGAAGACTTGACTCATGATAGATCTTTAATGACTATTGTCGTGAAAAAGTATTTAACATATTCTCCACTAAAAGAAGGGTGTAGCTTTGCTGCAGAGTCAGCAACACATCAAAATATGGGCAATCGAGGGAGACATTCAAAGGGCAAGACTGATATGGAGCCAATGGGCATGGAAAGAACTTGAGCAGCTATGTGTTCATTAAAGAGGGCAGTGTAAGTGCACTGGGGAGGTCGAGTATGTCACAGGGAGTTTCTGATGTTACGGGTCAGGCTTTTCAGATGGAATCAGCCTACAGAAATGCGTATTACCATAGGGTGTTGTGAGTGTGTAGTCACCACTTGAGCTTTTGTAGGCTCTGTCATAACACCCTGTGATAAAGCAATTTTGCCTCAAATGTTCACATACTCTGTGGGGAATCTTGGGGATTGTTTTGGGAAGAGAGGTTTGGTATGTCTATAGATGAAGCTAGAGAGCAAGGAGATGGCTACGAAATCACTGCGCGTCTTTAAACAAAGCAGATCTGTTTCCACCGCTTTTTCTACTTGTGTGACAGTCAGCGTAACACTTGGCAGTCAACAAACACTGCATGCTGCTCTTGTCATCATGTGGTGGGGCAGGAAAACTGCTGACATGGAAAAGTGCAGAGAAAATCAAGCAAAGTGATTCATGGCTTGGAAGGCTCTGTGTCCTGGGGAAAGATTAATCAAAACTGGCCCAGAGAGCTCAGGGATAGTAATATGCATGCATATTATAGTTACTGGGTGATAGAAAAATATCTTTGGGTGAGTTGGGCCAGATTCACAGATGTTATTTTAGGAGGTACATTTATTATTATTGCTGTTAAGAAAGGTCTCTCTTGTAAAAGTCTAATCTCTCTGTGACTGAGGGGCTAGGAAACCTGTGCTGTATAGATTACAGACCCATGGCATTCACAAACAGTCATAAGGAGGACTGAGTAGAAAGTCCAAGAAAATTACACTTTTAGACCATTGCTTAGTGAAGAAAAGATGCTATGAGAGCTGTGGGACAGGCTTATCAAAAGGAAATAAAACACTTTGGTCCTTGAAGAGTTCAAGTAACTCAGAGTGGTTCAGATTGTGGTCTCACTCCCTATGGCAGTAAAAAATTAACATTCTCATTTTAATTTTAGTACTATATAGTACTTGATAAATTTTGGAAGGTGTGTAGTTATCTTTCTGTAGTTTTAATTATCCTAGAAATGAAGAAGACAGTGATTGGAATGATCTTAAAGATTCAATACTATTTAAAAGAATAGAGAGAAAACATCCTTTTAACCACTGGGAAAATATACTCAGATGATATGGGACGAAGGAACAGTTTAGACTAAACTTCTAAAGGAATATATCTAGTAAAATAATTCACTGAGTATGATTAGATAATTTTTATTCCAAAGAAACTTTTGAACTTGTTGGCCCTTTTTAACCAAATTTTTGGCCCTTTTAAACTGAATTTAAGTGCCACTGTTCTCTCAAAATAGTGAAGTTCCTCTTTATTGTGAGAAAGTAGAGCTAGGAAAGACATTTGTATACCTATGAAAGGAAATGTTTCAGCACAGGTATTCTGGTCAAGCAACTGACATGCACAGTGTTTGGAAACAAGCACAGTGCCTCTTGCTTGACCTGAAGCTGATTGATACAGGAGGGATGGAGGGGGGCACTGGGGATCGCAGAGAGATGAATTTATCAAAGGAGTATGGAAAAGGGGCTTGGACTGTTGCATTACAGAGCAGGGAATGATGCAAGTCACAAATCTCTAGGAAACCAGGCTTTATTAGTTCCACTGCTTTTGGAACAACTTGTTTAAACTTCCCTTGTAGGTAATTAACTTTCTAATGGCACTGTGAGATAGGCCACCTGCAGAACCCTTGGGCAGGGGGATTCACAAGCATGTGCGGTTCAAAATAAGGCCTCATGGAAAACTAGGCAAAAGTGCGTTAGAATAATATTTACATTCAGTAGCATTAAGTACATCTGTTTGTTATTAGTGGGAGGCTGAACTGGCTAAAAATCTTCCGCAAGAGTGACCCAGCAGCAGAAGGCCAGGTACCTCTGACAGCTTTTCTACAGCTACCAATGGAGCTATTTTCAAAAGCATGACAAGATTTCCCTCTCAATGTCAATTTGAATACAAAGGAGATGAAATTTAGACTACTGGAATGTATAGATGTTTCATTTCTGTCCCTTTATGTGTCTATTTTGTCCTTATTTTCTCTTTCACTCCTGTGTTTACATGGGTGTGAAGTTTTTGTACAAACTAAGGGAGTGCAGCTCTGGTTGAAATCAGTGCAGGACAAAGATGGTCAGCTTCTTTGAAAAATCAGGGGTGATAGATGACAGTTGTAAACCTCATAATTAGAATTTCACTAGAATATTATTTAATGCAAAAATATTATTGCATCTTATTTATTCAAAGAAAGACAGAACATGAGATTTATTTTTTTAGTTCAGTTTAGTATGTTTTAATATAACTTGGATGTCTGAAGATTGTATATGTAATTACTAACAAGGATTAATGATTTCAGTGTAGTTGCAGTGATTTAAGCTATCTGGAAACAATGTTTAGCTTCAAGTAGAAAAGCTTTGGCATAGAGACTAGATATTTCAATTCTACATCTTAGACATGTGTTATGTATGTGTGCTTATGCACAAAATAGTATTAGGGAGATGGGTTATTCTAGCTCAGGACTTAGGAATTCTACTGACCTGGAATTCAGGCTTTTGGGTTCAGTGTTATGTTCTACTATGGGTTTATTCAATGTAAAATTTAGTAACCATCCCCCTAACTTGTAACCATTATCTGTTTGTTATATATATCTCTTTCTCTTTCTATTGAGATTTACAAGAACCTGAAGGGCAAGAAAGAAAAAGCATTCTATCTATGTGTGTTTACACATAACATACAGCACATAAAACTTCAGGAACCCCTCATCTTTGTTAATCATTTCTTTCAAATCTTAAGTATCCACAAGTTGCAGTGAGATTTCCTAAATCTGAAAGCTGCTTTGCAAACTCCTCTTTAACCACAGATTCTTGTCTTTCCTTTAAATTATTAAAAATCTCTCCATTCAGGCCCTCTGGAAGTTTCCTTTAGCTTTCCCTTAGATTCACACCCCCTGTCAAGAACTGCCTTATGCTCTGGTTTAGAGCCTGCTGTCTCTCAGTCCCTGGATGTTTGTGTTGACTGCTATTTGCTGGCCAGTTTACATCCTTAGTAGTCTTCAGGGTATGAATATACTCAGACATTATGCTACACCTTCGTCTTGCACCTATAAACTCTTGTGCTGTGCACTCTTTGGAAAGAAGGATCCTTAGGTGATTTTGTTTGCCTGGAGTATTAAAAACTGATATAAATGATAGAGTTGTTCTGCTGTCCAGCCACAGGGACTCACATTATTAGAATTCTCTGTGACCATTCTGTGGGGTTGGCAGGCATCATACAGAAACTTTGAAGGACTCACGTACCCCTGGAAAGGCTTGTCTCTCTTGTAGGCAAGGGGATACCCAAAGGTATCCCTGGTGGCACTCAGCACAGCTGCTCTCTTACCTCAAAATCATACAAGCAGACATTTATTAGTTATACAGCTTCCTACAGTTAAAGCCATCAGGAAAATGTTCTTAAAGAGATGATAAAGCAAAAAAGTCATTTTGATCAAATCTGGAAGAAATCTATCTTGGTTATGCTCAAAGAAAATGAGCATTGGGAAGTAAAACAACTCCAGAGAATTAGCACAATAGCAACAGATGTAAAGTGCTGTGTGTCTGGAGATTAGCAACAGAAGTAACCACCTTATGATAAGGCTCAGAGTGTTGTTTTGTGGTTTAGAAAAAGCAAGTAGGTATGACCAAAATGACTGTCCTTTGGGAAGATGGAGTCAAAGGGCACATGCTTGAGAGCCACAAATATGAGCTATTCAGAAAACAAACAAAGACCTCTAAACTAAAATGTGCAGGTGACTGAAAAGGTCACCCTGTGAAAAGCACAAAGAATGAAGAAAAGGGAGGTGATGAGGTGTGTTTGAAACAGTGGCCTCATCTCCTGTGTAAGTGCACCAGATGAGGAGCAATGTGGGTCAGTAGATCCCACACTGAAGTTGGGATCTCCAAACTCCTCCAGTCTGTATGAGACCTTGGGACACAGCTGCTCATTTAATGACTAGTAATGTGGGTGGGTAATGTGTTCAAAATGTGTTGGTTTCTAGAACTGTGCTGTTTAAACAGTACAGAATGGCAAGACTTTGAAACAAGTCTTAATTTTTTATAGGCTGTGTAACTGCTTTAAAAAAAGGGAAGCAAATATTCATTCAAAAATGGGAGACCACTGACTTAAAATGTAATCCTGCAAAGTAAGACAATAATTTTGTAAAACTTAAATGCAAGCAGTAAGTTACCCTTTCATGTATACAAATTTTTGTGTAGTTTATTTCTACTGAAAATAATTTTGGTTCAGAAAGGTATGGAACTGATTCTCTACTCTCTTGTACTAATGCCTATTAGCACTAAGTAGGTAGTTTACTCCTTCAAGGATTTAATCATTCAAGGACTTACTCCCTTCTGTCTCCCTGCCAGGCCAGCTGAATGTTTTCTACTCTGATATTGTGCACTCTGATACCAGCTGTGGACATTGATGCTACTTGTTTTCTATAAACCCTTTCCATACTCAGTGAAAGCTGATGGATCTGTTGAAATCAGACATCCTTTTTCAAACAAAATTTTATATAAATAAAGTGAACTGGCTTCCACTCAGACTTACCATGCCTGTTCTAGTATGTTTGCTTTACAGTCTGTTAATTTCTTTTTATTTTCTCCATTTTTTTGTTTGTTCTGTTTTTGTTGCTGTTCTCAGTCTGTTACAACTCTTTAGATGAGTCTCATTTTGTTCTGTGTGGTCACTTATCTGTTGCAAACCATTTACTGGCTTCCATATGGTGCTAAAATGTGTTTGGAAGAGGGGATTAAGTTACTGTTTCTAGCTGTGAGTTTGGCCACTTGGACACGTTCACTAGGATGTGAGAGCCTATAGTCCATACAGAGTTTTCCAACTGGAGGTTTTCTACTTTTTACTTTGCTGTGGGGGACCCCCCACATGCTTCCCCTGCTTCAAGGAAATGCATGTAGCATCTCAGCTTTACTACAGCAAAGTGAAATCTTTTCAACCCACCTCCTGGTATACACAGCCTGTGGGATATTACTTGAGATGCCTCCCTCCAGAGGTAAAAGAGAGAAACAGGGATGGTGAAAGGTCTTTCAAAACCCTTAATAGCCATTGCAGAAAACATTTCTTGAATAATTCCCTACAAAACTGGTTCAGTGAGTGAAGCATAACCTTGCTTTTGTAGGAGTTAAAATTGAGGAATTAGGAATTCAAATAGGATATTTAACTGTGAGTGACCAGAAGAACTCGTTTCCAGTGTTTCTTTAATGAATGTTCCTTGTTAGAATTACATTAGAACTACAGTGCTACTTCGAGAATCTAAGTGTGGTAAGCATTGACTAGGACATGTTTTAGTCAAATCTGTTTCCTTGTGAATGCTGTGACTGATTTAGATTCTACTTTTCTATATCAGCTTTTTGCTGATACCTACATATGTCCATTTTTTTTACTTGAGTGTGCTTGAGTAGGATGACTTTTCTTGTGATTCTCAGAACTTCATAAAAATAAACAACATATAGTGAGTTTGTTTTTGTACCAACAGGGATACTTACCTTCTAAGGTTCTGTATAATTGGCTTTGGGCATAGCTTTGAGAGTGAAGAGTTAAGGCAGAGATGAAGAATCTGTTTAATCTACTTGATTATTTCAAGCCAAATGAATATGCCTACGCAGCACAGAAAAGAGAAGACAACTATTTGGTCCCATTTCCCAGTGGGGTTTTGCATGGATTACACACTATGCCTCAAGTATCAGCGGTGGCCATAGGCAGTAGAACTACCTTCATGTGCAGATGTAATATCATACACAACATGAAGTCATGTATATTTGTCCTTTCTAGCCTGCTTCAAATACTCTGCACTACTGGGTTTTCTACAGCTGTGTTCTTCCAACACCCTTGGAAGATACATTAATTTCTTTTGCATGATGTTGCATGGGATTGAACTCACCAGTTTCCCAAGTCCCCTGTAATGGGATTCTGAAATTAAAAGAAAAAAACAGGAGAAGTTACCATTTTGTTTACAAATATTGTATACCGTACAGCAATAAATGAATCCTAATGAAACATAAACCAGTGGATAGAGTCTCTGCTCTTATGAGTGGAAAAGTATCTGAATATTTGGAGTAGTGTTTTATCTGAAGATCTGGGTATGATTTGATAGAATATGCAGTGACCTCCTAAAACCACCAGGCACCCAAACAATTGAACAAGCCTGTCATGAATTTGAAGATGATTTTCACATCTTGGACTGAAATGGAGAGGCAAGTACCAATCTCTTCACTCTCTTAACCAGAGGACTCAAGGAAATGGCATGAAGCTGAGTCATGAGAATTTTAGGTTGGATATCAGGAAAAAGTTTTTCTCCCTGAGGGTTGTAAAGCACTGGAACAGGCTCCCCAGGAAACTGGTCATAGCACCAATCCTGGCAGAGTTCAAGAAACATTTGGACAACACTCTCGGGCACATGGTGTGACTCTTAGGGATGGCCCTGTGCAGCGCCAGGAGTTGGACTTGATGGTCTTTGTGGGTCCCTTTCAACTCAGTATACTCTGTGATTCTGTGATTCTACGGTTCTATGACTATGTACGTACAGGCAATTACTTGTGTGAATGTGCAGAGAAAACAGAATGTAATGTCTCTAGGCAGCCAATAAACCTGAATTGTATCTTTCTGTTTCACTCAGCCAGGAAGTCACTCTGCTATTTTTAAATCTGTATCCATGAACATAAGATTCTTTCTTGAGGAAAAAAAAAGGACAGGAAATAATTTAAAATACCTCGAAATTTCCTACCCCTGTTTATCCCTTGCTGCCTCTCCCTTTCTTTCAGAGGATTTACAGGTTTTTTCAGCCTAAAGGCAAGAGTCCAGCAGTTCTTTCCAGACGTGCTGCATTTTAAAAGGGTCTCTACATAGCAAGTAGGCAATCAGAGAACTTTCAATTCCAGTCTTTTTACCTCTGACATGTGGCCCATCTCTTGGCAAGTTCCTAGGAAGTTTGCTAATATTTAGATACTAGAGGATGGTGATGACAGTCAGATGACAGCAGTTTGTCACTAGAGTTGTCACTACACTCTGGAGTACTAGACTGTGAAAAACATGGCTGTATGAAATGTTCTCTGTCAGCTGCACTTTGCAAATAGAAAAATGAAGATGTAAAGATTTAATCTCTTAAAGGTTTCACATGGAATCCAGTTTTAGGTCTTCTGTCTGTTTATTACTGTAGAAGAAAGCTGATCAGGTTAGCGAAATCCTTGGGTTTTAATTTGGGCAAACTAGCTATTTTTCTAACTCTAGTGCAGATATAAGGTGAGATTTTTGAACAAGTTACTCAAAACTCATAGTAAAATATATAGTAGTATGTGCAATATATAGTAATAACTGTGTTAGCATGTATATTTTTAGGTAGTGTCTTTAATTTGGACATCCCATAGTGCAAATGAAAGTCTATCTTCAAGAATTTCCTGAAATTATACAAAAGAAAATTGTAAAGGGAAAATAATTCTCTATGGTATCTGTTATCCTGCTGCTGTATCTAAGCAATATCTTTGCAGCAAGCTAATAAACAGACGTGTTAATGAAGGGAAATAACAAAAAGATCAGAGAGGAAAACAATATATGATAAAGATCTGGACTGGTCACTAAGTCTTTGATGTTCCTTACTTGTCTTTGAGTTTTAAGCTTTTTGAGTTATTATGACTGATGCCCAGAGTGCAGGGCAACCAATCCTTTACTCTTTGTGGTCACAATGCTCCTACTCTGTTCTGTACATTCCTATGACTTCAAAAACATTTTTTAGTTACTGAGAACAAGCAGGATATTATCATTATTGTGTTTGTGAATGGTTCAAGTTTCGATTAAGCACCCTTATATTTAGTGATTGGTGGACAGTTGGGTATAAAACCCAGAACCATGCCTAATGAGAGGAGGGTGGAGAGATTTATCACTGTCTTTGTCATGGTACTGTCATTGGCACTGGAAGATCTTAAAATGTACCAAGTCTTTTCAACATTCCAGAGACTATATTTTTAGTGATAGCTTTAATCCTTTGCACCCTTTGTCCTCAGTTACTGAATGGATTGTGGA